>CM033752.1:10551014-10798543 GCA_019671005.1 Hibiscus mutabilis | reverse complement strand
TTAAGCCATATAATCATATTCAAAAGCCCATAATCAAATATTTTAACTCATAAAATTTGATTTAATCTTATTTTGTCGCCGTTTTGTTGGGTTTATGGCGTGCATGTCTAAATGGGATTTACAATGGGCCCGTTGAAATTTTAACCGAGTAAAAATTTCTAAAAATGAGTTTAAGCTATATAACCATGTACAAAATCCAATAACTAAATATTTTAAGTCATAAAATGTGATTTAATCTTATTTTTTTCCTTTATATTTGGGGTTTTTAGTATGCATGCACCCGTTTAAATTTTAACCGAGTAAAAGGTATTGAAATTAAGGTTAAGCTATATAATCATATTTAGAAGCCCATAATCAAATATTTTATCTCATAAAATTTTATTTAATATTATTTTGTGGTCGTTTAGTTGGGTTTAAGGCGTGCATGTCTAAATGGGTTTCATAGTGGATCCGTTGGAATTTTAACCGAGTAATAAGTTTTTAAATTGATGTTAAACTATATAATCATATTCAAAATCACATGGTACAATATTTTAACTCATAAAATTTGATTTAATCTTATTTTGTGGTTGTTTTGTTGGGTTTAAGGCATGCATGTCAAAATGGGCTTTACAGTGTACCTAATGGAATTTTAACCGAGAAAATTTTCTGAAAATGAGTTAAGCTTTATAATCATGTTCTAAAGCCCATAACTAAATATTTTAAGTCATAAAATGTGATTTAATCTTCTTTTTCGACCGTTTTTTTGGGGTTTAAGGCATGCATACTAAATGGGCTTTATAGAGGACCCATTGGAATTTTAACCGAGTAAAAAGTTCTGAAATGAGTTTAAGCTATATAATCATGTTCAAAGCCTATAACTAATTATTTTAAGTCATAAAATTTGATTTAATCGTATTTTTCGGCCGTTATGTTTGGGTTTTAAGCGAGCATGCCTAATTGGTCTTTACAGTGGACCCGTTGGAATTTTAACCGAGTAAAAAGTTCTAAAATTGAGGTTAAGCTAAATAATCATATTCAAAAGCCTATAATCAAATATTTTAACTCATAATATTTGATTTAATCTTATTTTCTAGCTGTTTTGTTGGGTTTAAGGCGTGCATGTCTAAAGGGGCTTTACAGTGGACCCATTGGATTTTTAACCGAGAAAAAAAATTGAAATTGATGTTAAGCTATATAATCAAATTCAAAAGCCCATAATAAAATATTTTTAACTCATTAAATTTGATTTAATCTTATTTTGTGGCCGTTTTGTTGGGTTTAAGGCGTGCAAGTCTAAATGGGCTTTACAGTGGACCCGTTGGAATTTTAACCGAGTAGAAAATTATGAAAATGAATTTAAGCTATATAATCATGTTCAAAAGCTCATAAATAAATATTTTAAGTCATAAAATGTGATTTAATCTTATTTTTCAATCGTTTTGTTGGGTTTAAGGAGTGTATGTTTAAATAGGCTTTACAGTAAAGCCCGTTAGAATTTTAACCGAGTAAAAAATTTTGAAAATGAGGTTAAGCTACGTAATCAAGTTCAAAAGCCCATAAAAATATTTTAAGTCATATAATGTCATTTAATCTTATTTTTCGCTATTTTGTTGGGTTTAAGGCGTGCATGTCAAAATGGGCTTTACAGTGTACCTGTTGGAATTTTAACCAAGTAAAAATTTTGAAAATGAGGTTAAGCTATATAATCATATTTCATATCCCATAATAAAAAATATTAACTCATAAAATTTGATTTAATCTTATTTTGTGGATGTTTTGTTGGGTTTAAGGCGTGCAAGTCTAAATGGGCTTTACAATGGACCCGTTAGAATTTTAACCGAGTAAAAATTTTTGAAATTGAGGTTAAGATATATAAAAATATTCAAAATCCCATAATAAAATATTTTAACTCTTAAAATTTGATTTAATCTTATTTTGTTATTTTGTTGGGTTTAAGACATGCATGTCTAAATGGGCTTTAAAGTGGCCCTTAGAATTTTAATCGAGTAAAAAAATTTAAAATTGAGGTTAAGTTGTATAATCATATTCAAAAGCACATAATCAAATATTTTAACTCATAAAATTTATTTAATCTTATTTTGTGGTCGTTTTGTTGAGGTTTAAGGCATGTATGTCTAAATGGGCTTTATAGTGGACCCGTTGGAATTTTAACCGAGTAAAATTTTTTGAAAATGCGTTTAATGTATATAATCATGTTCAAAAGCCCATAGATAAATATTTTAAATTATAAATGTTTTTTAATCTAATTTTTCGGCCGTTATGTTGGGGTCTTAGACGTGATTGTCTAAATGAGCTTTACAATGGACCCGTTAGAATTTTAACCGAGTAAAAAGTTTTGAAATTCAGGTTAAGCTATATAATCATATTAAAAAGCCCATAATCAAATATTTTAACTCATAAAATTTGATTTAATCTTATTTTGTGGCCCTTTTGTAGGGTTTAAGGCGTGTATGTCTAAATAGCTTTATAGTGGACCAGTTAGAATTTTAACAGAGTAAAAAGTTCTAAAATTGAGGCTAAGCTATATACTCATGTTCAAAAGCCCATAACTAAATATTTTAAGTCATAAAATTTAATTTAATCTTATTTTTTGGTTGTTTTGCTGGGGTTTAAGGCGTGCATATCTAAATAGGCTTTATAGTGGACCCTTTGGAATTTTAACCGAGTAAAATTTTCTGAAATTGACGTTAAGCTACAAAATTATGTTCAAAAGCCCATAACAAAATATTTCAACTCATAAAATTTAATTTAATCTTATTTTTCAGCCGCTTTTGTTGGGGTATAAGATGTGCATGTCTAAATGGCTTTATAGTGGACCTGTTGGAAATTTAACGGAATAAAAATTTCTGAAAGTGAGGTTAAGCTATATAATCATATTTCATAGCCCATAATAAAATATTTTAACTCAAAAAATTTGACTTAATCTTATTTTGTGGTCGTTTTGTTGGGTTTAAGGCGTGCAAGTCAAATGGGCTTTACAATGGACCCATTAAAATTTTAACAAAGTAAAAAGTTTTGAAATTGAGGTTAAGATATATAATCATATTCAAAAGCCCATAATAAAATATTTTAACTCATAAAATTTGATTTAATCTTATTTTGTTGTTTTGTTGGGTTTAAGGCATGCATGTCTAAATGGGCTTTATAGTGGACCCGTTGGAATTTTAACAGAGTAAAAATTTCTAAAATTGAGGTTAATCTGTATAATCACGTTCAAAATCCCATAACTAAATATTTTAAGTCATAAAATTTAATTTCATCTGTAACTCCCTAGACCGGCCTACGCGAAAGACCATGTCTAACATGGCACATCTCAACATATTGAAGCCCAAGGAGAAAACATGTTGGAAAATTTCAAACATTTATTTTAAAAATATAATAGCATATCTCGCTGTAAAGTAATCGAACTAAAGATACATATGATGGCCTACCAGGTAGTAGTTACAAAATAATCCATATCAAATATAGTAGAAAATACTTAAACATAAACTCCATACATCACAAAATATATACGCATGTCACCCTAAAAACAAAATGGTGGATAGAAACATTAAAAACTAGATGAAGTACTGAATGTGTCGATCCTCCAATGTCAGGAACAGAGCTGCCTTTCCAAAATATCTGAAATGGAGGAAATTGGGAGTGAGCTAGGAAGCTCAGTGTGTTCCAATAGTGCAAAGCTAAAACATGTATTGCTAACAATATAGTAAATAAATTTATATTCAAAAACATATGTAACATCCAGCAGTAATTTCATTTTAAATTTTCAATCTACCCTCCAACCAATCTCCGGTATACAGACCCCCAGAACTGTATCAATAGGAGGCGTTAACCCAGGCCCATTGGGCATAGGTGCCAGCCTAAGGGAATACCTTAGGTACGATAAAAATCATCCTAGCCGAAGCATAGGAAAGGAACGATAAGGAATTACCCTAGCTGAAGCATATGAACCTGATACGGTAAGGAATTACCAGCTGGATCAGGGTTGAACCTTCGGTAACTTCATACTCTATCCCAAGTACCCCAGTAACAATCTAAGCAGTAATGTCAATATTCAGTGATAACAATAATTACAGAAATTAGTATTAGTAGTAGTAATTACAGTAATTATAGAGCAAGTAATTATTTTCGATAACACAGTAACCAGACAACATGTTGTTCAAGCAGGTACTTAGGCTTAAGTCAACAGATAAAAATGATCATACTCAAAATCAGGGCACATGTTATAATTTCACCAGAACAGAGAAAACTAGTAATGTACACGTGATCATTTCAAGCAAAACATTTAAAACGTTTATGTAACACACATGGAACACACCTCAAAATGTCAGGTCTGTCAGACAGATGATCTACTGGCACTAGTGTGGCACTCTGATGCTGTACTAGAACCTAATACATAATGAGTCTTAAATTAATACATTGGAGATTCTTCACTAGGATAATTTACAATGTATTGATACTTACGAGTCATAATGGGATCACGTTGTTGCACGTATCGAGAGAAGCTGGGCTGGGCAGGCGCACGATTGGGAGAGACCCTAGAACCTTTAACAAAATAATATGTCAGGTCAAAAACCTTAATCTAAAATTTTTCTCATAATTTAAATAATCTAAAAA
This sequence comes from Hibiscus mutabilis, assembly GCA_019671005.1. Classification (NCBI taxonomy): domain Eukaryota; kingdom Viridiplantae; phylum Streptophyta; class Magnoliopsida; order Malvales; family Malvaceae; genus Hibiscus; species Hibiscus mutabilis. The sequence goes on along the minus strand of CM033752.1, from coordinate 10,793,923 downwards.
ACTTATGCATGATCGGGTTTAAGGTCGATTTCGAAGGCTTTTGGGTTAGAATTTCACAAAACACGGGATGTCAAAAAATGTAAAATAAGAGTTTTTAAAAAAATTGACTTTTTGGTCAAAGTCAACGCTGATGTCAGCAGTCAAAGTCAATGTTGACATTATGCTGATGTCATTAGTCAACGGTCAATGCTAACGTCAGCAGTCAACGCTGATGTCAGCGATCAACGATCAATGCTGACGTCAACAGTCAACGTTGAAGTCAGCGGCCAAAGGTTTGACTCAGATAAGTTAACTCACTAAGTTAACTTGGTCAGGTTGACTAACTGAGTTGACTCGATTAATGGGTCAGGTCAGATGGGTGGGTCGGGTTGTTCACGGGTCAGGTCGGTCAGGTCGATCACGGGTCAGGTTTATACCCAAAGCTATTGAGCCTTAAAAATAGGCCAACCCACCCAAAGATATAGCATATGGATTATCAAGCCGGTTCAAGGCCAGACCGGGTTTAAGGCCGGTTCAACTAGCTCGATTCATAGGCCACTGTCCAAGGTGGCCGAAATTCACCCATGGCAGTGCGTGATTGCCACGCATGGCTAGAATGGCCAGAAACACACCGAAAAGACCAAAAGTTTAAATTATCCAAACTTGAATAGCCGAGATCTACCGAAAAACTTACCAAACCTATCCAAATTGGAGAATAACCGGTCAGACCGTCGAAGCTCTATTGAAGCTCTTGCGGTATCGGCTTGGTGATCGGTAGCCAGTGTTTTTCTTGGCTTGACACACCGAGCACAGCTACACTACTGGCATCCCTTACCGGTGATTGTAATGGCCGAAAAAGGCAAGGAACAGAGGGGGCAAAAGTTTAGGTTTTCGTCAAACCTTTGGGTTGTTCTCCGAGACGATTGACGGTGCGGTACGGCGAGTGGGGATGATGGCCAAAATTGATGCACGACGATTAGCTGGGTGACCAGCGTGTGCGGCACCGTCGGATGGTGGAGTAAATCGGGAGGGAGGCCGGTGAGTTATTTTTGGGAGAAGAATGAAGGGTCTAAAACAAATGGGAGGGTTTGGTTCGAATTAAATGGGTATTAAATGAGGTGGTTGTGATATTTTGACTTGTTTATTATTTTTCTAGTATAACATCGAGAATAACCCTTGAATTTTATTATTTGGGAGCTAGAAACCAAGAGCTTCACTAGCTCAGATGGCTGGATTACTGGCCAAACTTTCATAGGTTGTGGGTTTGAATCCCGCAACTTGCACTCCCCTACAAAACCTATATTTTCCCACCTCACTTATTTTCATCATATCTTTAATCTTTCATTTATTTGTTTATTATTTTTTAAGGGTGTTACATAATCTTTTTTTCCGGCTATTTTGTTGGTGGTTTAAGGCGTGTGTGTCTAAATGGCTTTACAGTGGACCAGTTGGATTTTAACCGAGTAAAGTTTTTTGAAAATGAGGTTAAGCTATATAATCGTATTCAAAAGCCCATAACAAAATATTTTAACTCATTAAGTTTGATTTAATCTTATTTTGTTGCCTTTTTGTTGGGTTTAAGGCGTGCTTGTGTAAATGGGCTTCACAATGGATCCGTTGGAATTTTATCCAAGAAAAATTTCTAAAAATGAGGATAAGGTAAATAATTATATTCAAAATCCCATAACTATGTATTTTAATACATAAAATGTGATTTAATCTTATTTTCTGGCCGTTTTGTTGGGTTTTAAGGCGTGCATATCTAATGAGGTTAAGCTATATAATCATGTTCAAAAGCCCATAACTAAATATTTTAAGTCATAAAATGAGATTTAATCTTATTTTTTGGTCGTTTTGTTGGGTTTAAGGAGTGTATGTTTGCAGTAAAGCCAGTTGGAATTTTAACCAAGTAAAAATTTTCTGAAAATGATGTTAAGCTACATAATCATGTTCAAAAGCCCATAAAAAATATTTTAAGTCATATAATTTGATTTAATATTATTTTTTGGCCATTTTGTTGGGGTTTAAATCGTGCATGTTAAAATGGGCTTTACAGTGGACCCATTGGAATTTTAACCAAGTAAAATTTTTCCAAAATGAGGTTAAGCTATATAATCATATTTCATTGCCCATAACAAAATATTTTAACTCAAAAAATTTGATTTAATCTTATTTTGTGGCTATTTTGTTGGGTTTAAGGCGTGCCAGTCTAAATGGGCTTTACAGTGGACCCGTTAGAATTTTAGCCTAGTAAAAAGTTTTGAAATTGAGTTAGATATATAATCATATTTAAAAGCCCATAATAAAATATTTTAACTCATAAAATTTGATTTAATCATATTTTGTGGCTGTTTTGTTGGGTTTAAGGCACGCATGTCTAAATGTGCTTTAAAGTGACCCACTGGAATTAAGGCGTTCATATCTAAATGGGCTTTACAGTGGACCAGTTGGAATTTTAATCGAGTAAAAATTAATGAAAAGGAGGTTAAGCTATATAATCATGTTCAAAAGCACATAACTAGTCATAAAATGAGATTTAATCTTATTTTTCGGTAGTTTTGTTGGGTTTAAGGAGTGTATGTTTGCAGTAAAGCGTGTTGGAATTTTAACCGAGTAAAACTTTTCTGAAAATGATGTTAAGCTACATAATCATGTTCAAAAGCCCATAAAAAATATTTAAGTCATATAATATGATTTAATCTTATTTTTCGGCCGTTTTGTTGGGGTTTAAGGCGTGCATGTTAAAATGGGCTTTATAGTGGACCCGTTGGAATTTTAACCAAGTAAAAATTTTTGAAAATGAGGTTAAGCTATATAATCATATTTCATTTCCTATAACAAAATATTTTAACTCAAAAAATTTGATTTAATATTATTTTGTGGCCGTTTTGTTGGGTTTAAGGCGTGCAAGTCTAAACGGGATTTACAGTGGACCCGTTAGAATTTTAACCTAGTAAAAAGTTTTGAAATTGAGTTAAGATATATAATCATATTAAAAAGCCCATAATAAAATATTTCAACTCATAAAATTTGATTTAATCTTATTTTGTCGTTGTTTTCTTGGGTTTAAGGCATGCATGTCTAAATGTGCTTTAAAGTGGATTTTACAATTGAGGTTAAGCTATATAATCATATTCAAAAGCACATAATCAAATATTTTAACTCATAAAATTTGATTTAATCTTATTTTGTTGGGGTTTAAGCCGTGCATGTCTAAATAGGCTTAACAGTGGACCCGTTGGAATTTTAACCGAGTAAAAATTTTTGAAAATGCGTTTAATGTATATAATCATGTTCAAAAGCCCGTAGATAAATATTTTAAGTCATAAATGTGATTTAATCTTATTTTTCGGTCGTTATGTTGGGGTCTTAGACGTGCATGTCTAAATGAGCTTTACAATGCACCTGTTAGAATTTTAACCGAGTGAAAAGTTTTGAAATTGAGGTTAAGCTATATAATCATATTCAAAAGCCCATAATCAAATATTTTAACTCATAAAATTTGATTTAATCTTATTTTGTGGCCATTTTGTAGGGTTTAAGGCGTGCATGTCTAAATAGCTTTATAGTGGACCCGTTGGAATTTTAACAAAGTAAAAAGTTCTAAAATTGAGGTTAAGATGTATACTCATGTTCAAAAACCCATAACTAAATATTTTAAGTCATAAAATTTAATTTAATCTTATTTTCGGCTGTTTTGTTGGGGTTTAAGGCGTGCATGTCTAAATGGGCTTTACAGTGGACCCTTTGAAATTTTAACCTAGTAAAAATTTCTGAAAATGAGGTTAAGCTACAAAATTATGTTCAAAAGCTCATAAAAAATATTTAACTCAAAAAAATTCATTTAATCTTATTTTTCGAGCGTTTTGTTGGGGTATAAAACGTGCATGTGTAAAAGGGCTTTATAGTGGACCCGTTGGAAATTTATCCGAGTAAAAATTTCAGAAAATGAGGTTAAGCTATATAATTATATTTCATAGCCCATAATAAAATATTTTAACTCATAAAATTTGATTTAATCTTATTTTGTGTCGGTTTTGTTGGGTTTAAGGCATGCAAGTCTATATGGGCTTTACACTGGACCCATTAGAATTTTAACCCAGTAAAAAGTTTTGAAATTGAGGTTAAGATATATAATCATATTCAAAAGCCCATAATAAAATATTTTAACTCATTAAATTTGATTTAATCTTATTTTTTGGCCGTTTTGTTGGGTTTAAGGCGTGCATGTCTAAATGGGCTTTACAATGGACCCGTTAGAATTTTAACCTAGTAAAAAGTTTTGAAATTGAGGTTAAGATATATAATCATATTTCATAGCCAATAGTACAATATTTTAACACATAAAATTTGATTTAATCTTATTTTGTGGCCGTTTTGTTAGGTTTAAGTCGTGCAAGTCTCAATGGGCTCTATAGTGGACCCGTTAGAATTTTAACGGAGTAAAAAGTTTTGAAATTGATGTTAAGATATATAATCATATAAAAAAGCCCATAATAAAATATTTTAACTCACAAAATTTGATTTAATGTTATTTTGTGGCTGTTTTGTTGGGTTTAATGCATGTATGTCTAAAAGGGTCTAAAGTGGACCCGTTGGAATTTTAACCGAGTAAAAAGTTTTAAAATTGAGGTTAATATGTATAATCATATTCAAAAGCAAAGAATCAAATATTTTAACTCATAAAATATGATTTAATCTTATTTTGTTGTAGTTTTGTTGGGGTTTAAGGCAAGCATGTCTAAATGGGCTTTATAGTGGACCCATTAGAATTTTAACCAAGTAAAAATTTCTGAAAATGCGTTTAATCTATATAATAATGTTTAAAATCCCATAAATAAACATTTTAAGTCATAAATGTGATTTAAGCTTATTTTTCGGCCATTATGTTGTGGTTTTAGCCGTGCATTTCTAAATGAGCTTTACAGTGGTCCTGTTAGAATTTTACCCGAGTAAAATATGTTGAAATTGAGGTTAAGATATATAATCATATTCAAAAGCCCATAATCAAATATTTTAACTTATAAAATTTGATTTAATCTTATTTTGTGGCCATTTTGTTGGGTTTAAGGCGTGTATGTCTAAATGTGCTTTACAGTGGACCCGTTAGAATTTTAAGAGAGCACAAAGTTTTAAATTTGAGGTTAAGCTATATAATCATATTCAAAAGCCCATAATAAAATATTTTAACTCATTACATTTGATTTAATCTTATTTTTTGGTCGTTTTGTTGGGTTTAAGGCGTGCATGTCTAAATGGGCTTTACAATGGACCCATTGGAATTTTAACCGAGTAAAAAGTTTTGAAATTGAGGTTAAACTATATAATCATATTTCATAGACAATAATACAATATTTTAACACATAAAATTTGATTTAATCTTATTTTGTGGCCGTTTTGTTGGGTTTAAGTCGTGCAAGTCTCAATGGGCTCTATAGTGGACCCGTTAGAATTTTAACCGAGTAAAAAGTTTTGAAATTTAGGTTAAGATATATAATCATATTCAAAAGCCCATAATAAAAAATTTTAACTCATAAAATTTGATTTAATCTTATTTTGTGGCTGTTTTGTTGGGTTTAAGACATGTATGTCTAAAAGGGCTTTAAAGTGGACCCATTACCGAGTAAAAAGTTTTAAAATTGAGGTTATGCTATATAATCATATTCAAAAGCACAGAATCAAATATTTTAACTCATAAAATATGATTTAATCTTATTTTGTTGTAGTTTTGTTGGGGTTTAAGGCGAGCATGTCTAAATGGGCTTTATAGTGGACCTATTGGAATTTTAACCGAGTAAAAATTTATGAAAATGCGTTTAATCTATATAATATTGTTTAAAATCCCATAAATAAACATTTTAAGTCATAAAATGTGATTTAATCTTATTTTTCGGCCGTTATGTTGGGGTTTTAGCCGTGCATTTCTAAATGAGCTTTACAGTGGACCCGTTAGAATTTTAACCAAGTAAAACATTTTGATATTGAGGTTAAGATATATAATCATATTCAAAAGCCCATAATCAAGTAATTTTAACTTATAAAACTTGATTTAATCTTATTTTCTGGCCGTTTTGTTGGGTTTAAGGTGTGTATGTCTAAATGGGCTTTACAGTGGACCCGTTGGAATTTTAAGAGAGTAAAAAGTTTTAAAATTGAGGTTAAGCTATATAATCATATTCAAAAGCCCATAATAAAATATTTTAACTCATTAAATTTGATTTAGTCTTATTTTTTGGCCGTTTTGTTGGGTTTAAGGCGTGCATGTCTAAATGGCTTTACAGTGGACCCGTTGGAATTTTAACTGAGTAAAAAGTTTTGAAACTGAGGTTAAGCTATATAATCATATTTCATATCCAATAATACAATATTTTAACACATAAAATTTGATTTAATCTTATTTAGTGGTCGTTTTGTTGGGTTTAAGTCGTGCAAGTCTCAATGTGCTCTATAAAGGGACCCGTTAGAATTTTAACCGAGTAAAAAGTTTTGAAATTGAGGTTAAGATATATAATCATATTCAAAAGCCTATAATAAAATATTTTAACTCATAAAATTTGATTTAATCTTATTGTGTGGCTATTTTGTTGGGTTTAAGGCATGTATGTCTAAAAGGGCTTTAAAGTGGACCCGTTGGAATTTTAACCGAGTAAAAAGTTTCAAAATTGTGGTTAAGTTGTATAATCATATTCAAAAGCACAAAATAAAATATTTTAACTCATAAAATATGATTTAATCTTATTTTGTTTTAGTTTTGTTGGGGTTTAAGGCGAGCATGTCTAAATGGGCTTTATAGTGGACCTATTGGAATTTTAACCGAGTAAAAATTTATGAAAATGCGTTTAATCTATATAATATTGTTTAAAATCCCATAAATAAACATTTTAAGTCATAAAATGTGATTTAATCTTATTTTTTTTTTATATTATGTTGGGGTTTTAGCCGTGCATTTCTAAATGAGCTTTACAGTGGACCCGTTAGAATTTTAACAAGTAAAACATTTTGATATTGAGGTTAAGATATATAATCATATTCAAAAGCCCATAATCAAGTAATTTTAACTTATAAAACTTGATTTAATCTTATTTTCTGGCCGTTTTGTTGGGTTTAAGGTGTGTATGTCTAAATGGGCTTTACAGTGGACCCGTTGGAATTTTAAGAGAGTAAAAAGTTTTAAAATTGAGGTTAAGCTATATAATCATATTCAAAAGCCCATAATAAAATATTTTAACTCATTAAATTTGATTTAGTCTTATTTTTTGGCCGTTTTGTTGGGTTTTAGGCGTGCATATCTAAATGGCTTTACAGTGGACCCGTTGGAATTTTAACTGAGTAAAAAGTTTTGAAACTGAGGTTAAGCAATATAATCATATTTCATATCCAATAATACAATATTTTAACACATAAAATTTGATTTAATCTTATTTAGTGGTCGTTTTGTTGGGTTTAAGTCGTGCAAGTCTCAATGTGCTCTACAGTGGACCCGTTAGAATTTTAACCGAGTAAAAAGTTTTGAAATTGAGGTTAAGATATATAATCATATTCAAAAGCCTATAATAAAATATTTTAACTCATAAAATTTGATTTAATCTTATTGTGTGGCTATTTTGTTGGGTTTAAATCATGTATGTCTAAAAATATTTTAAATAAAATGGACCCTTTGGAATTTTAACCGAGTAAAAAGTTTTAAAATTGTGGTTAAGTTGTATAATCATATTAAAAAAGCACAAAATAAAATATTTTAACTCATAAAATATGATTTAATCTTATTTTGTTGTCGTTTTGTTGGGGTTTAAATGAGCTGTGTATGTCTAAATGGGCTTTAGAGTGGACCCATTGGAATTTTAACAAAAATTTGATTTAAAAAATTTTTGAAAATGCGTTTAATCTATATAATAATGTTCAAAATCCCATAAATAAATATTTTAAGTCAAAAAATATGATTTAATCTTATTTTTTTTTCGTTATTTTGGGTTTTAGCCGTGCATTTCTAAATGAGCTTTTTTTAAAAGGGACCCGTTAAATTTTTAACCAAGTAAAAAACATTTTGAAATTGAGGTTAAGATATATAATCATATTCAAAAGTCCATAATCAAATATTTTAACTTATAAAATTTGATTTAATCTTATTTTGTGGCCATTTTTTTGTTGGGTTTAAAAATTGAGTGTATGTCTAAATGGGCTTTTAACTCATAAAATGGGACTTATTTTTTGTCATTTGGAATTTTAAGAGAGTAAAAAGTTTTAAAATTGAGGTTAAGCTATATAATCGTATTCAAAATCCCATAATAAAATATTTTAACTTATTAAATTTGATTTAATCTTAATTTTTGGCCGTTTTGTTGGGTTTAAGGCGTGCATGTCTAAATGGGCTTTACAATGGACCCGTTGGAATTTTAACCGAGTAAAAAATTTTGAAATTGAGGTTAAGCTATATAATAATATTTTATAGCCAATAATACATTATTTTAACACATAAAATTTGATTTAATCTTATTTTGTTGTCGTTTTGTTGGGTTTAAGTCGTGCAAGTCTCAATGTGCTCTACAGTGGACCCGTTAGAATTTTAACCGAGTAAAAAGTTTTGAAATTGAGGTTAAGATATATAATCATATTCAAAAGCCTATAATAAAATATTTTAACTCATAAAATTTGATTTAATCTTATTGTGTGGCTATTTTGTTGGGTTTAAGGCATGTATGTCTAAAAGGGCTTTAAAGTGGACCCGTTGGAATTTTAACCAAGTAAAAAGTTTCAAAATTGTGGTTAAGCTGTATAATCATATTCAAAAGCACAAAATAAAATATTTTAACTCATAAAATATGATTTAATCTTATTTTGTTGTCGTTTTGTTGGGGTTTAAGGCGTGTATGTCTAAATGGGCTTTAGAGTGGACCCATTGGAATTTTAACAGAGTAAAATTTTCTGGAAATGCGTTTAATCTATATAATAATGTTCAAAATCCCATAAATAAATATTTTAAGTGAAAAAATATGATTTAATCTTATTTTTTGGTCGTTATGTTGGGGTTTTAGCCGTGCATTTCTAAATGAGCTTTACAGTGGACCCGTTAGAATTTTAACCGAGTAAAACATTTTGAAATTGAGGTTAAGATATATAAACATATTCAAAAGTCCATAATCAAATATTTTAACTTATAAAATTTGATTTAATCTTATTTTGTGGCCATTTTGTTGGGTTTAAGGCGTGTATGTCTAAATGGGCTTTACAGTGGACCCGTTGGAATTTTAAAAGAGTAAAAAGTTTTAAAATTGAGGTTAAGCTATATAATAATATTCAAAAGCCCATAATAAAATATTTTAACTCATTACATTTGATTTAATCTTATTTTTTGGCCGTTTTGTTGGGTTTAAGGCGTGCATGTCTAAATGGGCTTTACAATGGACCCGTTGGAATTTTAACCGAGTAATAAGTTTTGAAATTGAGGTTAAGCTATATAATAATATTTTATAGCCAATAATACATTATTTTAACACATAAAATTTGATTTAATCTTATTTTGTGGTCGTTTTGTTGGGCTTAAGTCGTGCAAGTCTCAATGGGCTCTATAGTGGATCCGTTAGAATTTTAACCGAGTAAAAAGTTTTGAAATTGATGTTAAGATATATAATCATATTCAAAAGCCCATAATAAAATATTTTAACTCATAAAATTTGATTTAATCTTATCTTGTGGTTTGTTTTGTTGGGTTTAAGGCACGTATGTCTAAAAGGGCTTTAAAGTAGACCCGTTGGAATTTTAACCGAGTAAAAAGTTTTAAAATTGAGGTTAATCTATATAATCATATTCAAAAGCACAGAATCAAATATTTCAACTCATAAAATATGATTTAATCTTATTTTGTTGTCGTTTTGTTGGGGTTTAAGACGTGCATGTCTAAATGGGCTTTACAGTGGACCCATTGGAATTTTAACCGAGTAAAAATTTCTGGAAATGCATTTAATCTATATAATATTGTTCAAAATCCCATAAATAAATATTTTAAGTCATAAAGTGTGATTTAATATTATTTTTCGGCTGTTATGTTGGGTTTTTAGCTGTGCATTTCTAAATGAGCTTTACAGTGGACTCGTTAGAATTTTAACCGAGTAAAACATTTTGAAATTGAGGTTAAGATATATAATCATATTCAAAAACCCATAATCAAATATTTTAACTTATAAAATTTGATTTAATCTTATTTTGTGGCCATTTTGTTGGGTTTAAGGCGTGTATGTCTAAATAGGCTTTACAGTGGACCCGTTGGAATTTTAAGAGAGTAAAAAGTTTTAAAATTGAGCTTATGTCATATAATCATTTTCAAAAAGACTATAACTAAATATTTTAGTTCATATAATTTAATTTAATCTTATTTTTCGGCTATTTTGTTAGGGTTTAAGGCGTGCATGTCTAAATGGGCTTTATAGTGGTCCCGTTGGAATCTTAACCGAGTAAAAAGTTTTAAAATTGAGGTTAAGCTATATAATCATATTCAAAAGCCCATAATCAAATACATTAACTAATAAAATTTGATTTAATCTTATTTTGTGTCATTTTAACCAAGTAAAAATTTCTGAAATGAGGTTAAGCTACATAATCATGCTCAAAAGCCCATGAATAAATGTCTAAAAGGGCTTTACAGTGGACCCGTTAGAATTTTAACATAGTAAAATTTTTTGAAAATCAGTTTAAGCTATATAATCATATTTCATAGCCCATAATAAAATATTTTGACTCATAAAATTTGATTTAATCTTATTTTATGGCTGTTTTGTTGGGTTTAAGTCGTGCAAGTCTAAAAGAGCTTTATAGTGGACCCGTTGGAATTTTAACTGAGTAAAAAGTTTTGGAATTGAGGTGAATATATATAATCATATTCAAAAGCCCGTAATCAAATATTTTAACTCATACAATTTGATTTAATCTTATTTTGTATCCATTTTGTTGGATTTAAGGCATGCATGTCAAAATGGTCTATAAAGTGGACCCGTTGGAATTTTAACCGAGTAAAAAGTTTTAAAATTGAGGTTAAGCTGTATAATCATATTCAAAAGCACATAATCAAATATTTTAACTCATAAAATTTGATTTAATCTTATTTTGTGGTCGTTTTGTTGGGTTTAAGGATTGTATGTGTAAATGGGCTTTACAAAGGGACCCGTTGGAATTTTAACCAAGTAAAATTTTTTGAAAATGAGTTTAATCTATATAATCATGTTCAAAAGCCTATAAATAAGTATTTTTTAAGTCATAAAATGTGAGTTAATCTTATTTTTTTTTGTGTTATGTTTGCATTTTAGGCATACATGTCTAAATGAGCTTTACAGTGGACCCGTTAGAATTTTAACCGAGAAAAAGTTTTGAAATTGAGGTTAACCTATATAATAATATTCAAAATGCCATAATCAAATATTTTAACTCATAAAATTTGATTTAATCTTATTTTGTGGTCGTTTTGTTGGGTTTAAGGATTGTATGTGTAAATGGGCTTTACAGTGGACCCGTTGGAATTTTAACATAGTAAAAAGTTTTAAAATTGAGGTTAAGCTGTATGATCATGTTCAAAAGCCCATAACTGAATATTTTAAGTCATGAAATTTGATTTAATCTTATTTTTCGACTGTTTTGTTGGGGTTTAAGGCGTGTATGTCTAAATGGGCTTATAGTGGACCCTTGGAATTTTAACTAGGTAAAAAATTTTAAAATTGAGGTTAAGCTATATTATCATATTCAAAAGCCGATAATCAAAAATTTGATTTAATCTTATTTTAACTAAGTAAAAATTTCTAAATATGAGGTTAAGCTATATAATCAAATTTCATAGCCCATAATAAAATATTTTAACTCATAAAATTTGATTTAACTTATTTTGTGGTCGTTTGGTTTGGTTTAAGGCGGCGCGCAACTACAAATGGGCTTTAAGTGGGCCCGTTATAATTTTAACCAAGTAAAAACTTTTAAAATTGAGGTTAAGATATATAATAATATTCAAAAGCCCATAATAAAATATTTTAACTCATTAAATTTGTTTTAATCTTATTTTGTGGCCGTTTTGTTGAGTTTAAGGCATACATGTCTAAATGGACTTTATAGTGGACCCGATGGAATTTTAACCGAGAAAATTTTCTGAAAATGAGGTTAAGCTTTATAATCTTGTTCAAAAGCCCATAAATAAATATTTTAAGTCATAAAATGTGATTTAACCTTCTTTTTCGGCCGTTTTGTTGGGGTTTAAGGCGTACATATCTAAATGGCTTTATAGTGGACCCGTTGGAATTTTAACCGAGTAAAAATTTATGAAAATGAGGTTAAGCTATATCATCATATTTCATAGCCCACAATAAAATATTTTAACTCATAAAATTGATTTAATCTTATTTTGTGGCCGTTTTGTTGTGTTTAAGGTATGCATGTCTAAATGGGCATTAAGGTGGACCCGTTGAAATTTTAACCGAGTAAAACTTTCTAAAATTCAGGTTAAGCTGTATAATCATATTCAAAATCCCATAATAAAATATTTTAACCCATAAAATTTGATTTAATATTATTTTGTGGCAGTTTTGTTGAGTTTAAGGCATGCATGTCTAAATGGGATTTACTGTGGACTCGTTGGAATTTTAACCGAGTAAAAATTTCTAAAAATGTGTTTAATCTATTTAATCATGTTCAAAAGCCCATAACTATATGTTTTAAGTCATAAAATGTGATTTAATCTTATTTTTCGGCCGTTATGTTGGGGTTTTAGGCATACATGTCTAAATGGGCTTTACAGTGGACCCGTTGGAATTTTAACCGAGTAAAAAGTTTTGAGATTGAGGTCAAGCTATATAATCATATTCAAATGCCCAAAATCAAATATTTTAACTCATAAAATTTGACTTAATCCTATTTTGTAGCCATTTTGTTGGGTTTAAGGCGTGCATGTCTAAATGGGCTTTATAGTGGACCTGTTGGAATTTTAACCGAGAAAAATATTTTGAAATTGAGGTTAAGCTATATAATCATATTCAAAAGCCCATAATAAAATATTTTAACTCATAAAATTTTACTTAATCTTATTTTGTGGTTGTTTTCTTGGGTTTAAGGCGTGCAAATCTAAATGGGCTTCACAGTGGACCCGTTGGAATTCTGACATAGTAAAAAGTTATAAAATTGATGTTAAGCTATATAATCATATTCAAAAGCCCATAATCAAATATTTTAACTCATAAAATCTGATTTAATCTTATTTTATGGCTGTTTTGTTGGGTTTAAGGCGTGCGTGTCTAAATGAGCTTTACAGTGGACCCTTTGGAATTTTAACCGTGAAAAAAGTTTTGAAATTTAGGTTAAGCTACATAATCATATTCATAAGCCCATAATAACATATTTTAACACATTAAATTTGATTTAATCTAATTTTGTGGTCGTTTTGTTGGGCTTAAGGCGTGCATGTTTAAATTTGTTTTTACAGTGGACCCATTGGAATTTTAACCTCGTAAAAACTTTTGAAAATGAGTTTAAGATATATAATCATGTTCAAAATCCCATAACTAAATATTTTAAGTCATAAAATGTGATTTAATCTTATTTTTCGGCCGTTTTGTTGGGTTTAAGGAATGTATGTTTAAATGGGCTTTAAAGTAGACACGTTGGAATTTTAACCAAGTAAAAATTTCTGAAAATGAGGTTAAGCTACATAATCATCTTCAAAATCCTATAACTAAATATTTTAAGTCATAAAATGTGATTTAATCTTATTTTTCGACAGTTTTGTTGGGGTTTAAGGCGTGCATGTCTAAATGGGCTTTACAGCGGACCCGTTGGAATTTTAACTGAGCAAAAATTTCTGAAAATGAGGTTAAGCTATATAATCGTATTTCATAGCCCATAATAAAATATTTTAACTCATAAAATTTAAGTTAATCTTATTTTGTGGCCGTTTTGTTGGATGCATGCCTAAATGGGCTTTAAATTGGACTCGTTGTAATTTTAACCGAGTAAAAAGTTTTAAAATTGAGGTTAAGCTGTATAATCATATTCAAAAGACCATAATCAAATATTTTAACTCATAAAATTTGATTTAATATTATTTTGTGGCTGTTTTGTTGGGTGAAAATCTAAATGGGCTTTAAAGTGGACCCATTGGGATTTTAACCGAGTAAAAAGTTATAAAATTGAGGTTAAGTTATATAATCATATTCAAAAGCTCATAATCAAATATTTTAACATATAAAATTTTATTTATTCTTATTTTGGTCGTTTTGTTGGGTTTAAGGCGTGCATGTCTAAATGGGCTTTATAGTGGGCCCATTGGAATTTTAACCGAGAAAAAAGTTCTAAAAATGAGTTCAAGCTATTTAATCATGTTCAGGTCCCATAACTAATTATTTTAAGTTATAAAATGTTATTTAATCTTATTTTTCGGTCGTTGTGTTAGGGTTTTAGCGTGCATGTCTAAATGGGATTTACAGTGGACCGTTTGAATTTTAGCTGAGTAAAAAGTTTTGAAATTAAGGTTAAGATGTATAATCATATTCAAAACCCATAATCAAAAAATTTAACTCAAAAAATTTGGTTTAATCTTATTTTTTGGTCGTTTTGTTGGGGTTTAAGGTGTGTATGTCTAAATGGGCTTTACTGTGGACCCGTTGGAATTTTAACCGAGTAAAATTTTATGAAATTCTAGGTTAAGCTATATAATCATATTGAAAAGCCCATAATAAAATATTTTAACTCATAAAATTTTATTTAATCTTATTTTGTGGTTGTTTTGTTGGGTTTAAGGTATGCATGTCTAAATGGGATTTTACAGTGGACCTGTAGGAATTTTAACCGAGTAAAAATATATAAAAATGAGTTTAATCTATATAATAATGTTCAAAAGCCCATAACTAAATATTTCAAGCCATAAAATTTGACTTATTCTTATTTTTTGGTTCATGTCTAAATGGGCTTTACAGTGGACCCGTTGGAATTTTAACCATATAAAAAGTTTTGAAATTGAGGTTTCGCTATATAACCATATTCAAAAGCCCATAATCAAATATTTTTACTCATAAAATTTGATTTAATCTTATTTTGTGTCCTTTTTGCTGAGTTTAAAGCGTGCATGTCTAAATGGGCTTTAAAGTGGACCCGTTGAAATTTTAACCAAGTAAATTTTTTTGAAATTGAGGTTAAGCTATATAATCATATTCAAAAGCCCATAATAAAATATTTTAACTCATTAAGTTTGATTTAATCTTATTTTTTGGCCATTTTGTTGGGTTTAAGGCTTGCTTGTCTAACTGGGTTTACAGTGTACCTGTTGGAATTTTAGCCGAGATTTTTTTTTTGAAAATGAGGTTAAGCTATATAATTATGTTTAAAATCCAATAACTATATATTTTAAGTCATAAAATGTGATTCAATCTTATTTTGTGGTCATTTTGTTGGGTTTAAGGCGTGCAAATCTCAATGGGATTTATAGTGGACTCGTTGGAATTTTAACCGAGTAAAAATTTACAAAAATGAGGTTAAGCTATATAATCATATTCAAAAGCTCATAATCAAATATTTTATCTCATAAAATTTGATTTAATCTTATTTTGAGGCCGTTTAGCTGGGTTTAAGGCATGCATGTCTAAATGAGCTTTAGAGTGGACCCGTTGGAATTTTAACCGAGTAAAAATTTCTGAAAATGCGTTTAAGCTATATAATCATATTCAAAAGCCCATAACTGAAAATTTTAAGTCATAAAATATGATTAAATGTTATTTTTTGCCGTTATGTTGGGGTTTTAGGCGTACATGTCTCAATGGGCTTTACAATGGACCCATTGGAATTTTAACCAAGTAAAAACGTTTGAAATTGAGGTTAAGCTATATAATAATATTCAAAATCCCATAATAAAATATTTTAAGTCATAAAATGTGATTTAATCTTATTTTTCGGCCGTTATGTTGGGGTTTTTGGCATGCATGTCTAAATGATTTTAACAGTGGACCCGTTGGAATTTCAACCGAGTAAAAAAGTTTTGAAATTGAGGTTAAGCTATATAATCATATTCAAAAGCCCATAATAAATTATATTAACTCGTAAAATTTGATTTAATCTTATTTTGTGGCCGTTTTGTTAGGTTTAAGGCGTGTATGTCTAAATGGGCTTTACAGTGAACCCGTTGGAATTTTAACGGAGTAAAAAGTGCTAAAATTGATGTTAAGCTGTATAATCACGTTCAAAAGCCCATAACTAAATATTTTAAGTCATAAAATTTGATTTAATCTTATTTTTGACCGTTTTGTTGGGTTTAAGGCGTGCATATCTAAATGGGCTTTACAGTAGACCCGTTAGAATTTTAACCTAGTAAAAAGTTATAAAAGTGAGGTTAAGCTATATATTCATGTTCAAAAGCCTATAATCATGTATTTTAACACATAAAATTTGATTTAATCTTATTTTGTGGTCGTTTTGTTGGGTTTAAGGCGTTCATGTCCAAATGGGCTTTACAGTGGCCCCATTGAAATTTTAATCGAGTAAAAAGTTTTGAAAACGAGTTTAATCTATATAATTATGTTCAAAAGCCCATAACTAAGTATTTTAAGTCATAAAATGTGATGTAATCTTATTTTTCGGCCATTATGTTGGGGCTTTAGGCGTGCATGTCTAAATGGGCTTTACAGTGGACCCGTTGGAATTTTAACCGATTAAAAAGTTTTGAAATTAACGTTATGCTATATAATAATATTCAAAATCCCATAATCAACTATTTTAAATCATAAAATCTGATTTAGTCTTATTTTGTGGCAGTTTTGTTGGGTTGAAGGCGTGCATGCCAAAATGGACTTTACAATGGACCTTTTGGAATTTTAACCTAGAAAAAAATTTTGAAATTGAGGTTAAGCTATATGATCATATTCATAAGCCCATAATAAAATATTTTAACTCATTAAATTTGATTTAATCTAATTTTGTAGCCGTTTTGTTGGTTTTAAGGCGTGCATGTCTAATTTAGTTTTTACAGTGGATCCGTTGGAATTTTAACCGAGTAAAAATTTTTGAAAATGAGGTTAAGATATATAATCATGTTCAAAAGCCCATAACTAAATGTTTTAAGTCATAAAATGTGATTTAATCTTATTTTTCGGCCGTTTTGTTGGGTTTAAGGAGTGTATGTTTAAATGGGTTTTACAGTAGACACGTTGGAATTTTAACCAAGTAAAAATTTCTGAAATGAGGTTAAGCTACATAATCATGCTCAAAAGCCCATGAATAAATGTCTAAAAGGGCTTTACAGTGGACCCGTTAGAATTTTAACCAAGTAAATTTTTTTGAAAATGAGGTTAAGCTATATAATCATATTTCATAGCCCATAATAAAATATTTTGACTCATAAAATTTGATTTAATCTTATTTTATGGCTGTTTTGTTGGGTTTAAGTCGTGCAAGTCTAAAAGAGCTTTATAGTGGACCCGTTGGAATTTTAACTGAGTAAAAAGTTTTGGAATTGAGGTGAATATATATAATCATATTCAAAAGCCCGTAATCAAATATTTTAACTCATACAATTTGATTTAATCTTATTTTGTATCCATTTTGTTGGATTTAAGGCATGCATGTCAAAATGGTCTATAAAGTGGACCCGTTGGAATTTTAACCGAGTAAAAAGTTTTAAAATTGAGGTTAAGCTGTATAATCATATTCAAAAGCACATAATCAAATATTTTAACTCATAAAATTTGATTTAATCTTATTTTGTGGTCGTTTTGTTGGGTTTAAGGATTGTATGTGTAAATGGGCTTTACAGTGGACCCGTTGGAATTTTAACAAAGTAAAATTTTTGAAAATGCGTTTAATCTATATAATCATGTTCAAAAGCCTATAAATAAGTATTTTAAGTCATAAAATGTGAGTTAATCTTATTTTCGGCCGTTATGTTTGCATTTTAGGCATACATGTCTAAATGAGCTTTACAGTGGACCCGTTAGAATTTTAACCGAGAAAAAAGTTTTGAAATTGAGGTTAACCTATATAATAATATTCAAAATGCCATAATCAAATATTTTAACTCATAAAATTTGATTTAATCTTATTTTGTGGTCGTTTTGTTGGGTTTAAGGATTGTATGTGTAAATGGGCTTTACAGTGGACTCGTTGGAATTTTAACATAGTAAAAAGTTTTAAAATTGAGGTTAAGCTGTATGATCATGTTCAAAAGCCCATAACTGAATATTTTAAGTCATGAAATTTGATTTAATCTTATTTTTCGACTGTTTTGTTGGGGTTTAAGGCGTGTATGTCTAAATGGGCTTATAGTGGACCCTTGGAATTTTAACTAGGTAAAAAAATTTAAAATTGAGGTTAAGCTATATTATCATATTCAAAAGCCGATAATCAAATATTTTAACTCATAAAATCTGATTTAATCTTATTTTGTGTTCGTTTTGTTGGGTTTAAGGCGTGCATGTCTAAATGATCTTTACAATGGACCCGTTAGAATTTTAATCGAGTAAATTTTTTTTAAAATTAATGTTAAGCTATCTAGTCATATTCAAAAGCCCATAATAAAATATTTTAACTCATTAAATTTGATTTAATCTTATTTTGTGGTCGTTTTGTTGGGTTTAAGGAGTGCTTGTCTAAATGGGCTTTACAATGGACCCGTTGGAATTTTAACCTATAATTTTTTTGAAAATAAGGTTAAGCTATATAATAATGTTAAAAAGCCCATAACTATATATTTTAAGTAAAAAATGTGATTTAATATTATTTTCTGGCCATTTTGTTGGGTTTTAGGGCGTGCATATTAAAATGGGCTTTACTGTGGGCACGTTGGAATTTTAACCAAGTAAATTTTTTGAAAATGAGGGTTAAGCTATATAATCATGTACAAAAGCCCATAACTAAATATTTTAAATCATAAAATTTGATTTAATCTTATTTTTTGGCCTTTTTTGGGGTTTAAGGAGTGTATGTTTAAATGGGCTTTATTGTAGACCCGTTGGAATTTTAACCAAGAAAATTTTTGAAAATAAGGTTAAGCTATATAATCATGTTGAAAAGCCCATAAATAATTATTTTAAGTCATAAAATGTGATTTAATCTTATTTTTTGGCCGTTTTGTTGGAGTTTAAGGCGTGCATGTCTAAATGGCTTTACAGTGGACCCGTTGGAATTTTAACCAAGTAAAGAGTTCAAAATTGAGGTTAAGCAATATAATCATATTCAAAAGTTAAATGGTGACTAGTTTGTAAAGGTTCAAATTCTTAGAATCTTTAGGGAGCTATTTTACCAAGTTTTGGCTGATGGTTTTTCCCTCAATCAAGGTTTTTAACATGTGCTTTATGAACTAATTAAAAAGGAGTTTTAATATTAAAAAGGTAGTTATTAATTTTTATAAGATTTGACATAAAACTTTTCTCTCAACTTCTATTCTGCCAAACACTCTTGATTTCATCAAATTCAAAGGCGAGAGATCTACTTTCTTGAATTCTTGATTTATAAATGATTCTTCATCTTGATTTGCAAAATCTCATTGAAATCCTTTGTTTTTCAAGCTTTAATCAATCAATTGAGGGAGAAATCACACAATAGAGGTAAGGTTCGTTTTTCTCCTCTATTGAATGGTTATTTATTGATATTCTCAAGTATTTGATCCTTGATTTATGATTTATGATGATTATTTGATTAAATTGGGTTTAATTGATGAAATTGAGGAAGATTCGTATTGGATCTGTTTTTCAGTGTTGAGGATTGATTTTAAACATGTACCGGATGTTTTATAATGTTGATAAGTTTTTTTTAACATTGGAATCCTGAAACTCCTTGAATCCCTAATTATTTAGGTTGTTAGATTTGTGTTTTTGAGGTGTTGTGGCAGTTGTTTAGTTTTGCTGGAGATATAAGGACGATGTAATCCTATTTTGAGTGTTGATTGATGTTGATGGAAGTGTTAGATTGATAGTTTGTGGTTGGGTTGTGTTTAGAAAGAGTAAGATGATGATTTCGGTTGTTGTGGTTGGGTAATTGTGAAAAAATTGTTGATGTTTTTGAAGAGTGTTGCTGCAGTGGTTTGAATGCATTGAGATGCATTAATCTTCTGTTGTTATATTGTTAAAACAAGGGAGGCTAATTCAGAAGCTATCGGTGAAGCTTTGGATGTTTCGAACGCTTGAATTCGCGTCGGCGAATTAAGGTTTCGCGTATCGGTGAGTGAGAACGTGGATTTTAGCTTTGAAATGATTTAAAGTAGTTTATAGGAGTTTAAACTTAGCTTGAAATGTTGGCTTAAACTCAGAAGTAAGCATAAAGTGGTTTTCTCTCTCGATCGTGCTTTTACAAAATGGTTTTATGCACTTGTTTTGAATTACATGATACCTAAAATTTAAGCACGTTTTAAAGTATGTGAGATACTATTTTTAATCATGAAATGTTGAAGGATGCACATGGTAAGTGATCCTTGTAAGTATGTGGAAATACTTGTTGAAAAGCATGGTTTGTTGCTTTGGAAAAAAGGTTTGGTTTAATGCATATAAAAATAGCGAGGTATGTGGTTAATTGTTAATTATATTGGCAAGTGATGTGGTTTAAAAAATGTTATCGGATATAGTTGGTCGGCCATAGGATTGATAGTGCACTATAATAAGTCACCTTGGATGTCGAGGGGTTTTATACGGTGTACCGAATACTCCATCTAATTACCCCAATGGTCGAGGGGTTATATGGTACCGTAAACTACCGTTAGTGGATTAAGCATCTAACCGAGGGTTAGGGTTGGTGTCCCCGTGGGTTGTAAGTGTACCTGGTTGTAATGTACCACGATTGTGATTGTATTGCTATTCCGGTTGAGATGGCTTGAAGTTTTGTGAGGACACTTGTTGAATCCATGTATCCGATGAACTATTTTGTAATGGAACTTGGTTAATGATCACTTGTAAGCTAATATAATTGTTGATGTGTCATGTAATGGTTTATGTTGTATAATGTGATTTATACATGTTTACTTTTTAAGCTTTGCATATGGTTTGTTATGCATGGGAAGGCTTAAGCAATGGGATTTGCTGATGGTTAATGGCACATGTTGCATATGGCTTAATATGCTGGTTTTGAAAGTGTTAAGGGCATGGTTTTCAAGGCATGATGTTCAAATGATGATTTAAGTGATGTCTAAAAGATGATTGAAATGAGATTTCAATGTGTTGATGAAAAATGGTTTTAAATGCATAGATGGTGTGTTGGTTTTTAGCACCCCTCACTAAGCCTAGTGTGCTTACACTCTCTTTGTCCATCAATGCAGAAAATTAAAGATTTAGAGGCAGCGAGGAAGCAAAGGATTGTCAAAGACTTGATACTAAAAGTATGTTTTGAATTAGACTATAAGTAATAAGGGCAATGGGGTTTCCGTTGTTGTTTTGGGATATGGTTTGTTAAACTCCCTGTTTGAGCAAAGTTGTTTGCTGCCGTTGGTTTGTAAATGGCCATTTTCGGACTGTTGTTTGCTTTGGTTTTGAGTTTTGGTGTTTGCTTGGTTTGGATTCTAGGAAGCATGCCTCTAGTTTTATATTCGATGCTAACTACCATGGATTGTTGATGAATCTGTGATGCTTTGTTGTGGTTTGACTCTTGAATGCATTGGATTCATGTTAGAAGCATGTTTGGATATTATGGTATGTTTGAAAGCATGTTAAACCAGCAAACCAGGATATTTCAGGTCCAGGCGTATCGGTACACGTGTCCTTATTTTGGTACAGGTAAGCCATTCCATGCTTAGCGTATCAAAACGCGGGCAAGTGTTTCGGTACGAGCTTAGGCCATTTGAGGCCAGTGTTTCGGTATGCAGGCTGAGCGTATCGGTATAGGTAAGCCTTTCCAGGCTTAGCGTTTCAGTACACGAGGAGCCGTTTCGGTACGGGGTAAGTGTAATAAGTAAGGCATATCAGTACGCGAGGGTGTTTCGATACGAGTTTTGGTTACTGGAATTTGGGGATTTTGAGATAGCAAACACGTACTGATACAAGTGTAATTGTACTAATGCGACTACTATTAATTTAGTTATTTGGATGATTTGAAGTTCTGTTTCCTTGCGTTTTAGTTCCTGATTGTTGTGGATGCAATTGAATGAGTATGGATGATCGTTGTGAGCTGAGTTTTGACATGTATGCATGAAATTGGATTAATTAAAGGTCAGTAACGTAAAAAGGGGTTAAGTCCTTGTAGTTTTCCAGAATTGCAATTTGGTCCCTAAATTACAATTGGATGTCAATTCGATGCCTGATTGAGTTTAGTCATCACCCGCTGTTAATATGAACACATAGGTTAATAATTTGCATCTAGATAAGATAAATGGAAAAATGGACGTGTTTCGAGTTTCTTCTTCACGGTTTACCTCGGTAAACCTAATGTGGCTCGCTCGGTTCGATCTTACGTCTAGGCTGGGTCGAAGGGGTTACAATGAGGTTAAGCTATATAATCATATTCAAAAGCCCATAATCAAATATTTTAACTCGTAAAATTTGATATAACCTTATTTTGTGGTCTTTTTGTTAGGTTTAAGGCGTGCATGTCTAAATAGGCTTTACAGTGGACCCATTGGAATTTTAACCGAGTAAAAATTTCTAAAAATGAGGTTAAGCTATATAATCGTTTTCAAAAGCCCATAAATAAATATTTTAAGTCATAAAATATGATTTAATCTTATTTTTCGGTCATGTGCTGAAGGGACGCCCATATGGCTAGTAGCTGCAAATAATGAGATGGTCGAATGAGAATATCATGAATAGGCTTAAAAGAATTAAATTATTAATTACAACAAACGAAATATGCCTTGGGGCATTGGTAATGGTTGGCTTGATGCCTCTTATCTCTTGGTGAGATGTATGGATACTCGAGGAGCATATGTTATCTTTGAGTCTTGGTTTAGAATCCAAATGTCCTAGAGTCAGTGTAATGACACTTATTTAAGGGGATGTGTACTTCGTGCTGTGTAATTTAGTACATCCGATGTATTCACGGGTTATGTGGTCTGGATGCGGTTAGAAACCTATCCTTGGGCTATGTGATCAGGATACGAAAACTAAACTCAGTGGGCTGTGTGAGCTCGAGTAACTCGATGAGCTATGTGAACTCGAGTAACCTAATTGGCTGAGTGACCTTGGGTAAAGACTGCTTGTGGCTATTGTGATCCAAGTATGTCTAAGATGTATCTGTGGCTATGGTGATCCAGATATAGTCCGTTAACCCGATGGCTATGTGATCACAGGTAAACCGACGGCTGTGTGAGTACGAGTAATGTAGGGCTTCGTTGGCCACTGTCTAGGGAATGTATGTTATTTAATTCGTTGTATGGATTATTAATTGTTGGTTGTTTTGCCCTTGGGTTATGTGATCAGGGTATGGAATGCATAACTCGACGGCCTGTGTGAGCTCGAGTAACTCAATGGGCTATGTGACCTCGATTATGGTAAGCCTAGGATGGCATGCGAGACTTCCTAAATCTTAATGGTGTCTTGAGACATGGTTGTGAACTCTAGCTAGGGTAGGCTAGAGATGATCCTTACTGTTGAGAAGCCTTTCTGTGCACTCTTGCTTATATTATCATGCATGCTTGTTTTATGATATTCTTGAATTGTGGTAGAGTAGAAATGTACCACTGAGCTTTGTTAGCTCAGCGTGCGGAATTTTGGTTTTTTCGTGCGTAGGTTGACATGTTTCTTTTGGAGGAGCACATCGAGGAGGATTTCCCAGCACCGAGCCAACTTCAAAGTATAGTACTTGATGTTTTAGTTTGGACTGATTGTATTCATAATAACTTACCACAGTCGAGTTTTGGTTTGTTCTTTATTGACGCCACCACCATAAGCAAATCTGGATTTTTAGATTTGTTCTTTATTTTGGTTTGTTTTGTTTTATTCGAATTTGCGCTACTCTATCATTTGGTATCAGAGTTGGGACGATTCTTGACAAGAATTTTGGCTTTTTTGGGTGAAAAAATCAAAAATTAGGGAAAATTCGTCGAATTCAAACGAGCGAATTTTGAGTTGAAAATTTTCGGACCAGATATACACCTTTGGAGGAGTAACCACATAAAATTTTAGAATTTTTTGACATCGGGAACACCTCGAACGAAGTAGATCAAGTTGCTGCAAAATTCTAGGGTTTTCAGGGTTGTTCTAATTTTCTTTCATTCTTAGACATTAGTTTTCGTTTGTTTTAGCTTTTATTGCTTCTTACACATCTTCTAACACCTTCTTGTTTCCTTGTGTTAGTAGGACTAAAAGTTGCATACTCTTCTTTCTCCTTGCAACTATAATTCTATTGGTGTCTAACCTTTTCTTTGGATTCTTAAAGCAATTAGGATGTTTTATTCTCTTTTCAACACTCGTTATCGTATACCAATAAATATTTTTCGGTCACGGTGTAAGATACATGGTAATCTATGTTCTTTAATTATTGATGGTGATAGTCGTGTAAACTTAGTGAGTAGCTTCATTGTTGATGCACTCGATCTATCATGCCAAGAACACCCTAAGTCGTATCATCTTCAAGGGTTTAATAGCGGACCGGATATGAAGGTAACCGAACGTTGTTTAATCTCTTTTACTCTTGGAAGCTATTGTGATGATGTATGGTGTGACGTGGTTCCTATGGAAGTCACCCACTTGCTATTAGGAAGACCTTGGAAAAATGATCGGGGCGCTGTCCATCGAATCAATACAAATGGATACTCGGTTGTGCACCAAGGCCAGAAGCTCTCGTTTGCTACAATAGAGCCGGAAAAAGTAGATGAAGAAATAGCAAAAGCAAAAAAATAGTGTGAGAGGATAAAACGAAAAAGATTGGAAGCGTAAAAGGCTGAATCAATTGACCACACAAAGACAACCAACCATGAAGACATCCCAAAACCAGAAGGGACACATGATTCTCTTCGTACTTCTACTTCTAGCATTTGTGCAAATGTTGATATTGGAGAAGAACCATCTCCCAAACAAAAGGATAGTGATAGTGAACACATTAGACAAGATGAAAATGCTTATAATCCCTCGTGTGAAGTAGTAGGTCCACTTGCTATACTCTCATCACCTCCCCACGAAGAAAGTAAGTGTAATTCTAACCCTTAATTTGATTCTTGTCCTATCATTCCGTTAGAAACACTTTCTCCCCTACAGAAATTGTACATTGATGATAAATTTTATGAGAGGGATATGGGATGTGAGATACAAAAGACTGAGAGTAAAGAGGCCGAGAGTGAAAAAAGTCAAATTAATGGCCCAAATTTGGTGAGTGAAAATACATATGAGGTAAAAGTCACACAAAGCCCAAAAGAAAAAGATAAGAAAAAGAACGCGATGAGTGATTTTGTTTGGACTAGTCATTACAAATGTTCGAGTAGTGTTGTCATATTTTTTCAGAATTTTGTTGAACCATTAAGAGGAGCTCAATTAGATCACTCCACATACAACAAAGAAGCCTTTTCAATTGAAGTTGATGATTGTTCTCTCATTGCCGATTTAGATTCGAGGACGAATCCTTTTGAGTAATGGGGGAATGATACATGCATGAGCGGGATTAAATTACTCATATTGGACAAGAAGCTGAATTTATTCGATGCAAACAATAATGGCCAAAACAATGCACGCATAGGAGGTCAAAAACGATGCATCTTGGACAAGAAACTGAATCTGTTTGTGAAGTCTGGAAAGTCAGCTAACTTGCAACGAATTTTTGGACGGGATCCAGGAATTTATGGGTCAACATGTCTTCTTAAAACTTGTCCGGCTGCAAATTATCTTTCCAACGCATCTTGAAACGCCTCAATCGGACATCTGGATCTCAAGATACGTCTATTTTAGCGAAGACAGCGCATGCAGAAATTCCTATACGGGATTAATACGGGATTTTTGGATAATTACGAATTTTCAAGATTTTATTTGATTATTTGTAATTTAAATCAATATAGGATTCTGCAATATCTATTAGGATCAGATTTATTTGACTAGGATTTTATTTTTAGCGATTATTTATTATTAGAAGTTACTTATCTAATTAGGAGATTAGATTTTAGCATTTATTTATTTTATTTAATTCCTAAGTTTAGTAGGATTAAAACTTCTCCATGGCCTATATAAAGGAGGCTTCACCCACATTGTAATTCAGATTTCATTGATTAATAAAAAGTTCTCTTTGGAGATTTTAGTATTCTTTGAGTTTGCAAGTGTTCGGTAAACTTGTCTAGAACCCATCTTCAACATAAGATCATCGAGTTCTTGTGAGGGAGATCATCTTCACACTCTTGCTTGCCTAGGTAATTGCATCTAGGAGGGTGGGTTAGAGCCGCTTGAGGTTGCTTGCTTAGATAATTGCGTCTAAGAGGGTGCCGAGGACAAAACAACATCAACAATTCACAAGCCATCTTCATCTTCAACCTTCACACCATCTTCCATAATTCCATAAACAAAGCTGGAATTTTCAGATTTGTTTTACCTATCTTCTTCTTAATCTTTTCTCATCTTTTTATTTATATTCTTATTTCTTATCATCTAATCCTTCATCTCGTCTTTCTTTCTTTAAATTTCTAGCCTTGAATCTGAAAAATTCAAGAAAATCCCTTCTCTTTTCTCTTGAATTTTCAGATCTGCCCAAACTTCCTTGATTGAGTCTATAGCTCCTAGTTATTGCAATAACTTGATTGAAGGCTTCCAAATCCAAGATTGCCCTACTCTATCACTCTATTAATGTTATTTAATTATGTGGATTTATGAAAATGGATCATTTTGAGAATTGCCAAACTGGTGGTTTTAAATGAGAAAATTTTGATGGGTTATTTTTGGGAGACCCAAATATAATGCTTTGGATTCGGATCAGGATCGTGGTGTTACATTTAGTGGTATCAGAGCTAGGTTTAGTCGGTTCTAGGAAACCCCAAGGTGGTATAGAGGTCGTGGTAAGGTATTTAGTGAATGCAAGTCCCTAATTTTGAGTTGTACTTTACAAGATTGGGAATCTTGATGTGCTACCTTGTTTCCTTGTGTCTTAGAAAAGTGTTGATGGAAGGGGGAATCGATAATGGGGAGGCGAGTCACTTCTGTGATCTTACCTATACTCTTTTGCAAGTGGTACAAGCTTTTTTGAGGCAATCTGAGACGCCTCGCAAGACCCCGGTAGAGAGGCTTCACCATTTTGGGCCTAAAAATTTTGAGGGCTTGGGTGAGGATGACCCGATCAAGATTGATCAGTGGTTGCGTGATACATAGAGAATCTTGAGACAGATGAGGGGAAGCTCAGAGGATGATCTTATTGCATTGTCTCCCTTCTTAAGGGCAATGCACATGAGTGGTGGAAGACTGTTGAGTTAGGGCTACAACCTACCCTCTCGACATGGGATATCTTTTTGGATGAGTTTCGAAAGAAGTATATAAGCGAGGTACATATGGATGAAATGAGAGACTAGTTTTTGCATTTGGTTCAGGGCGACCGACGATGTTTGCTTATGAGCAAGAGTTTCTGCGCTTGAGCCGTTATGCCCCAGAGTTTGTTGCCACAGAAGAGTTGAGGTTCAAGAGGTTCAGACAAGGGTTGAGGGTTGAGCTCCAATTGCACATGACAGTGGGTCTACTTGGGATATTTTCATAACTAGTAAATAGTGTGAAGGCACTAGAGCGGCTATAAGATACGACATCCGGTAGGACAGAAAATGTTAGGGGCCATGATGCAGAGACCCAAGATCTTATAGGTCCTTCTTCATATCCGTATGAGGGGTTTTGTACTTCGAGGGGTTCGAAGAGAATTGCTTTAGACCAGCTACCGAGAGTCGATTTTGGATCTAGATCAAGGGTTCGTAGGGGCTCTTTGATTTCTACTTTAGAAGGGAGTACTGATGGTTTAGTTGGGGTGTCGCTTCCACCAGTATGCGAACATTGTGACCGACATCACCTTAGAGTGTGCTTTTTGCTTTGGAGGGTTTGCTATAGGTGTTGGGCACCAGGACATATGGCAAAGGACTGCAGAGTTATGAATAGGGATACACCAACTTAGTCTTAGAGGTAGGCTACTTCCTGACATGATTAGAATTTTGCTAGAGGAGGAGCTAGGGCACCATCAGGCTATCGAGGTGGGGGTCCCGTGAGATCCACTACTAGGGTTGACGTACGAGGCATTGCTAGACAGCCTACCGCTCAGACCAGGGATGACAAATTTGTGGCTGAGGATATGTCAGGTAATTAAGTTCTGTTGTGGTTTCAGTTGTTTTGATAGCCGCTTAACTCTTTGGGTGTGTAATGGATTGGTTATTGTGAATGTGTATCTTGGTAAATCTTGGGTTTTTTGTTGCTTTAGATGGTAATTAGAGTTGCACCTTCTGCTAGATAAGTTTTTACCGTAGATGGTTGTTGAGAGTGCAAGTATACCGTAAGTTGCAAGTGAAAAGTTGTGAAGTTTCAGATTGTTTGAATTTGGTTGTTAGTGTTAGATGTATGGGATCATTACCTCTCTAGGGAGGACGTTGTGCTTCGTGGTGATAGCTCAAGGAAGGTTCTGTATGATACGAGATATTCTTAGCTTGCGTTGTAGATGCGAGGGTTAAGAATTCATGGCCTTAGAGTTGTGGATGTTTGAGGGTATGGAGGTACCCTTGGTGAATGGCCAGTCTTACCATTTGATTGTGGTTTAGAACATGATAAGGGTAAGCCTGAGTTTGTTGTTAGTGTCTATCGTTTTGTGGTATGGCACTTAACGAACTCTTTGTTGTGGACTCACTTGTGCAAGTGACCATGTAAGTGTCGTTTCCAAGTGTCTTGTCTTAGAAACATGCTTACGTGTAGGTGGTTCGTGTAGTGGCTTTAGATGTGTTAAGCCAAAGTGTAACAGTAAAAGACTATTACCTGTCTCATGAGATCGATGACCTTGTTTTGGTTATAAAATGAGAGAGTTCTGTATGTTGTACAAAGTAAGATACCAAAGTTAAGGTAAATAAAAGTTGTGATAAGCGTGGTTGAGGAGATGGTCGAAGCCTAAGGATAGGTGATAGAGTAGCGAAATCTTGGATTTGGAAGCCTTCAATCAAGTTGTAGCAAGAACTAGGAGCTGTAGACTCAATCAAGGAAGTTTGGGCAGATCTGAAAATTCAAGAGAAAAG
Organism: Hibiscus mutabilis; assembly: GCA_019671005.1. Classification (NCBI taxonomy): domain Eukaryota; kingdom Viridiplantae; phylum Streptophyta; class Magnoliopsida; order Malvales; family Malvaceae; genus Hibiscus; species Hibiscus mutabilis. The sequence continues at coordinate 10,764,858 of CM033752.1, read as the reverse complement.
AGAAGGGATTTTCTTGAATTTTTCAGATTCAAGGCTGGAAATTTAAAGAAAGAAAGACGAGATGAAGGATTAGATGATAAGAAATAAGAATATAAATAAAAATATGAGAAAAGATTAAGAAGAAGATAGGTAAAACAAATCTGAAAATTCCAGCTTTGTTTATGGAATTATGGAAGATGGTGTGAAGGTTGAAGATGAAGATGGCTTGTGAATTGTTGATGTTGTTTTGTCATCGACACCCTCTTAGACTCAATTATCTAAGCAAGCAACCTCAAGCGACTCTAATCCACCCTTCTAGACGCGATTATCTAGGCAAGCAAGAGTGTGAAGATGATCTCCCTCACAAGAACTCGTCGAACTTATGTTGAAGAAGACTTCGAAGGCACAAGTAATCAGCACTTGCAAAAACAAACTCACTAAATATTTCATAAATCAAAGAAAATCTGTCTTACAATGATGGAGGCTTCATCCTTTTATAGGTGAAGGATAGACAAAGTAATTTAACTTCTACTAAAACAAGGAAAACCTAATCTAATTAAAAATAATAATAAAATAACAGCCTTTAAACTCCTTGTGCTTGTGTGGCAAGGGATAGGGTGATAAGGCAAGTTATAAGCTGATAAGGGTTGGTTGCTTGGGCAGCAAGTAAACTTGATGAAGGCTGGTTTGCTTGGGTATCAAGTAATGGGCTGATAAGAACTGTTTTGATTGGGCAGCAAGTAAAAGTTGATATGGCCTTTATTTGGACGAATTTAAGGGTATTTGGGCTGGTTTAGATGATAAGAAATTGGTTCTTGGGCAAGGAGGCATGTGTGGGCTGTTTAAAAAGCTAACTAGGCCTAAAAACACTTGTAAATCCTAATTTGGGCTAAAACTAAAAATCTGACCCAATCTTTTATAGTAACAAGTATTGGGTCTAATTACAATAAAAAGGGCTAATTAATGGACATCTAAAGGCTCATGGATATCCATCTCCAAAGGTGCAGCAAGTTGAGTTTTTGTGACCCAATTATTCTTGAAGGATGTTAAGTGTGGACTTCCTTCAAGAAATTCTTCTTTCTTCATGGCAGCTTGTAATCCTTGGCTCACGAATACTTGGACGGTCGAATTCAACTTGTCCTTGATTAGCTTAGACTTGGCTCGGGTTATTGGGCCAAGTGGAAAAGTAAGTCCATCTTGTCCTTAGAATTGCCTTGTGGTACATGTATCATCCCCTCCCTCCTCAAAAGGATTCGTCCCACGAATCAAACATCAAAGGGAGAAAGATCGAAACATTAAAAGTTGTACTCACATTATACTCACCTGGTAGATCAATTCGGTATGCATTGTTGTTGATCCTTTCAAGGACTTGGAATGGTCCATCTCCTCGTGGATCCAATTTGGATTTCCTATGGTTCAAAAATCTTTCTTTACGCATGTGCAACCAAACCCAATCTCCTGGTTCAAAGACAACTTGGCGTCGGCCTTTGTTGACTTTGGCAGCAACATTTTCATATGTTTTCTCCATTCTTTGCTTTGCCTTAGTGTGAATGGATTTAACTAACTCCGCTTTCTTTTCGCCATCTAAGCTGCTAATATTATTAATAGGTAAAGGAACAAGGTCTAATGTAGTTAAGGGGTTGAAACCATAAACTACTTCAAATAGAGAATAACCGGTGGATGAATGAATAGAACGGTTGTAGGCAAACTCTACAAAAGGTAGATATTCTTCCCAAGTTTTTGTGTTCTTACCGACAACAGTTCTGAGTAATGCACCTAAGATCCGATTTGCTACCTCGGTTCGTCCATCCGTCTGTGGGTGACAAGTAGTAGAATAAAGAAGTTTGGTACCTATCTTTCCCCACAAAACCTTCCAGAAATGGCTTATGAACTTTACATCTCTATCGGAAACGATGGTGCATGGAATTCCATGAAGTCGTACTACTTCTCTAAAGAAGAGATCGGCTACATATGTTGCATCATTCGTTTTATGGCATGGTATGAAGTGAGCCATCTTTGAAAACCTGTCGACTACAACAAAAATACTATATCGACCCTTTTTGGTATGAGGTAATCCAAGAATAAAGTCCATAGATAAATCGACCCAAGGGAAAGAAGGGATAGGAAGGGGTGTATATAAACCGTTAGAACTTAGCTTGGATTTTGCTTGTTTACATACGACGCAAGATGCGCATACCTTTTCCACGGTTTTCCTCATATGTGGCAAAAAAATGCTCCATTACCATGTCTAACGTTTTGGAGATGCCAAAGTGCCCCATTAAGCCTCCGGAGTGTGATTCATGGACTAGCAATTCTCTAATGGAGCCTTGTGGTATACACAACCTGTTTATTCGGAAAAGAAACCCATCTACAAGATAAAACTTGTTAAAAGCACCTTTTAAACAATGAGTATAATTTTCCTTGAAATCTGGATCATTAGGATACAGTTGCTTTATATGTTCGAATCCCAATGTAGTAGCATGCATTTGAGTAATTAGGGTATACCTTCTAGATAGTGCATCTGCTACTACATTATCCTTACCTTTTTTGTACTTGATCACATAAGGGAATGTTTCAATAAACTCCACCCACCGAGCATGTCTCTTGCTCAAATTACCTTGGCCGTTTAGCCACTTCAATGATTTGTGGTCGGTGTGTATGATGAACTCCTTTGGAAGAAGGTAGTGTTGCCAAACTTCAAGTGCACGAACTAATGCAAGGAGCTCTTTATCATAAGTTGAGTAGTTCAAATGTGCTCCTTTTAACTTCTCGCTAAAGTAAGTGATTGGTTGTTTTTCCTGTAAAAGAACTGTGCCTATGCCTATACCGGAGGCATCACATTCTAACTCAAAAGTTTTAGAAAAATCGGGAAGACGAAGAATTGGGGCAGTACAAAGTTTACCTTTTAGTGTTTGGAAGGCTTGTTCTTGTGCCTCACCCCAATGAAAACCTACCGTTTTTTTGATGATATCTATCAATGGTGCGGCAATGGTAGAGAAATCCTTGACAAAGCGACGGTAGAAGCTTGCTAGGCCATGGAAGGATCTTACCTCGGTTATAGAGGATGGCGTGGGCCATTCTTGAATTGCTTTGACTTTTTCATTGTCAACATGGATACCCTGTGCACTTACTATAAAGCCTATAAAACTAAGACTTTCACTACAAAACACGCACTTTTCCATGTTAGCATATAATTGTTCTCTTCGGAGAACTTCGAAGACCGATCTCACATGAAAGATATGTAAATCAAAAGAAGAAGAGTAGATAAGAATATCATCGAAATAAACAACAACAAACTTACCTCTAAACTCTCGAAGGACATGGTTCATCAATCTCATGAATGTGCTAGGGGCATTGGTCAAACCAAATGGCATAACTGTCCATTCATATAAACCGAACTTTGTCTTGAAAGCGGTTTTCCATTCATCTCCTTCTTTCATTCGAATTTGATGATAACCACTCTTCAAATCAATCTTGGTGAAGATGCATGCACCGTAGAGTTCATCAAGCATGTCATCTAATCGTGGAATAGGATGCCTATACTTGATTGTTATTTGGTTGATCGGCCGACAATCGACACACATTCTATATGAACCATCTTTCTTTGGCACCAAAAGTACTAGAACGGCACAAGGGCTTAAACTCACACGAATGTAGCCTTTGTTGAGTAGTTCTTCCACTTGCTTTTCTAACTCCTTGGTTTCGTCGGGATTACATCTATATGCTGGTCTATTTGGAATAGAAGAACCCATAATTAGGTCAATTTGATGTTCAATTCCTCTTAAGGGTGGCAAACCGTCAGGTGGATCACCTAAAACATCATTGAAGTCCTGCAAAAGAGAAACAAACACACTAGGCAAACTTTTGTTATTGTTAGTGATAGAAAAAAATTGTTCCCTAAAGCGGATGAGGATGCAAGGCTGTTTAAGGAAGGGGGCTTGCCTCACTTCTTTTTCTCTCTCATAAATATTTTAAGACACTCTTTTTTTCTCACATTTAGGATCACTCACCACCCCTGGGCCTATACTTATTTGGCTTTTATCACTACTGGCCTCTTTTGTATTTGCCTTTTGTTTTTCATTCTTTTTTTCTTTTTCATCTTTTTTTATTCCCACCTCCTCACAAAACTTCTTCATTCGCATCTGATCTTTGTACACCTCTTTTGGATCGAGTGGAGCCAAGGTATACTTTTTGCCATGGTATACAAAGGAATACTTATTTAACTTACCATGGCGAGTCACATCACGGTCATACTACCATGGTCGTCCTAAAAGTAAGTGAGATGCTTGCATAGGGATAACATCACACCAAACGCGATCACAATATTTACCCATAGTAAAAGTGATTAAGATACGTTTGTTTACCTTTAATTCTAACCCTTCATGAAGCCATTGGAGATAATATGGCTTTGGATGGCGTTGACAAGGTAGGTCAAGTGCATCAACTAGATAGCTGCTCACCACATTCGCACAACTTCCACTATCAATGATGACAGAATATAGTTTGTCTCTGATCAAACATCTTGTGTGGAAAATATTTGTTCTTTGCATCTCCGTATCGTTGATTGCTTGGATATTAAGTGAAAGTTGAATCACCAAGCTTTTAGGATCAGGTTCATCACTAGAGTAACCATCAGCGATGAATTCATTGTCGGACAATTCCTCCTCCGACTCGGATGAGTAGCTCCCATCTTCTCGAATAAGAAAAAGTCTTGTATTCGGGCAGTCTCTTTTATAGTGTCCATGATCGTTGCACTTGAAGCATACAATCTCCCGAGTTTGTTTGAGTGTTTGTGTGTTTTCCGCCAACATAGGGGGTTTTGTCTTGGTTTTGTCCAGTGACTTGGATGTTTCAATTTTCTGCTTTGGTCTACTTGAGTCGAGCAAAGGTTTAGAAGAATTAGAATGAGATAAAGGCTGAGTGATACCTTTGTCATAGTGATAATTCTTTTGTCGATATCGTTGTCGATCTTTGATGTGTTTTTCAATTGTCATGGCGAATTGGAATGCCTCTTGAAGGGTATAGTAGGTTTTGAGTTCAAGTACCTCAAGAATGTTGTCATTGAGTCCGACAACAAACCTAGTCATTGTATCCTCTTCATCCTCTTGGATATCGGCTCTTTGCATCAATGATTCCATCTCTTTGAGATACTCATCAACAGTCCTATAGCCTTGTCAGATTCTTTGTAACTTTTGTTTGATCTCTCGCCGATATAATGGGGGAACGAATCGTTCTCGCATGACTTCTTTAAGTTCTCCCCATGAGGTTATCTTGGCTTCTCCATTGAGACGCGGATTGCGAACCAATTGGGACCACCAAATGGATGTGTATTCAGTGAATTCAAGAGTCAACAGTAGAACTTGATCCTCTTCAGGGCATTGATAATACTCGAATAGAAGATCAACTCGATTTTCCCAGTTACAATAAGCATTAGGGTCATACCTTCCTTGAAAAGGTGGTACAGTGATTTTTGGTTTGGCTAAGGTGTTTGTTGCTCGTCTCGGCTCTATGCGAGGATTGTGCCCATGCAGGGGGTTTTGGCGTCTATTCTGAATGGGAACAAGATTTGGACGCCTAGGCTCTTCAGTATCGCTTGCAATTGAAGTGGTTTCTAATCTCCCAATGGTTTGAGTGATTGCGGTTACGACTATATCGGTGTGCTCAAGCTTGGCTGCCAAAGAGGTTACAATCTGTTCAAGTTTATTGAGAGTATTCGAAACTTCTTGAAGAGTCACTTCATGTGGTTCTTCGTCGTTACTCGTTTCTGACATCCTGAAACACTCAGATTTAAAAAGGTGAAAAGCAAAAGAAAACTAGAAATCTCACTAAACACTCCAAGGAATAAATATTTAGCGAGGCAAGTAAACCGATCTTGTGCTCTTTAAAGACCTTCCTGCCACAAGTCAACAAGTTACAATCAGAGTTTAATCCTAACAATGAGTCCTAATTGTACTAGGAGTCCAATGAAAGGCTTGACACCAATTGAATATAGTTGCAAGAAAGAAGGATTGGAATGAAACTTTTAGTCCTACTCACACCAGAAAAGAGAATGTGTTAAATTCCGTAATAGAAGAAAGAAAAAGAAAACAAAGGAACTTAAGAAACTAAGAGTAGAAAAAAATTAGTAGAGAAAGATGATAACCCCAAAACCCAGAAACAACTTGAAGGAAGAAATCCAATGTTGAATCCACTTCAAGGTGATGCTTGTGGTGGTTGCTGATGGTGATCTTGATGATTCTTGATGGTGGTTGGTGGCTAGGTATAAGCTTTCTCACTTTTCTTCACTTTTCTTTCTTTTCTTTTTTCTTTTTTTAATTTTTTTCTCTTTTTTTTCTTTTTACAAGGTAAATAAACTGAAAATAACGAAAATTGAAGAAAAATAATGAAAATAGGGTTAAAGAAGGGGAAAAACCCTAATTTGGCTGAAACTTTATCCACTTCGTTCGAGGTGTTTCCGAACTCCAAAAATTCTGAAATTTTGTGTGGTGACTCCACCAATGGTGTATATCTGATCTGGAAATTTTTAGCTCAAAATTCACTCGTTTGGTTTTGACGAATTTTCCCTAATTTTCGAGTTTTTTTTCCCAAAAACGCCAAAATTCTTGCCAAGAATCGTCCCAAATCTGATACCAAATGATAGAGTAGCGCAATCTTGGATTTGGAAGCCTTCAAACAAGTTGTAGCAAGAACTAGGAGCTCTAGACTCAATCAAGGAAGTTTGGGCAGATCTGAAAATTCAAGAGAAAAGAGAAGGGATTTTCTTGAATTTTTCAGATTCAAGGCTGGAAATTTAAAGAAAGAAAGACGAGATGAAGGATTAGATGATAAGAAATAAGAATATAAATAAAAAGATGAGAAAAGATTAAGAAGAAGATAGGTAAAACAAATCTGAAAATTCCAGCTTTGTTTATGGAATTATGGAAGATGGTGTGAAGGTTGAAGATGAAGATGGCTTGTGAATTGTTGGTGTTGTTTTGTCCTCGACACCCTCTTAGACTCAATTATCTAAGCAAGAAACCTCAAGTGGCTCTAACCCACCCTCCTAGACACGATTATCTAGGCGAGCAAGAGTGTGAAGATGATCTCCCTCACAAGAACACGTCGAACTTATGTTGAAGAAGACTTCGAAGGCACAAGTAATCAGCACTTGCAAAAACAAACTCACTAAATATTTCATAAATCAAAGAAAATTTGTCTTACAATGATGGAGGCTTCATCCTTTTATAGGTGAAGGATAGACAAAGTAATTTAACTTCTACTAAAACAAGGAAAACCTAATCTAATTAAAAATAATAATAAAATAACAGCCTTTAAACTCCTTGTGCTTGTGTGGCAAGGGATAGGGTGATAAGGCAAGTTATAAGCTGATAAGGGTTGGTTGCTTGGGCAGCAAGTAAACTTGATGAAGGCTGGTTTGCTTGGGTATCAAGTAATGGGTTCATAAGAGCTGTTTTGATTGGGCAGCAAGTAAAAGTTGATAGGGCCTTTATTTGGACGAATTTAAGGGTATTTGGGCTGGTTTAGATGATAAGAAATTGGTTCTTGGGCAAGGAGGCATGTGTGGGCTGTTTAAAAAGCTAACTAGGCCTAAAAACACTTGTAAATCCTAATTTGGGCTAAAACTAAAAATCTGACCCAATCTTTTATAGTAACAAGTATTGGGTCTAATTACAATAAAAAGGGCTAATTAATGGACATCTAAAGGCTCATGGATATCCATCTCCAAAGGTGCAGCAAGTTGAGTTTTTGTGACCCAATTATTCTTGAAGGATGTTAAGTGTGGACTTCCCTCAAGAAATTCTTCTTTCTTCATGGCAGCTTGTAATCCTTGGCTCACGAATACTTGGACGGTCGAATTCAGCTTGTCCTTGATTAGCTTAGACTTGGCTCGGGTTATTGGGCCAAGTGGAAAAGTAAGTCAATCTTGTCCTTGGAATTGCCTTGTGGTACATGTATCAAATAGGCCGTGAAGACTTTGGGTTAGCTGGTGCACCATCTCGAGGTGAGTGTCTTCAGGTAAGGCAAGCAGCATGAAAGATATCAGAGTAGCGCAGCGGAACCATGGGTTTAACAGTTATGTTGTGTTGTAAAGGAATATTGTCAAAGATGACCATTTGAAGATTTTGAGAACTGTTATAAGTTTTTGTATAATCGTTAGTTGAAATTATATGATTGGTTTGAAAGAAGATGGTTAGATCTTTGAGAAATCGATTGGTTAGTTGGTTGCTTGTGGGAGTTCGTATGTGACAACGGTCATTTCTCGAAATCAAGTGGTTGAATAGTGGAAATCTCATGAATCATAAGTAGTTTTCGTTTGTGTGAGAGGCAAGTTCGGATAAAGTGAACTTTTAAGTCTCGACTTGGTGGGATAAATCTGGAGAGAAGAGCCTTTATTTCAAGTTAGATTGATGAAAAAGTTTGATTGTTAAGGTTTTACATGCCCTTTAATGTTTGACCGGGGTATGGATGTTAGATGTGTTGTGTTCCTGACAATGTTTTATGGTTGTGGTGCAGAATTTTAGACATAGATAAGGTCTAAGTTCAGGGTTTTGAATAACGGGTGATAGTAGAAAGAACTGTTATTTGAGGTAGAATTTATCGGAGATGAGCCCCTTAGATTGGTGTTTGGATAGAATAGCTTGAGGTTGGTTGTTGCCACGCTTTACGATTCGTTGTGGGTGCTAATGTTTGTGGTGTTTGGTCGCTACAATTGCCGAGAAAAGTGTTGAGAACAAGTGGTTCAGTGTTATGGCTTCGACTAAGGTAGGATGAGGGAGAACTCTCCCAAATTAATATTATCATGTATACATTACGAGAGGGGTGGTATCTGTTTCGGGTTCAACTTCATTCTCTGTTTAAATTTTGAGGACAAAATTTCTTGCAGGAGGGGAGAGTTGTAACAACCTAAATTTTTGAGTCAACAATGGACGTTGACCTAGGTCTTGGACCGAGACATTGAGTCGGATGTTCGGACTTTGTTGGGCTGAGATGTTGGGTTTCATGAGAGTCTAGTGGGCCTTCATGTGTTGTTGGGCTTGTGAATGGATGAGGAAGGAGATATTGAGTGGGCAACATGGTAATTTCCCCCCCAAAGGCTGATATCCTCTTTAATTTTATGCAATTAAAGAGGGGATGAAGTCATCATTGCTCCTATCTCTTCCTCTCTATCGTCTTCTTCTTTCCATCCTAAAACCGAAGAGAAAGTTGCAAACTTATTGTGTAGTGAGAATCTCGGATTGGCCACCGGGAGGAAGTTTTTCAGCATGCAAAGAACTGTCTTTCAAGGCAAATATCTCTAGCATTGGTGGAAGTTGGGTTTAAAGCTTGGATAAAGGGAAAGAGGAGGTAGAAGCTTGGGTGCTATCCGTTCTGAGAATTTCTTGCTTAAGGTCAGCACATCTCTGACTCCTTCATTTCATGAGCATCCTAAAATGATTGCCTTGTGTGATTTATGATTTTGGGATGCAAAGTTTGGGTTTTAGAAGCTTTAAACCCCTTTAATGGTAAATCAATAATCAAGTGTTAATAATGTGTAAAATTGGTAGAAAACCACCTATTATACCTTAAATAACATGTAGGAATGTTTTGGGGCTTAAACTTTTAGGTTAGTGGCTGGGATGGTGAAATCTCGAGCACCAAGTTTTGAAATTTGGGCTCGCATACCGGTACGGGTGGCCCATATCGGTACACCTTTATATGAAAAAGGGCTTTTTTGAGGGGTGTACTGGTACAGCAAGTCGCGTATCGGTACCCCATGCTTGTTAGGAATTCTAGTAGTGTTTTTGTGTACCGGTACGATAGAGTGCATATCGGTACCACTGTTACATTGCTCAGGGAGGCTTTTGCATATCGGTACGTACTTAGAGGAGTACCAATACGGCTAGGGGATCGGTATGCTAGGGTGTTTCACGTACCGGTACTAGGTACCGATACATGGGTTGGCATATCAGGACGGGGTGAAGACTAAGTTCTTTCGAACATAATTTGAGTATCGATACTCGAGTAAGAGTACTGGTACCTAGAGGGGTTTACTGATACTCAGGTAGGAGTATCGGTACTCGTAGAGCAATCTGCCCAAGAATTTAAAGGTTGTGTTTGGGGTTTCTATAATTCGTGGTAAAGGGTCAAATGGGCTCCTAAAGGTATAAAATGAATTCTAAAACCAAGAAATTAGGGTTATAAACCACATATAGAATAAATGGCTAATGGCTTGGTAATTGTTGAGTAGATTGCTTGTATTAATCATCTATAAGGATCCATGGTGGATCGGTTGATGCTGTGTGGAGATTTGGAGTCCTTACTTTGTGCTGAAAGGACGCCCATATGGCTAGTAGCTGGGAATAATGAGATGGTCTAATGAGAATATCGTGAATAGGCTTAAAAGACATATTATTAATTACAACAAACGAAATATGCCTTGGGCATTGGTAACGGTTGGCTTGATGCCTTTTATCTCTTGGTGAGACGTATGGATGCTTTGGGAGCATATGTTATCTTATGTGTCATGGTCAAGAATCAAGATGTCCAAGAGTCAGTGCAATGACACTTATTTTAAGGAGATGTGTACTTCAGGATGTGTGATCGAGTACATCCAATGTATTCATGGTCTATATGATCTAGATACGGTTAGAAACCTATCCTTGGGCTATGTGATCAAGATAAGGAAACTAAACTCTGTGGGTTGTGTGAGCTCGAGTAACTCGATAGGCTATGTCAACTTGAGTAACCTAATTGGCTGCGTGACCTCAGGTAAAGACTGTTTGTGGCTATTGTGATCCATGTATGTCTAGGACGTATCTGTGGCATGGTGATCCAGATATGGTCCATTAACCTGATGGCTATGTGATCACGGGTAACCCAACAACTGTGTGAGCACGGGTAATGTAGGGCTTCGTTAGCCATTATCTAGGGAATGTATGTTATTTAAGTTGCTGTGTGGACAATTTATTGTTGGTTGTTTTACCCTTGGGCTATGTGATCAGGGTATGTAATGCATAACTCGACAGGCTGTGTGAGGTCGAGTAACTCAATGGGCTGTGTGACCTCGAATATGGTAAGCCTGGGATGGCATGCAAGCCTTCTTAAATCTTAATGGTGTCTTGAGACATGGTTGTGAACTCTAGCTAGGGTAGGCTAGACGATGATCCTTAGTGTTGAGAAGCTTTTATGTGCACTCTTAATTATATTATGATGATTGCTTGTTTTATGATATTCATGAATTGTGGTAGAGTAGAAATGTACCACTGAGCTTTGTTAGCTCAGCGTGTGGAATTGTGGTTTTTTCGTGCGTAGGTTGACAAGTTTCTTTTGGAGGAGCACATCGAGGAGGATTTCCCAGCACTGATCCAGCTTCAAAGTACAATACTTGATGTTTTAGTTTGGACTGATTGTATTCATAGTACCTTACCACAGTCGAGTCTGTAACTTTATTTGATTTACTATACATGAAATCTTGGCAATGAACAGGCAGTTCATCATTATCCGTGTAATCACCATATAAATGGATTGCAGATGCACCACCCCAGTTATCCAAGTGCACATGAATCTTGCTACTGATGCCCGGCCTTTGAAAGAACCCAGAGTGCAGCTTACGAATGGCTTGTATATGCTTTTCCAAGCAAAAGAAGCTTTCTTATTAGCCTCGGCATCAAATATATTCCCAAAAGAAAAGTATCGTGCCCTATAGACACGAGATAACAATGAATCAGGCTCATTGATTAGACTCTATATTTGTTTGCCCAACAAAGCAACATTAAAAAGGTGCATATCACGAAAGCCAATGCCACCGACATTCTTAGGGATATAGACCGAATCCCAAGCAATCATAGGCCAACCTCTTTTATTGTTACGACTCAACCACCAGTAACATCATACAGATTTTGACATATCATCAATTAGGTTCTGAGGTAGTAGGTAACAAGACATGACATATTGAGGTAGAGATTGAGCAACCGATTTAATGAAGATCTCCCGGCCGCTAAATGAGAGTAGATGATTCTTCCAACTGGCCATACGCAAGTTCACTTTGTCTTGAGTAAATCCTAGGGTAGCCGTTTTATTATGCTCGATCAATAGAGGAATGCATGGATAAATTCCAGGATCAGTCACCTTCCGTACATGAAGAATATCATGGACAGCTTGCTTATGGCTAGAATTGGTACGTGGGCTGAAGAATATACTTGATTTTGTGAAATTGACCACTTGCCCCAAAAAGGAAGTATAAAGATAAAGAATTTATTTAACTCGTGTAGCTTCTTGAATATTATTCTGAATAAAAATCACGCTATCGTCAGCAAAAAGTAGGTGATTTACTCGAGGACCATAGCGACTAGCGCAAAGTCCTTGAAGTCGCCCTGCATGTTGTTCAGCAGTGAGCATAGCCAAGAGTCCTTGTGTGCAAATAAGAAACAAAAAAGGAGAGAGAGGGTCCCCCTGCCTTAATCCCATCAGTGGATAGAAAATCGGTGAGAGCAAGCCATTTACCCGGGCCATAAAGGAAACGGATAAGATGCAATGCATAATGATATCCACCCACGCTATATCGAACCCTATTTTTAACATAATATTCTTTATGAAAGACCATTCAACCTGGTCGAATTCCTTTTCCATATCAAGTTTAAGAGTAGCTCCTTGAAAAAGACCACAACCATTCGAATAAAGGGAGTGCACCAGTTTATGCGCCACCAGGATATTGTTTGTGATACTCCTTCCTCGGATGAAAGCCACCTCATTTTTGCTAATGCATGATGACATCACAAGTTTTGTACGATTGACAAGCACCTTTGCAACAATTTTATAAATTATAGTGCAAAGTCTGATGGCCGGAGTTGACGCATAAAGGTAGGCTCAACCACTTTTGGTATGAGGACCAGTACTGTGTAATTTATGGAAGCCATGTCCGTATCCCCTATAAGTAGATCCAAAAAAAGCATAACGACATCTAGGTTGACCGTATCCCAATGTTGCCAGTAAAAGCTACTTGGAAAACCATCAATACTTGGGGCTTTCCTGGGATTTATATCCCGAAAGGCAAAAGTGACTCCATCCACAGTGAACGGCCTAGTCAAAGCCATATTCATACATGTGTGATTGAGGAGACAATATTATCAAGGATTAAGGGGTATAAATTGGTTCGATCAAATAGACCTTTAATATAATTTTTCTTTCTCCTACCCGAGGCACGAGCATGGAAAATGGATGTATTCTTATCCCCCTATGAAAGCCAGGTAATTCGAGAACGTTGAGCCTAATAAGTTTCCTTTTTATGAAGAAGATGTCGAAGCTCAGATTTAGCTACAAGAAAAACCTCCATATCAACATCAAAAAGGTGACCACGCATATAGGAATTAATTTGTTTGTTCAATTTGGCGATGTGTTGGATATAGTCTATACGTTGTTGGTCTTGCCATGTCTTAAGGCAATCCCCAAAAGGTTGAATCTTATCAATAGTCAAACCAGGCGCAGCTACCCAAGCTCTTTGGACCGTTGACACGTAGCTTGCATCATGAGCCTAGCAATTATGGTCATTCTAAAATGTACGTGGTTCATGCAGGATGGGAGAAGTCTCCATAAGGATGACTCAATGATTTAAGTTCGCGTTATACTCCGATATAGCGTGATGCCCAGGGTAAGCGTTAAGCCACGATGAATTAGCAACAAAGCGATCAAGGCATTCAAGAATAGGCGAGGTATGAGGACCGAATTTGGTCCAAGTAAACCAATCCTTAGTTGGTTTATACTCAAACAAGTGATTCTATGATAAGCAATCCCTAAAGATATCAACTTTTGAACGAGCACGTCGACAACCACCTTGTTTTTCATTATCGGAGAGGATTTCATTAAGATCTCCCCCAATTAGACAAGGGAGTGGCGATGTAGTGCTTAAAGTATCAATTAACTCCCAAGTTTTTTGTTTTTTATTTGTATTAGCATAACCATAAGTCAAAAAGTGATAATGGTAAGATTTTATTATTATCAAAAGGGAGCATGAATGAAACCAAACCAACGGTAATTTTTTATTCCAAAAGAGTATGAGACCCTAACAATAGCCATAGCATATTTATTTAAACTAAAGCTAATTTTAAACGATCATTACTAAAACTATTCAAAACGAGTAACAAACTACCCTAACGACTGAATTGCCTAAGGCTTACTGAGACCTCAACAGTTCCCACACATGAGCTTTATTTTTCTCGGCAAGTTTGAGTATCAACCTCCGCCGAAGAGTTTTTGACGCTGCTCATTCCAGCTGTAGAGTGTTTAGAATTTCTTGTAGAAGAAAGTGATGAAGAACGTTGTCGTTTTGCCTTGACAGCTTCCAAAAGAGTTGAGCCTCTCTTTGGAACATGGGTGATCGGCTCTTGATTGTCACGTTTGGCAGATGTGGTTGAGCGTGGCTGCATAGCCATCCAAGCATCAAAATCAAACATCGTAGTGTCGATGTAGACTTGTCCAAAGCACCCTTACTAGTAGTGCCTTGAAAAGCAAAAATAGCATATGCAACTTTACCTTTCTCTTTCGCAAAATCAGCAACAAGGACCAAACATCATCAAGAATAGAGGGTGCAAGTTCAATAATCTTATCAGCCACCGAAGCTCTAGGTTTTAACCAAAACTCTATGCACAGATTCAGAGCCTATTGCAGAAAATAATAGTAGCAGTAGTAGGAGCGGGGGATGTCGTTGCTATTTGTGAAACAACAGGTGAGGATGTTGCAGCTCCTGGTGCAGCAAGAATGGTCTCGGTCGAGTCAGTCATGACCCCCGAATTCAATCCAGGCACATGGACTGTTGTAGTGGAAGCAGCTATTGCCGGGCCACTTGGCTCAAGATCGATATTGACCGAATCAATGTCCTCCAAAATTTCATCATTTTTAGCCACTAAAGTATTCTCTCCCACTTCTGCATTCAAATAAGCTTCCATTTTATTCATGATTAAATACGATGAAAGAAAATAAGAAACAATAATCTTACTGATGTAGTTACTTGGCACACTTGAAGGTGTCATAACCTCATGGTAGCAGATTTAACCTCTTGATCGTGAGATTACCCCTTGAGGTTTTGAAGGATCGACTCGTAGCCAATCCCCATATTGCAATTTAGAGGGATCGTCAACCTTAACAGTTGGGCAGGAAGAGGTCGGGTGACCAATTATTCCATAGCCATGGCATAGCAAGGGAAGCCTTTCATACTGAAAAAGTCATATTTTCGGTGCAGCTCCAGTGCCACCCAATGCCACACATTGACGGATTGGCTTTGTAGTATCTAAGATTATCCAAACACAGAGAAAATTGCCCATATTACCATCTATAATCCTAGTATTTGCTCCAACAATAGGAATGCGGTGAATAAGGACCCAAATACGCATATTAGTAAAAGGGTACTCATCTATTGAGCATTTAGTGTAACATCCCTTTCCCGTATTTATTACCAAATACGTGTCAGTGATGTTACTAACCAATTTTAAACCCTACTATTTCTTTTCCCTTAGAAAAAGGGTAACTTGCACTACATTACATAAAAAAATTATAAAAACTTTTATAGACATCAAAAATTCATTCCGAAATTTTCTAATTAAACTAGATTCATTAAGCTTTCTATCTATATAAATTATTAGCCCAAACTCATTACACAAAAATTCAAATAAATTCCTAAATTCACGTCACAGTCCTAAAATACTGAAATTCTGCTGTCCTGTTTTCTGACCTTTCATCGAATAAAAATTCATATCTTTTTACATACAACTCGAAATTAATCACCGTAAATTTTGTAAGAAACTAGACAAAATTTCAAGTTCATAAATATGTGATTCAATTATAATTCAATTTGTGGAATTTATGCTGATTTTTCAAACTCACTTATAATCTTTTTATCTTAAGACCCAAATTTAATAAAACTTAGTCCATCATCATTTATAGATATAATAGAACTTACTAGGTTCATTATCTATATTATCAAAACTATTAAGCAACCATATTTGGTAATAAGTTATTACAACCCCATTGAAGCATGGATGTCATTACATTACTATGAGAATGGAGATATACCTCCCAAAATATGAAAGTGATGCTCGGCTACTCTTCCCTCGAAGCTCCTTTAAATCCTACGCATGAAAGTCATCATACGCTAAGCATATACTTAGTGAGGCAATAACATTTAATTCAAATCCAATTTCACATAGGTATCAATATAAATAAATAACAATGCATATGATCACCTACCAATTTAAGCATATTAGCATATATGACACGATATATGTATAATAACATATTACATGGTAATAACCTTGATTCTTATCAATACCGTTGCCATATCATCATCGAGCTTTCTAGCCTTTTTATCCTGTTTTTCAATTCATTTAGCCCAATTATTGAATTAAGGAAATTTTTGTACGCGAGTCATCCCCCTATACTTACTTGAGTATAGTATATTATGTGCACTTTACTAGAAGTGCTTAGCACCAAAGCGCTTTTGTATACTTATCGGAGTATACAATTATTAATTATTTTGCACTTTACCTGAAGTGCTTATAATAAATTACACTCTACCGGGAGTGCTAAAATGTTTATACAGATGTTTATGACTCTATGGATATCCAACTATACTTTTAATTTCCTATATTATACTTTGGGCTTCATGTCAATCATAATCTCATACATGGCAACATATATTTACATATTAAGCAATTCATACGCAAAATAATATTACATGAATAAGTAGTAATCCATGCATGAAACTTTCAATTCTTGACATATTTTTAACATGTCAATTATATGATGAATGACATAAAGATCATGTTATACATGCATTGCACTCACCTTGATACTTTCAAATGTAAACTTTATACTAGTCTCGCTAAGCTCGGTTACACTTTCTATCTTCTTTCTTCACTCGTTTGATCTCGAACTTGCTTGTTATCTGTATGTACATTAAATACATGACACAAGCAACCTTAAGTACTTGTCCAACCTTTACTAATACATGTACATACCAATATGGAAAATTTAATATTTTCAACCAAGCACTTCTTTGCTACCACAATGCTTCCTATACTTTAATCTCATTTCAAATTACACACTACAACCAATAATTTGATAATTTCCCTTTAAATCCTAAATTCTCTCTCTTAGGTTTTATAAACTAAAATTTGGAAACTTCCATATTTCATCTCCATTTTCAAAAAAATATTAACACCAAAATGATCATTGTATCATAGCAAACAACATACCCATGCTTCTTGAATATTTTCCAATTTTTCACTTATTTCACCCAATTTACACAATTCACAAATTGGTCTTAAAATGATGTTTCTTCAATCCAACAACATAATTCGACTTAGAAAACATCATTCTAATCAAATCCATCATCAAAATAATTTTTACAAAATTCCCCCTAATATTCTTCATTTTGCCGAAATGGTCCCTATAGGTTTTCCAAGAAGTTTTCATCTTTTCAAGCATCTAAACAACACAACAACACCATTTCCAACTTGATTAAGCCTTAAAACATGAAATCTTAACATGCTCTTCAACCACCCTAATCATCAAACTCAACTTAGAGACATGGAAACTAAGCAAAACTTATGTCAAAAGATAGAGAATTCAAGGGAGATCAATTTCTTGTTTCATGTCTCTAGCCAAAAATCAAACAAATCAAGTCAAAAACTGAATTGAAAATTTCTTACCTAGTCCCCTTGAGGTTTCGGCAGCCTTGGATAAAGATGAACACAATTCCAACTTTTTTTCTTTCTTTGATTAATGCCAAATGTCTTTAAATTTGGCTATATAATAATAAAAATCTCTAAAATAGTCAAATGACTATTTTACCCTTTAATTATAACTAATCACCATTCAATACCTACACTTTATCTTCTTCCATAATTAATTTTCATTAAAAAGTATGGGTGAAATGTCAAAAATGCCATTAATGAAATAATTTATTTTCAACAATGCCATTCCATCACCTATACACAATACTAAATAGAATCGAATCAAGACTGATTTAAAAATAATTCGAACTTCGATGCTAGCTCTTCATGTCTTTTTAAAACTTCCTTCAAATTTTCCTAAAATTCCGAGCTCATATGGTTACCCGAATTACACTTAAACTTTAACTGTAATTTCCCAATAATAGAAACATCAGATCAACCATATATTTTATATTCGATCTACACCCTTAGATGATCTATCTATTTATGGAATAAAAATAATTATTGGTAAAATTACCATGTTGGTCCTTGAATTTTGGTCACCAAACTTTAAAACTTTACGTTTTAGTCACTGAACTAAAACCACTAGCTTTTGATTCTTTGCATTTTGGTCACTAATCAAATAATGGGATATTACAATTCTCTCCCCTAAAAAAATTCATCCTCGAATGTTTAGAATGTACCTGGATTAAACAAATGCGGATACTGTTCTTTCATCCGTTCTTCAGTTTCCCAAGTGGCTTCTTCCACTTTGTGATTTTTCTATAGCACCTTAACCAATGGAATTGATTTGTTTCTCAATTTCTTCGCCCCATGAGCTAGAGTTTTTACTGGTTCTTCTTCAAATGTCAACTCAGGTTGCATCATAACTTCCGCATGTGAAATGACATGGGAAGGACCTGATCTATATTTGCGAAGCATAGATACATGAAAAACATCATGAATCTTGCTCGTTTCTGGTGGTAAAGCCAATTGATACGCCACCGGTCCAACTCTTTTCAAGATTTCATACGGACCAATGAATCTGGGACTAAGCTTCCCTTTTCTTCCAAACCTCAATATTTTCTTCCATGGTGAAACTTTTAAGAATACCTTATCTCCCACTTGGTACTCAATGTCTTTTCTTTTTAAATCTGAATAAGCCTTTTATTTATCAGAAGCTGCCCTTAGATTATCTCGAATCATCTTTACTTTTTCTTCAACTTCTTGAATCAAATCAGGCCCAATAATCTTGTGGTCTTCCAACTCAAACCAATTTAAAGGTGTCCGGCATTTTCTACCATATAAAGCTTCATACGGTGCCATTTTAATGCTTGACTGATAATTGTTGTTATACGCAAATTCGGCCAATGGTAAGTACTTTTCCCACGAACCTGCAAACTCAATGACACACGCTCTAAGCATATCTTCCAAAATCTGAATCGTCCTCTTTGATTGTCCATCAGTTTGCGGGTGGAAGGCAGTACTAAAATGCAATCGAGTACCCAATGCTTCATGTAGTGCTTTCCAGAATCTAGAAGTAAATCTGGGATCTCTGTCAAACACAATGGAAACAGGAACTCTATGTAGTCTAACAATCTCCCGAATATACAACTCTGCATATTTACTCAAAGAGAAATCAGTTCTAACTGGCAAGAAATGTGCTGATTTGGTTAATCGATCAACGATCACCCAGATTGAGTCTTTCCTACTTGGTGTCAATGGTAACCTGGTTACAAAATCCATAGTCATTTTCTCCCATTTCCATTCTGGAATAGCAATTGGTTGAAGTGATCCTGATGGCACTTGATGTTTTGCTTTAACTTGCTGACAAGTTAAACATTTAGAAACGAATTCCATTATCACTCTTTTCATTCCTCGCCACCAAAAACGGCTCTTCAAGTCCTGATACATTTTATTTCCTCCCAGGTGTATCCTTAAAAGACTATAATGTGCTTATGTAAGGATTTCCTTTTTCAATTCCTCATCTTCAAGAATATAAGCACGTCCTTTATAATATAAACATCCATTGGAATTTACCTTGAAGTCTGAAGATTCTCCCCTTTCAATTTCCTTATTCTTTTCTAAATAATTTTCATCTTTTTCCTGTGATTCTTTTATTTTGTCTATCAAAGTAGACCTGATGTTCAGCTCAGCAAGTAAAACACCGTCATCCAATATTGATAATTGAGCATTCGATATCTGTAGAGCTGAGAACATCTTTCGGCTAAGTGCATCTGCCACCATATTAGCCCTTCTCAGGTGATAATCAATGATTGCATCGTAATCTTTAATTAGCTCGTTCCACCGTCTTTGTCTTAAATTCAGCTCCTTCTGCGTTAAAAGATATTTCAGACTTTTTATGGTCTGTGTATATATAACATTTTTCTCCATATAAGTAGTGGCGCCAAATTTTTAGAGCAAAAACAACTGCAGCTAACTCCAGATCATGAGTAGGATAATTCCTCTCATGAGTTTTAAGTTGCCAAGAAGCATAAGCCACCACTTTCCCGTATTGCATAAGTACACAGCCCAAACCATTATGTGATGCATCATTATACACCACAAAATTCTTACCCGATTCAGGTTGAACTAACACCGGAGCTTCTGTCAAGACTTTCTTAAATCTTTCAAAACTTTCTTGACATTCTTTAGTCCATATAAAATGTACATTCTTTCTGAGCAGTTTGGTAATAGGTACAACAATCATTGAGAAATCTTTCATGAACCGACGATAATATCCTGCCAATCCGAGAAAACTTCTAACCTCTGCAATATTTTTAGGAGGTTTCCACTCCATGATAGCTTGAATTTTCTAAGGATCAACCAAATTCCTTCAGCCGATACTATATGTCTGAGAAATGTCACCTTAGAAAGCCAAAACTCACATTTAGATAGTTTAGCATATAACTTCTTCTCCCTCAAGATCTGAAGAACTATTATGAGATGAACATCATGACCCCTCATTGGTTTTAGAATAAACCAGGATATCATCTATGAATACCACTACAAATTGGTCCAGGTATGGTTGAAAAAATTCAGTTCATCAAATCCATAAATGCTGCTGGGGCATTAGTTAATCCAAACGGCATTACCAAGAACTTGTAATGTCCATATCGAGTCCTAAAAGTCGTCTTTGGAATATCTTGCTCTTTAATCTTCAATTGGTGATAACCCGATCGAAGATCAATCTTAGAGAACACTGCTGTCCCTTTTAATTGATCAAAAAGATCATCAATTCTTGGCAATGGATATTTATTCTTTATCATCACTTTATTAAGTTGACGATAATCGATACACAATCTTATCGATCCATCTTTCTTCTTTACAAACAATACGGGTGCTCCCCATAGTGATATACTTGGTCGTATAAAACCTCGTTCCTGTAATTCTTGCAACTGTGACTTGAGCTCCCAGATTTCAGCAGGTGCCATACGATACGGTGCCATCGATATAGGTGTTGTACCGGGTAATACATCAATTCCAAATTCTACCTCTCTATCTGGAGATAATCCCGGTAATTCTTCTGGGAATACATCTGGAAATTCCCGCACCGTATGTATATCTTCTATTTTCACTCCCTGCTTCAAGGTATCAATTTCAGGAGTTGGATCTATTTCCCAACCATCCATCAACATTTCATTCTCATCAACAGCCGAAATAACATCACTACGATGATTCGGCTTCTCACCCACGAATATTATTCGTGATCCATCTAGTGACTTTAAAATTAATCTTTTTAATCGTCACTCCACCACAACATCATATACAAATAACCAATCCATCCCTAATATTATTTCAAACTCACAAAATGGTAATTCCATAAGGTCAGCGAGAAAATCCACACTCTGAATTTTAATAGGACACTGACGGCAAATCCTCTTAACCTTAGCACTCTAGCCTATTGGATTGGTTGCTACTACCTCACTCGTAATTAGTTATACTGGAATGTTTCTTTCTAGTATGATTCTAGAACTAATATATGAATGAGTGGAACCAGGATCAACTAATGCAAAAATAGGTCTATTAAAGAGTTCAAGCATACTTGATATCACATCAGGATTATCTTTACTCTCAGTGGTCTTGATGTTATATACACGAGCATGAGCTTTGCCTTTCAGATTCGATGCAACTTCCGATGCACCCTGATGCAAATTCCACCCTCGACTCCCTTTATTTCTCTAAGAAGCAACCACCGATTGATTCTCTTGTAATTCTGGACATGCTCGTTTGAACTGACCCGGCTTCCCACATTGATAGCACACTATCTTCGGTGCATACCAACATCGACCAGGATGTCTTCTTCCACAAGTCTTGCATTCAGGTCTATTCCCAAGTCCATCACCTTTACTTCCACTAGTTTTGTTGTGAACTTGTTTGGATTTACCCGCAGAAGAATTCTTCTTTACGGACAACATCGACCCAACTAATCCTTGCTGCTGAAATCCTTTACCTCTTTTTGACCAGGGTAAAACACTGGGGCCTCCAGGTCGCTTAGTTGACTGTGCTTTCTTCTCAGAAGCTTCTTCTTATTCCACCCTTTCCATTCCTTTAGCTCGGTTAAACGCAACTTGAAATTCAGACAAATCGAGAGCAACCAAGACTTTCTTATACTCCGGATCTAGGCCTCCCACAAATTTATTAACTCTGTGCTTCTCAGTCGGAAGGAGCTCTGTAGCAAACCGGCTAAGCTTATTAAACTCACACTCATACTCATATATCGATCTGCCTGCTTGCTTTAGATTCATAAATTGGGTCCTCATATCTTCGATGAAAACATCACCAATGTACTTGTTCTATAACTCTTTTAAAAAGAATTTCCAAGTAACTCATTCCTAAGGAATCTGAGCAGTAATGGTGGTCCACCAAATACGTGCAGGTCCCATCAAAAGTGATGTTACACCTTCAAGTTTTCCTTGATCATCACACCAGATAGAATTCAGCATAATTTTAATATCATTTAGCCAAAAGTCTGAAGACATCGGATCAACATCAGAATCGCCTTAAAATTCTGATGCCTTCAACTTCCTCAACTCCCTTGGCACCGATACTGGTTTCAGTCTATTTAAGATATCATCTAATGCCTACAGGAACAATCCATGATCCTGAACCGGCATATCTTGCTGTCCTTGTGCAGGTGCTTGACCTTGGTATTGCTCCTGAGATACATTCTGATTTACCTCGTTACTTCCACTCTGCACAGGAACCTCCTGTTCAAACGCATGTCTAGAACCCTAATGGTCCGGCATTTGAACAGAACATATTTTCCAACTAGTTTCTTAATATAGAGTAGCATTACTAAATATAGAGCATCAGAGTATCTGCACATAATCATTAGTAATTATGACATCCTAGTGGCATGTATACAATTCCCACTCATTTTTAAATTCAATTTCTATCCAGAATCAACTAAACCTGAGGCTCTGATACCAACTAATGTAACATCCCTTTTCCCGTATTTATTACCAAATACGAGTCAGTGATGTTACTAACCAATTTTAAACCCTACTATTTCTTTTCCCTTAGAAAACGGGTAACCTGCACTACTTCACTTAAAATAAATTTATAAAAAAATTTATAGACATCGAAAATTCGTTCCAAAATTTTCTAATTAAACTAGATTCATTAAGCTTTCTATCCATATAAATTATTATCCCAACTCATTACACAAAAATTCAAATAAATTCCTAAATTCACGTCACAGTCCCAAAATACTAAAATTCTGCTGTCCTATTTTCTGATCTTTCATCGAATAAAAATTCATATCTTTTTATATACAACTCGAAATTAATCACCGTAAATTTTTTAAGAAACTAGACAAAATTTATAGTTCATACATATGTGATTCACCTTCTAATTCAATTTTTGGAATTTATGCTGATTTTTCAAACTCACTGCTTTTGCACACACATTTGGACAGATTTTTAATCTTTCTATCTTAAGACCCAAATTTAATAAAACTTAGTCCATCATCATTTATAGATATAATAGAACTTACTAGGTTCATTATCTATATTATCACAACTATTAAGCAACCATATTTGGTAATAAGTTATTATAACCCCATTGATTATACATGCCATCTAGTACATTTTTAAAAGAAAGGATGGATGTCATTACATTACTATGAGTATGGAGATATACCTCCCAAAATATGAAAGTGATGCTTGGCTACTCTTCCCTCGAAGCTCCTTCAAATCCTACGCATGAAAGTCATCATACGCTAAGCATATACTTAGTGAGGCAATAACATTTAATTCAAATGGAATTTCACATAGGTATCAATATATATAAATAACAATGCATATGATCACCTACCAATTTATGCATATTAGCATATATGACATGATATATGTATAATAACATATTACATGGTAATAACCTTGATTATTACCAATACCGTTGCCATATTCATCATCGAGCTTTCAAGCCTTTTTATCCTGTTTTTCAATTCATTTAGCCCAAGTATTGAATTAAGGAAATTTTTGTACGCGAGTCATCCCCGTATACTTACTTGAGTATAGTATATTATGTGCACTTTACTGGAAGTGCTTAGCACCGAAGTGCTTTTGTATACTTACCGGAGTATACAATTATTAATTATTTTGCACTTTACCTGAAGTGCTTATAATAAATTGCACTCTACTGGGAGTGCTAAAATGTTTATACAACTATTTATGACTCTATGGATATCCAACTATACTTTTAATTTCCTATCTCATACTTTGGGCTTTATGTCAATCATAATCTCATACATGGCAGCATATATTTACATATTAAGCAATTCATATGCAAAATAATATTCCACGAATAAGTAGTGATCCATGCATGAAACTTTCAATTCTTGACATATTTTTAACATGTCAATTATATGATGAATGACGTAAAGATCATGTTATACATACATTGCACTCACCTTGACACTTTCAAAAGTAAACTTTATACTAGCCTCACTAAGCTCGGTTACACTTTCTATCTTCTTTCTTCACTCGTTTGATCTCAAACTTGCTTGTTATCTGTATGTACATTAAATACATGACACAAGCAACCTTAAGTACTTGTCCAACCTTTACTAATACATGTACATACCAATATGAAAAATTTAATATTTTCAACCAAGCACTTCTTTGCTACCACAATACTTCCTATACTTTAATCTCATTTCAAATTACACACTACAACCAATAATTTGATAATTTCCCTTTAGATCCTAAATTCTCTCTCTTAGGGTTTATAAACTAAAATTTGGAAACTTCCACATTTCATCTCAATTTTCAAAAAATATTAACACCAAAATGATCATTGTATCATAGCAAACAACATACTCATGCTTCTTGAATATTTTCCAATTTTTCACTTATTTCACCCAATTTACACAATTCACAAATTGGTCCTAAAATGATGTTTTCTTCAATCCAGCAACATAATTCAACTTGGAAAACATCATTCTAATCAAATCCATCATCAAAATAATTTTTACAAAATTTCCCCTAATATTCTTCATTTTGCCGAAATGGTCCCTATAGGTTTTCCAAGAAGTTTTCATCTTTTCAAGCATCTAAACAACACTACAACACCATTTCCAACTTTATTAAGCCTTAAAACATGAAATCTTAACATGCTCTTCAACCACCATAATCATCAAACTCAACTTAGAGACATGGAAACTAAGCAAAACTTATGTCAAAAGATAGTGAATTCAAGGGAGATCAATTTCTTGTTTCATGTCTCTAGCCAAAAATCAAACAAATCAAGTCAAAAACTGAATTGAAAATTTCTGACCTAGTCCCCTTGAGGTTTCGGCAGCCTTGGAGAAAGATGAACACAATTCCAACTTTTTTTCTTTCTTTGATTAATGCCAAATATCTTTAAATTTGGCTATATAATAATAAAAATCTCTAAAATAGTCAAATGACTATTTTACCCTTTAATTATAA
Organism: Hibiscus mutabilis; assembly: GCA_019671005.1. NCBI lineage: Eukaryota > Viridiplantae > Streptophyta > Magnoliopsida > Malvales > Malvaceae > Hibiscus > Hibiscus mutabilis. The sequence continues at coordinate 10,739,258 of CM033752.1, read as the reverse complement.
CTAATCACCATTCAACACCTACACTTTACCTTCTTCCATAATTAATTTTCATTAAAAAGTATAGGTGAAATGTCAAAAATGCATTCCATCACCTATACATAATACTGAATAGAATCGAATCTATACTGATTTAAAAATGATTCGAACTTTGATGCTATGCTCTTAGGGTCTTTTTAAGACTTCCTTCAAATTTTCATAAAATTCTGAGCTCATATGATTACCCGAATTACACTTAAACTTTAACCGTAATTTCCCAATAATAGAAACATCAGATCAAACCATAGATTTTATATTTGATCCACACCCTTAGATGATCTATCTATTTATGGAATAAAAATAATTATTGGGAAAATTACCATGTTGGTCCTTGAATTTTTCTCATCTTTTCATTTTTGTCACCAAACTTTAAAACTTTACGTTTTAGTCACTGAACTAAAACCACTAGCTTTTGATTCTTTGCATTTTGGTCACTAATCAAATAATGGGATATTACAATTCTCTCCCCCTAAAAAAATTCATCCTCAAATTTTTAGAACGTACCTGGATTAAACAAATGTGGATATTGTTCTTTCATCCGTTCTTCAGTTTCCCAAGTGGCTTCTTCCACTTTGTGATTTTTCCAGAGCACCTTAACTAATGGAATCGATTTGTTTCTCAATTTCTTCACCCCATGAGCTAGAATTTTTACTAGTTCTTCTTTAAATGTCAAGTCAAGTTGCATCTCAACTTTCGCAGGTGAAACGACATGGGAAGAATCTTATCTATATTTGCGAAGCATAGATATATGAAAAACATCATGAATCTTGCTAAATTCTGGTGGTAAAGCCAATTGATACGCCACTGGTCCAACTCTTTTCAAGATTTCATACGGACCAATGAATCTGGGACTAAGCTTCCCTTTTAATCTTTTAATCTGGGACTAAACTTTTACCGTAATTTCCCAATAATAGAAACATCATATCAAACCATAGATTTTATATTCAATCCACACCCTTAGATGATCTATCTATTTGTGGAATAAAAATAATTATTGGGAAAATTACCATGTTAGTCCTTGAATTTTTCTTAACTTTTCACTTTTGTCACCAAACTTTAAAACTTTACATTTTAGTCACTGAACTAAAACCACTAGCTTTTGATTCTTTGTGTTTTGGTCACTAATCAAATAATGGGATATTACATTTAGGGTCCAAAGGGAGAAGGGCAAGCCAGTCCTTCTTATAGTTTTAAGATCCTCGCTTAAGGACTTCATTATGCTTTGATGTCGAAGAGAATTTGATTAGAAAGTAATTGGCTTTTAGTTCCAAAATCGAGAGTACCTTATCATTTTCCAAACCGCATGAAAGACACGTATCAAAGCAGTACCATCTATTATCTTATTCGTGATGACTTTGTCGATGAGGGACAAATTAGAGTCTTTCGAGGGAGATTCCCAATTGACGGAAAGAGTGAAAACCACCCCTTGTTCCGCTATGGTGAAGTTAAGATCACCCAGCCGTTGAAGGATTGAGTCTGGAGCCACTAATTCAAGGTTAAAAAAAGCTTCGAGTAAAGCAGAGGAAGGAGCTTGGCATATGAAAATTGTGGGAGAGAGCATACACCAAATTGAAAAGCCTTAAGGCTTATGATAAAGGGGAAATCGATGCAAAATAAGGGAAAGATTAAGTTGGATACAAAATGAATTGTTTTCAAGTAAAGGATTAAAACACATATTAGTGGGAAGTCATCTAAATTAAAATTTAATCCAACTCTAATTATGGATGATTTCGAGCCAAAAATAGCATTTGAGGTCAAAGTTGAATCAAATTTATTCAAAAATAAAACCGGTCCAGAGTTAAAATGTAAAGTCAAATAAGATTGATCTCTAATCAAGGAACAATCCAATTCAATTTTAGGAATTAAAATCAGATTTAGATATGCCAGGACATATTTAAGGAAAATTAATTTGGTGGCATCTAATATCACGACTAAATCGTTTCTTAATATGTATAAATCCAAGTCAAAAAACGATAAGTTTGAAGAGGAAATGACATCGATTAAAAAAGGAAATTCGGTGCAAAATAAAGAAGGGTTTGAGTTGGATACAAAATGAATTGTTTCCAAGTAAAGGTTTAAGATATATATTAATGGGAAGTCATCTAAATTAAAGTTTTATATAACTCTAATTATGGATGATTTCGGGTCAAAAAATAGCATTTAAAATTGAAATTAAACCAAATTTACTCAAAATTAAAACTGATCCAGATTTAAAATATAAAGTCAAAAAAATTGAACTTTAATCAGGGAAGAGTCCAATTCAATTTTAGGAATTAAATTCATATTAGAATATGCCAGGCGAGATTTAAGGAAAATTGAATTGGTGGCATCTAATATCACAATTGAAACGATTCTTAACATGGATAAATCCAAGTCAAGCATAGCAGGCAATTTTAAAGAGGAAATGACACCAATTAAAATTGGAATCATTTCGATTTTGATGCCTATATTCAAACCAAAATTAACATCAATACGCAAGTTTGAATGAATACTAATCAATGATAAATTCAATCTGATTTTATAAAATAAATTCAGATTTTCATTTACCAATGCAAGATTTAAGATGTAAATTAAGGTGATGACATCTAATGTCACAAATTAAATCTTGACAAAAATAAATCCGAACCAACAAAGCATCATAAGTCAAAATTGGAAAATTAATCTTATTTTCCAATCCGATTATATTACCTAAATTGAAATATGAATGTACTAGATGGAATTTAAAAAGAATTATGGGGATGTCATCTAGTATCACAAAGTTCTATTATTCTTGGCATGGATAAATCCAAGTCAAAAGTATTATATAACATTTTAACGAAAAGGAATTAACTTAGTTAAGGGTGATTTCAATCTAATTTTGGCATATAAAATTTGGATTGCAAACTACCATAAAGAGAATGAAAATCAATTTGATTGTATCTCCCAATCCGAATTGACCATAATGAAATTAATTTAGGATAAAAATTTAAAGATTCTAAGTTCAGATGTGAATGTACTAGACAAAAATTAATGAGGATTAAGGTAATGGCATTGAACATCACAGAAGAATTTATTCTTAACATAGTTAAATCCAAGTCAAAAGTAGCAGTAAAATTCGAAAACGAATTAACTCTGATTATTTTGAATCAATCCAATTTTGATAAATAATTTCATTTTGGCTGCTACCATATGTTGAATTTGGGTGAAAACCAAATGGATTATAACTCTCAATCCGGTTTGACTATAGAGAGTTATTTTAGGATTGAAATTACCAAAACCTAAAATCATATATAAATGTACCAGGCAAAGAAAATGAAGGTGATGGCATCTAATTCACAATTATACTGATTATTAACATGGATAAATCCAGGTCAAAAATGGCAACATAATTTGAAAGGAAATTGACTCAATTAAGGATGAAACTGGACCAATTTTGGCATAAAAGGTTGGATTAGTCGCTATCTTAGAGAGGATTTGGATGAATCCCAAAATGATTGTAACTCTGAATCATATTTTGACCATAGAATTGATTTAGTATTGTAATTCAAAAAATTTGATTCTAATCGAAGATGAATCCATTATGTTGGGGTTTAGCATTTATTTTCAAATTTATATTAATTGTAATCAAGAATAGATTTAGACCAAATTTGGAACCAAAATTCAGATTTGAATTAACTCTAATCAAGAGGAAATTCAAATCTAATGTAATATCAATAGTAAAAAAATTAACTCTAATCAAAGTAAAATCCAAATCATAAGTAACATCTATACCCAAAAAATTATAGGCTACTATACAACAATTTGGATTAGAAAAAGATTTTCAAAATGATCAAAGTTAATTCCAAATTAATCAGACCATTCCAACAACCAAGAATAAACGAAGTGATAACTGATAAAATTTATAGTAATTAGTGGGCATGTCTCTGGAAAGAGACTGTATCAGATAGACTTTGTAAAACAAATTAAGATTGATATGATCATCCTTACAAGACTCATAATGTGAAATTAGATGAATTATATAGAAAATTGATTCAAAAAGCAATGGGATCAACACCAAAATAAGGTTTTAAAAGCATACTTTCTATTGTAAAATTATAATCAATTCCATAATAATTAAAAGAGTAACAAAAGGACCTCCTTTAGCACAAGGAAGATAACCAATTGTAAAGTTAGAATGGAAAGCAATATCCTCTCACTTTAGTCCTTGCAAAATCCGAAACCAAAATACAAAATAACGATTTATGTAAAAATAATAGCAAAAGCTAAAATTATTCCCAATTCAATCAACAATCTGGACAAAGAGTTGGAAAAGAATTGAGCAACAGAATCGAACATCTCAACGCACAAGGCCATAATCACCAATGTCAATGGTAAAATTTAAACACCAATGTTGTAAATATTGGCATATCATATGAATCCAATGCCATAAAAATATTTAAGCCAGGAAATTGAGAACCACAACTTTGGCCATTTGAGGACTAGGACAAAAGCCATAAAAAAGGCAATTAAGATCATTCCCTCCATTTCAAAATGAGATAAATCTTATGACATACTTACAAAATATTGTTACAAAATAAAACATGATAGAAGGCAAAATATAGAGAAGAAAAAATTATTGAGACAATCAACATCCCTTATACAATATCTTAAACAAATTAAAATTCCACATAAAATCGGATTCCAAAAAGAATCAGTCAATACTAAGCAAAGGGAAAATTACAGTGTGATAGAGAAGACTTACCTCTCAAAATGAAAGGACTAAACCAATAATCCAAATGTAGTCAAAAATCAAAATTTTGTTTTAACCATAACATAGCCCAAATCTCAGGAACCCAAAGTAGCAAGCAAAATATCCCCGCATACTACGACCATAAAAACTTCATTTCATAGAGCCAGAACTGCCAATACCGCAAAAGCAAGGAGAAATGTTAGCATAGATGCAGGCGGTGGCGGGCCATAAGAAAGAAGGAGGAAGGTCATAAAATGGGGAAAATCTTAGGAAAAAGAAGGTTGAAAGGGTTGAGAGAGTTGAGAGAATTGAGAGAAAAACAATCACACTCGTACACCCGTTGTAATTTTAACCAAGTAAAAATTTCTGAAAATGAGTTTAAGTTATATAATCACGTTAAAAATCTCATAACTAAATATTTTAAGTAATAAAGTGTGATATAATCTTGTTTTTCATATGTTTTATTGGGGTTTAAGGCTTGTATGTCTAAATGGGCTTTATAGTGAACCCGTTGGAATTTTAATTGAGTAAAAATTTCTAAAATAAGGTTAAGCTATATAATCATGTTCAAAAACCCATAGCTAAATATTTTAATTCATAAAATGTGATTTAATCTTACTTTTTGGCTATTTTGTTGGGGTTTAAGGCTGCATGTCAAAATGGGCTTTATAGTGGACCCGTTGGAATTTTAATAGAGTAAAAAGTTTTAAAAATGAGGTTTAAGCTGTATAATCATATTCAAAATCCAATAACTAAATATTTTAATTCATAAAATATGATTTAATCTTATTTTGCGGCCATTTTGCTGGGGTTTAAGGCGTGCATGTCTAAATTGGCTTTACAGTGGACCCGTTGGAATTTTAACAGAGTAAAAATTTTTAAAAATGAGGTTAAGCAATATAATCATATTCAAAAGCCCATAATTAAATATTTTAACTCATAAAATTTTGTTTAATCTTAGTTTGTGGCCGTTTTGTTGGGGGTTTAAGGCGTGCATGTATAAATGGGCTTTACAATAAACCCGTTGGAATTTTAACCGAGTAAAAAATTTTAAAATTGAGGTTAAGCTGTATAATTATGTTCAAAAGCCTATATATAAATATTGTAATTCATAAAATTTGATTTAATCTTATTTTGTGGCCATTTTGTTGGGGTTTAAGGCGTGCAAGTCTAAATGAGCTTTATAGTGGACCCCTTGGAATTTAATAGAGTAAAAATTTCAGAAAATGAGGTTAAGCTATATAATCATGTTTAAAATCCCATAAATAAATATTTTAAGCCATAAAATATGATTTAATCTTATTTTTTGGCCGTTTTGTTGAGGTTTAATGCGTGCATGTCTAAATAGGCTTTACAGTGGACCCGTTAGAATTTTAACCAAGTAAAAAGTTCTAATGTTGAGGTTAAGTTGTATAATCATGTTCAAAAGCCCATATCTAAAATTTTTAATTCATAAAATTTGATTTAATTTTATTTTGCGGCCATTTTCTTGGGGTTTAAGGCGTGCATGTCTAAATGGGCTTTACAGTGGACTTGTTGGAATTTTAACCGAGTAAAAATTTCTGAAAATGAGGTTAAGCTATATAATCATGTTCAAAAGCCCATAACTAAATATTTTAAGTCATAAAATGTGATTTAATCTTAGTTTTTGGCCGTTTTGTTAGGGTTTAAGGTGTACATGTCTAAATAGGCTTTACAATGGACCCATTGGAATTTAACTGAGTAAAAAGTTCTCAAATTGAGGTTAAGCTATGTAATCCTATTCAAAAACCCATAATCAATTATTTTAACTCATAAAATTTGATTTAATATTATTTCGTGGCCGTTTTGTTAGGTTTAAGGTGTGCATGTCTAAATGGGCTTTATAGTGGACTCGTCAAAATTTTTACTTAGTAAAAAATTTGGAAAATGTGGTTAAGCTATATAATTATGTTCAAAAGCCCATAACTAAATATTTAATCTTATTTTTCATCCGTTTTGTTGGGGTTTAAGGCGTGCATATCTAAATGGGATTTATAGTGGACTTGCTGGAATTTTAACCGAGTAAAAAGTTTTGAAAATGAGGTTAAGCTATATAATCATGTTCAAAAGCCCATAAATAAATATTTAAGTCATAAAATGTGATTTAACCTTATTTTTGGCCATTTTATTGGGGTTTAATGCGTGCATGTCTAATTGGGCTTTACAGTCGACCCCTTAGAATTTTAACCGAGTAAAAAAATCTTAAAATTGAGGTTAAGCTATATAATCATTTTCAAAATCCCATTATCAAATATTTTAACTCATAAAATTTGATTTAATATTATTTTGTGGTCGTTTTGTTGGGTTTAAGTGGTCTATGTCTAAAATGGACTTAACCGTGGACCTGTTGAAATTTTAACCTAGTAAAAAGTTCTAAAATTCAGGTTAAGCTATATAAACATTTTCAAAAGCCTATAACTAAATATTTTAAGTCAAAAAATGTTATTTAATCCTATTTTTCGGCTGTTTTGTTGGGGTTTAAGGCATGCATGTTTAAATGGGCTTTACAGTGAACCGTTGGAGTTTTAACCTAGTAAAAAGTCCTAAAATTGAGGTTAAGCTGTATAATAATAATGTTCAAATTCAGCCGTTTTGTTGGGGTTAAAGGCGTGCATGTCTAAATGGGCTTTACAGTGGAACCGTTTGAATTTTAACAGTGTAAAAAGTTATAAAATTGGGGTTAATCTATATAATCATGTTCAAAATCCCATAACTAAATATTTTCAGTAATAAAATGTGATAGAATCTTATTTTTCGGCCGCTTTGTTGGTGTTTAAGGCATGCATGTCTAAATGGGCTTTACAGTGGACCCGTTGGAATTTTAACCGAGTAAAAAGTTCTGAAATTGAGGTTAAGCTCTATAATCATATTCAAAAGCCCATAATCAAATATTTTAACTCATGAAATTTGATTTAATCTTATTGTTTGGTCGTTTTCTTGGGTTTAAGGTGTGCATGTCTAAATGTGCTTATAGTGGACACGTTGAAATTTTAACTGAGTAAAAATTTCTGAAAATGAGGATAAGCTATAATATCCACCAAATACCATAATCAAATTTTTTAACTCATAATCTATGATTTAATCTTATTATGTGCCCGTTTTGTTAGGTTTACGGTGTGCATGTCTAAATGGGCTTTACAGTTGACACGTTTTGATAGGCTATATAATCATACACAAAATATCGAGTACAAACTTCTAAAAATGAGGTTAAGTTGTATAATCATTTTCAAAAGCCCATAACTAAATATTTTAAGTCATAAAATTTGATAAAATCTTATTTTCCGGCCGTTTTGTTGGGGTTTTAAGGCGTGCATGTCTAAATGGGCTTTATAGTAGACCCATTGGAATTTTAACCGAGTAAAAATTTCGGAAATTGAGGTTAAGCTATATAATCACATTCAAATTCCAATAATCAAATTAACTCTTGAAATTTGATTTAATATTATTTTGTGGCTATTTTGTTGGGTTTAAGGCGTGCATGTCTAAATGGGCTTATAGTGGACCAGTTAGAATTTTAACCGGTTAAAAGTTTCTAAAAATGAGGTTAAGCTATATAATCATGTTCAAAATACATAACTAAATATTTTAAGTCATAAAATTGATTTAATCTTATTTTTCAGCCATTATGTTGGGGTTTAAGTCGTGCATGTCTAAATGGGCTTTATAGTGGACCCGTTAGAATTTTAACCGAGTAAAATTTTCTAAAAATAAGGTTAAGATATATAATCATGTTCAAAATCCCATAAATAAATATTTTAACTCATAAATTTGATTTAATCTTATATTGCAGCCATTTTGTTAGGGTTTAAGGCATCTTGTCTAAAAGGGGTTTACAGTGGACCCGTTGGAATTTTAACCGAGTACAAAGTTCTAAAATTGAGGTTAAGCTATATAATCATGTTCAAAAGCCCATAATCAAATGTTTTAACTCATAAAATTTGATTTAAACTTATTTTGTGGCCGTTTTGTTGGGTTTAAGGCGTGCATGTCTAAATGGGCTTTATAGTGGACCCGTTGGAATTTTAACACATTAAAATTTTCTCAAAATAAGGTTAAGCTATATAATCATGTTCAAAAGCCATAACTAAATATTTTAAGTCATAAAATGTGATTTAATTTTTTTGCCGTTTTGCTGGATTTAAGGCGTGCATGTCTAAATGGGCTTATATTGGACCCGATAGAATTTTAATCAAGTAAAATTTTCTAAAAATGAGGTTAAGCTATATAATAATGTTCAAAAACCCATAAATAAATATTTTAAGTCATAAATTTTGATTTAATATTATTTTTCGGTTGTTTTGTTGGGGTTTAAGGTGTGCATGTCTAAATGGGCTTTACATTAGAACCGTTGGAATTTTAACCGAGTAAAAAGTTTTAAAATTGAGTTTAAGCTGTATAATCATGTTCAAAAGTCCATAACTAAATATTTTAAGTCATAAAATATGATAAAATCTTATTTTTCGGCCGTTTTGTTAGGGTTTAAGGCATCCATGTCTAAATGGGCTTTACAGTGGACACATTGGAATTTTAACCGTGTAAAAAATTCTGAAATTGAGGTTAAGTCTATATAATCATATTCAAAATCCCATAATCAATTGTTTTATCTCATGGAAATTGGTATAATCTTATTTTGTGGCCGTTTTGTTGGGTTTGAGGCATGCATGTCTAAATGAGCTTTATAGTGGACCCTTTAGAATTTTAGCTGATTGAAATTTTCTAAAAATGAGGTTAAGCTATATAATCATGTTCAAAATCCCATAACTAAATATTTTAAGTCATAAAATATGATTTAATATTATTTTTTGGCTGTTTTGTTCGGGTTAAAGGCGTGCATGTCTAAATGGGCTTTATAGTGGACCCGTTGGAATTTTAACCGAGAAAAATTCTAAAATCGAGGTTAAGCTATACAATCACTTTAAAAACCCCATAATCAAATATTTTAACTCTTGAAATTTGATTTAATCTTATTTTGTGACAGCTTTGTTGAGTTTAAGGCGTGCGCATGTCTAAATGGGCTTATAGTGGACCCGTTAGAATTTTAACCTAGTAAAAATTTCTGAAAATGAAGTTAAGCTATATATTCATGTTCAAAAGCCCATAACTAAATATTTTAAGTCAAAAAAATTTATTTAATCTTATTTTTCGGCCGTTTTGTTGGGGTTTAAGGCGTGCTTGTCTAAATGGGCTTTACAATGGACCCGTTGGAATTTTCTAAGGAAATGTGGGCCTCATTATAAACCTCTTTTACCTCACATGTGGCCAACCAATGGGGAAAAGAGTACCCAAATATATTAACTTGGATGAGAATAAATCTCATTAGTTACAACAGCTTGAAGATAATTGGGATAATCTGAAGTAAAGAAGATGGACGACATTGTCCGTAAAGCCCTAGCAGCTAGAGTGTGGGCAAAAATGTTCATCATCCTAGGAACAAAGAGAACATTAAAATCATCTACATCGGCTAGCAGAAGGCGAGAATGCTCAATTAAGGAGCTAATAATAGATAAATCATTACAATGCCGATTAATTTTGTTAGCTACTATTGTTGAGTCAGTATCAATAACCATCCTGGACCATCCGCGATCATAACCCAAACGAATATCGGCAATGACTGCTTGTGTTTCAAAAGAGGTAGCATCTGTGCAATTGTCCAAAGTTTGAGCAAGTCCACTTATGACAGCACCGCTAGCATCGCGTGCCACTACACCTACAGTAGCAGCTTTGGTTAGAGGATCAATTGCACCATCTGTGTTAATCTTTAAGTATCCTACCCGAGGTGGCTTCCATCGCGGGCGAGCAAAGGTTGGTTCTTCTGTTGGCCTCAGGGTGGAGCTTGGTGTTGAAGCCACTGCGTAGTCGCGAAGAATTCCCTGTGAGTTGATAACCATAAGCCAAGGAGGCTGGAGCCGACGATTATGTACCCAACCATTATGCCTATTCCATAGGTTCCAAAGAACCGTTAGAAGCAACACAAAAGAGTGGAGCGAGAGACAGGCAGCCCCTTCCTCAAGCCAAGATAAAATTGAAGTTGTAGGACTGAAAATGAGGGAATTCGGTATGCATGCCAGGTGTAGTGCCTTAGTGGCACTTGGACAGTTACGTAAAGCATGAATCGTAGTTTTCGAGCCCAAACGGCAAAGCGGATAGAGTTCGGGAGTGATAGCCGCAGTCTGGAGCCTGTGCCCTGTCGGGAAGGCATCATGGCATACCCGCCATCCAAAAGATCGAATCTTTGGAAGGATCAGCAGTTTGGATATAACTTTCCAAATGCGTGAAGGCATGTTGATAGGGCAGATGGTCATTGTAGGTACAAGTATCCAGATCGAACCGAGTAGATGCTAGAGTCATTATTCTCCCATAGGGTAATGTCATGGGGGTCATTAATAATTGGAACGCTTAGGACTGTGTTGATATCACCCGTTGGAATTATAACCGAGTAAAAAGTTCTAATATTGAGGTTAAGCTGTATAATCATTTTCAAAAGCCTATAACTAAATAATTTAAGTCATAAAAAGTTATAAAATCTTACTTTTCGGCCATTTTGATGGGGTTTAAGGCGTGCATGTCTAATTGGGCTTTACAGTGGACTGTTGGAATTTTAACCGAGTAAAAAGTTCTGAAATTGAGGTTAAGCTATATAATCATATTCAAAAGCATATAATAAAATATTTTCATACATGAAATTTGATTTAATCTTATTTTCTGGCCGTTTTGTTGGGTTTAAGACGTGCATGTCTAATTAGGCTATACAATAGACCCGTTGGAATTTTAACCGATAAAAAATTTCTAAAAATTAGGTTAAGCAACATAATCATGTTCAAAAGCCTATAACTAAATATTTTAAGTCATAAAATGTGATTTAATATTACTTTTTGGCCGTTTTGTTGGGGTTTAAGGCGTGCGTGTCAAAATGGGCTTTACAGTGGACTCGTTGGAATTTTAACCGAGTAAAAAGTTCTGAAATTTAGGTTATGCTCTATAATAATATTGAAAAGCCCATAATCAAATATTTTAACTCATTAAATTTTATTTAATCTTATTTTGTGGCCATTTTGTTGGGTTTAAGACATGCATGTCTAAATAGGCTTTACAGTGGACCCGTTGGAATTTTAACCGATTAAAATTTTCTAAAAATGAGGTTAAGCTATATAATCATATTCAAAAGCCCATAACTAAAAATTTTAAATCATAAAATTTGATTTAATATTATGTTTTGGCCGATTTGTTGGGGTTTAAGGCGTGCATGTCTAAATAGGCTCTACAGTGGACCCGTTGGAATTTTAACCGAGTAAAAAGTTCTAATATTGATGTTATGTTGTATAATCATGTTCAAAATATCTTAACTCAATAATTTAAGTCATAAAAAGTTATAATATCTTATTTTTTTTTGGCCATTTTGATGGTTTAAGGCGTGCATGTCTAAATGGGCTTTATAGTGGACCCGTTGGAATTTTAACCGAGTAAAAAGTTCTAAAATTGAGGTTAAGCAATATAATCATAATCAAAAGCATATAATCATATATTTAACTCATGAAATTTGATTTAATCTTATTTTGTGGCCATTTTGTTGGGTTTAAGACGTGCATGTCTAAATGAGCTTTTTAGTGGACCCGTTGGAATTTTAAATGTTTAAAAATTCTAAAAATTAGGTTAAGCTATATAATCATGCTCAAAATCCCATAACTAAATATTTTAAAGCATAAAATTTGATTTAATATTATTTTTTGGCCGTTTTGTTAGGGTTTAAGGCGTTCATGTTAAAATGGGCTTTACGGTGGACCCGTTGGAGTTTTAAAAGAGTAAAAAGTTCTGAAATTGAATTTAAACTATATAGTCACATTCAAATGCCCATAATCAAATATTTTAACTCTTTAAATTTCATTTAATCTTATTTTGTGGCCGTTTTGTTGGGTTTAAGGTGTGCATGTCTAAATGGGCTTATAGTGGACCCGTTAGAATTTTAACAGAGTAAAAATTTCTGAAAATGAGGTAAACATGTTCAAACGCCCATAATAAATATTTTAAGTCATAAAATTTGATTTAATATTATTTCTCGGTCGTTTTGTTGGGGTTTAAGGCGTGCATGTCTAAATAGGCTTTACAACGGACTCGTTGAAATTTTAATCGAGTAAAAACCTCCAATATCGAGGTTAAGTGTATAATCATGTTCAAAATCTCATAACTAAATAATTTAAGTCATAAAAAGTTATAAAATCTTATTTTTGGCCATTTTGATGGGTTTAAGGCGTGCATGTCTAAATGGGCTTTACAGTAGACTCGTTGGAATTTTAACAGAGTAAAAAGTCCTGAAATTGAGGTTAAGCTATATAATCATATTCAAAAGCACATAATCAACTATTTTAACTCATGAAATTCGATTTAATCTTATTTTGTGGCCATTTTGTTGTGTTTAAGTCATGCATGTCTAAATGGGCTTTACAGTGAACCCGTTGGAATTTTAACCGATTAAAATTTTCTAAAAATGAAGTTAAGCTATATAATCATATTCAAAAGACCATAATTAAATATTTTAAATCAAAAATTACGATTTAATATTATGTTTTGGCCGATTTAGACATGCACGCCTAAAACCCGAACAAAACGGTTGGAATTTTAACCTAGTAGAAAGTTCTGAAATTGAGGTTAAGCTATATAATCATATTCAAAAGCCCATAACTAAATATTTTAAATCAATTTCAGAACTTTTTACACAGTTAAAATTCCAACGGGTCCACTATAAAGCCCATTTAGACATGCATGCCTTAAACTCCAACAAAACGGTTGGAATTTTAACCTAGTAAAAAGTTCTGAAATTGTGGTTAAGCTATATAATCACATCCAAAATCCCATAATCAAATATTTTAACTCTTGAAATTTGATTTAATCTTATTTTGTGGCCGTTTTGTTGGGTTTAAGGCGTTCATGTCTAAATGGGCTTATAGTGGACCCGTTAGAATTTTATCCGAGTAAAATTTTTTGAAAATGAGGTTAAGCTATATAATCATGTTCAAAAGCCTTTAAATAAATATTTTAAGTCATAAAATGTGATTTAATCTTATTTTTCGGCCATTTTCTTGTGGTTTAAGGCGTGGACGTCTAAATGGGCTTTACTGTGGACCCGTTGGAATTTTAACCGAGCAAAAAGTTCTAATAATGAGTTTAAGCTATATAATCAAGTTAAAAAGCCCATAACTAAAAAATTTAAGTCATAAAAAGTTATAAAATCTTATTTTTCGGCCATTTTGATGGGGTTTAAAGCGTTCATGTCTAAATGGGCTTTATAGTGGACCCGTTGGAATTTCAACTGGGTAAAAATTTTTAAAAATGAGGTTAAGCTATATAATCATGTTCAAAAGGCCATAAATAAATTTTTGAACTCATAAATTTGATTTAATCTTATTTTGTGGCCATTTTGTTGGGGTTTAAGGCATCATGTCAAAATGGGTTTTGCAGTCGACCCGTTGGAATTTTAACCAAGTACAAAGTTCTAAAATTGAGGTTAAGCTATATAATCATATTCAAAATCCCATAATCAAATATTTTAACTCATAAAATTTGATTTAATCTTATTTTGTGGCCGTTTTGTTGAGTTTAAGGTGTGCATGTCTAAATGAGCTTTACAGTGGACCCGTTGGAATTTTAACCCATTTAAATTTTCTCAAAATAAGGTTAAGCTATATAATCATGTTCAAAAGCCCATAACTAACTAATTTAAGTCATAAAATGTGATATAATCTTATTTTTTGGCCGTTTTGTTGGATTTAAGGCGTGCATGTCTAAATGGGCTTATAGTGGACCCTGTGGAATTTTAATCGAGTAAAAATTTCTGAAAATGAGGCTAAGCTATATAATGATGTTCAAAAACCCATCAATAAATATTTTAAGTCATGAAATTGGATTTAATATTATTTTCCGGTCGTTTTGTTAGGGTTTAAGGCGTGCATGTCTAAATGGGCTTTACAGTGGAACCGTTGGAATTTTAACTGAGTAAAAAGTTTTAAAATTGAGGTTAAGCTGTATAATCATGTTCAAAAGTCCATAACTAAATATTTTAAGTCATAAAATATGATAAAATCTTATTTTCGGCCATTTTGTTGGGGTTTAAGGCGTACATGTCTAAATGGGCTTTACAGTGGACCCATTGAAATTTTAACTGTGTAAAAAGTTCTGAAATTGATGTTAAGTCTATATAATCATATTCAAAATCCCATAATCGATTATTTTATCTCATGGAAATTGGTATAATCTTATTTTTTTGGCAGTTTTGTTGGGTTTAAGGTGTGCATGTCTAAATGAGCCTTATAGTGGACCCGTTAGAATTTTAGCCGATTAAAATTTTCTAAAAATGAGGTTAAGCTATATAATCATGTTAAAAATCCCATAACTAAATATTTTAAGTCATAAAATGTGATTTAATATTATTTTTTGGATGTTTTGTTGGGGTTTAAGGCGTGCATGCCTAAATGGGCTTTATAGTGGACCCGTTGGAATTTAACTGAGTAAAAAATTCTAAAATTGAGGTTAAGCTATACAATCACATTCAAAAGCCCATAATCAAATATTTTAACTCTTGAAATTTGATTTAATCTTATTTTGCGGTCGTTTGGTTGGGTTTAAGGCGTGCATGTCTAAATGGGATTATAGTGGACCCGTTAGAATTTTAACCTTGTAAAAATTTATGAAAATGAAGTTAAGCTATATATTCATGTTAAAAAGCCCATAACTAAATATTTTAAGTCATAAAATTATATTTAATCTTATTTTCAGCCGTTTTGTTGGGGTTTTAGGCGTTCCTATCTAAATGGGCTTTACAGTGGACCCGTTGGAATTTTCTAAGGATAGGTAGGCCTCATTATAAACCCCTCTTTCCTCACATGTGGCCAACCTATGGGGAAAAGAGTACTGAAATATATTAACTTGGATGAGAATAAATCTTATTAGTTACAATAGCTTGAAGATAATCGGGATAATCTGAAGTAAAGGAGATGGACGACATAGTCCGTAAATCCCTAGCAACAAGAGTGTGGGCAAAAATGTTCATCGTCCTATGAACAAAGAGAACACTAAAATCATCTGCATCGGCTAGCAAAAGGCGAGAATGCTAAATTAAGGAGCTCAGAATAGATAAATCATTACAATGCCGATTAATTTTATTAGCTACTATTGCTGAGTCAGTCTCAATAACCAGCCTGGACCATCCGCGATCATGACCCAAACGAATATCGGCAATGACTGCTTGCCCTTCAGAAGAGGTAGCATATGTGAAATTGTCCAAAGTTTGCGCAAGTCCACCTATGATAGCACCGCTAGCATCGTGCAACTACACCCACAGTAGTAGCTTTGGTTAGAGGATCAATTGCACCATCTGTGTTAATCTTTAAGTATCCTGACCGAGGTGGCTTCCTTCGCGGGCGAGCAAAGGCCGGTTCTTCTATTGGCCTCGGGGTGGAGCTTGTTGTCGAAGCTGCTACGTAGTCGGAAAGAATTCCTTGTGAGTTGATAACCATAAGCCAACGAGGCTAGAGCCGACGATTATGTACCCAATCGTTACGCCTATTCTATAGGTTCCAAAGAATCGTTAGAAGCAACGCAAAGGTGTGGAGCGAGAGACAGGCAACCCCTTCCTCAAGCCAAGATAAAATTGAAGTTGTAGGACTGAAAATGAGGGAATCCGACATGCATGCCAGGTGTAGTGCCTTAGTGGCACTTGGACAGTCACATAAAGCATGAATCATAGTTTTCGAGCCCAAACGACAAAGCGGACAGAGTCTGAGAATGATAGCCGCAGTCTGGAGCCTGTGCCCTGTTGGAAGGGCATCATGGTATACCCGCCATCCAAAATATCGAATATTTGGAAGGATCGACAGTTTGGATATAACTTTCCAAATGTGTGAAGGCATGTTGACAGGGCAGGTGGTCATTGTAGGTACAAGTATCCAGATCGAACCGAGTAGATGCTAGAGACATGATTCTCCCATAGGATATTGTCATGAGGGTCATTGATAATTGGAATGCTTAGGACTGTGTTGGCATCACCCGTTGGAATTTTAACTGAGTAAAAAGTTCTAATATTGAGGTTAAGTTCTAATATTTTTTAGCCATATTGATGGGGTTTAAGGCGTGCATGTCTAAATGGGCTTTACAGTGGACCCATTGGAATTTTAACCAAGTAAAAAGTTTTGAAATTGAGGTTAAGCTATATAACCATATTCAAAAGCATATAATAAAATATTTTAACTCATGAAATTTGATTTAATCTTATTTTGTGGCCGTTTTGTTAGGTTTAAGACGTGCATGTCTAATTGGGCTTTACAATGGACCTGTTGGAATTTTAACCGATTAAAATTTTCTAAAAATTAGGTTAAGCTACATAATCATATTAAAATCCCATAACTAAATATTTTAAGTCATAAAATGTGATTTAATATTATTTTTTGGCCGTTTTGTTGGGGTTTAAGGCGTGCATGTCTAAATGAGCTTTACAGTGGACCCGTTGGAATTTTAAGCAAGTAAAAAGTTTTGAAATTGAGGTTAAGCTACATAATCACATTCAAAAGCCCATAATTAAGTATTTTTACTCTTTAAATTTGATTTAATCTTATTTTGCGGCCGTTTTGTTGGGTTTAAGGCGTGCATGTGTAAATAGGTTTATAGTGGACCCATTAGAATTTTAACTGAGTAATTTTTTTTAAAAAGAGGTTAAGCTATATAATCATGTTCAAAAGCCCGTAAATAAATATTTTAAGTCATAAAATTTGATATAATCTTATTTTTCGGTCGTTTTGTTGGGGTTTAAGCGTGCATGTCTAAATGGGCTTTACATTGGACCCGTTGGAATTTTAAACAAGTAAAAAGTTCTAATATTGAGGTTAAGCTGTATAATCATGTTCAAAAGCCCGTAACTTAATAATTTAAGTCATAAAAAGTTATAATATCTTATTTTTCAGCCATTTTGATAGGGTTTAAGGCGTGCATGTCTAAATGGGCTTTATAGTGGACCCGTTGGAATTTTAACCGAGTAAAAAGTTCTAAAATTGAGGTTAAGATATATAATCATAATCAAAAGAATATAATCAAATATTTGACTGATGAAATTTGATTTAATCTTATTTTGTGGCCATTTTGTTGGGTTTAAGACGTGCATGTCTAATTGGGCTTTACAGTGGACCTGTTGGAATTTTAAACATTAAAAATTTCTAAAAACAAGGTTAAGCTATATTATCATGTTCAAAAGCCCATAACTAAATATTTTAAGTCATAAAATGTGATTTAATATTATTTTTTGGCCGTTTTGTTGGGGTTTAAGGCGTTCATGCCTAAATGGGCTTTACAGTGGACCCGTTGGAATTTTAAACGAGTAAAAAGTTCTGAAATTGAGGTTAAGCTATATAATCACTTTCAAAAGAACATAATAAAATATTTTAACTCTTGAAATTTGATTTAATCTTATTTTGTGGCCGTTTTGTTAGGTTTAAGGCGTGCATGTGTAAATGGGCTTATTGTGGACCCGTTAGAATTTTAACAGAGTAAAAATTTCTAGAAATGAGGTTAAGCTATATAATCATGTTCAATAGCCCATAAATAAATATTTTAAGTCATAAAATGTGATTTAATATTATATTTTTGCCATTTTGTTTGGGTTTAAGGCGTGCATGTTTAAATGGGCTTATAGTGGACCCGTTGGAATTTTAACCGAGTAAAAAGTTCTAAAATTGAGGTTAAGCTACATAATCACATTCAAAAGCCCATAATCAAGTATTTTTACTCTTGGAATTTGATTTAATCTTATTTTGTGGCCTTTTTGTTGGGTTTAAGGCGTGCATGTCTAAATAGGCTTGTAGTGGACCCGTTAGAATTTTAACCGAGTAATTTTTTTGAAAATGAGGTTAAGCTATATAATCATGTTCAAAAGCCCATAAATAAATATTTTAAGTCATAAAATTTGATTTAATCTTATTTTTCGTTGGTTTTGTTGGGGTTTAAGGCGAGCATGTCTAAATGGGCTTTATAGTGGACCCGTTGGACTTTTAACCGAGTAAAAAGTTCTAATATTGAGGTTAAGATGTATAATCATGTTCAAAAGCCCATAACTTAACAATTTAAGTCATAAAAAGTTATAATATCTTATTTTTCGGCCATTTTGATGGGGTTTAAGGCGTGCATGTCTAAATGGGCTTTATAGTGGACCCGTTGGAATTTTAACCGAGTAAAAAGTTCTAAAATTGAGGTTAAGCCATATAATCATAATCAAAAGCATATAATCAAATATTTGACTAATGAAATTTATTTAATATTATTTTGTGGCCATTTTGTTGGGTTTAAGACGTGCATGTCTAAATGGCTTTACAGTGGACCCGTTGGAATTTTAAACCTTTAAAATTATCTAAAAATTAAGTTAAGCTATATTATCATGTTCAAAAGCCGATAACTAAATATTTTAAGTCATAAAATGTGATTTAATATTTTTTTGCCATTTTGTTGGGGTTTAAGGCGTTCATGCCTAAATGGGCTTATAGTGGACCCGTTAGATTTTTAACAGAGTAAAAATTTCTAGAAATGAGGTTAAGCTATATAATCATGTTCAAAAGCCCATAAATGAATATTTTAAGTCATAAAATTTGATTTAATATTATTTTTTGGCCGTTTTGTTGGGGTTTAAGGCGTGCATGTCTAAATGGGCTTTTTAGTGGACCCGTTGAAATTTTAACCGAGTAAAAAACTCTAATATTGAGGTTAAGCTGTATAATGAAGTTCAAAAGCTCATTACTAAATAATTTAAGTCATAAAAAGTTATAAAATCTTATTTTTTGGCCATTTTGATGGGGTTTATGGCGTGCATGTCTAAATGGGCTTTACAGTGGACTCGTTGGAATTTTAACCGAGTAAAAAGTTATGAAATTGATGTTAAGCTATATAATCATATTCAAAAGCACATAATAAAATATTTTAACGCATGAAATTCGATTTAATCTTATTTTGTGGCTGGTTTGTTGGGTTTAAGACATGCATGTCTAAATCGGCTTTACAGTGTTCCCGTTGGAATTTTAACCAATTAAAATTTTCTAAAAATGAGGTTAAGCTATATAATCATATTCAAAAGTGCATAAATAAATATTTTAAGTCAAAAAATGTGATTTAATATTATGTTTTGGCCGTTTGTTAGGGTTTAAGGCGTGCATGTCTAAATGGGCCTTATAGTGGACCCGTTGGAATTTTTTTAGAAAGTTATGAAATTGAGGCTAAGCTATATAATCACATCCAAAAGCCCATAATTAAATATTTTAACTCTTGAAATTTGATTTAATCTTATTTTGTGGCCGTTTTGTTGGGTTTAAGGCTTGAATGTCTAAATGGGCTGATAGTGGAGCCGTTAGAATTTTAACTGAGTAAATTTTTTTGAAAATGTAGTTAAGCTATATAATCATGTTCAAAATCCCTTAAATAAATATTTTAAGTCATAAAATGTGATTTAATCTTCTTTTTCAACCGTTTTGTTGGGGTTTAAGGCATGCACGTCTAAATGGGCGTTATTGTGGACCCATTGGAATTTTAAACGAGTAAAAAGTTCTAATATTGAGTTTAAGCTGTATTGTCAAGTTCAAAATCTCATAACTAAATAATGTCAGTCATAAAAAGTTATAAAATCTTATTTTTCGGCCATTTTGAAGGGGTTTAAGGCGTGCATATCAAAATGGGCTTTATAGTGGACCCGTTGGAATTTCAACCGAGTAAAAAGTTCTAAAATTGAGGTTAAGCTATATAATCATATTCAAAAGCACGTAATCAAATATTTTAACTCATGAAATTTGATTTAATATTATTTTGTGGCGGTTTTGTTGGGTTTAAGACGTGCATGTCTAAGTGGGCTTTACAGTGGACCCGTTGGAATTTTAACTGATTAAAATTTTCTAAAAATGAGGCTAAGCTATATAATCATGTTCAAATGCCTATAAAAATATTTTAATTCAAAAAATATGATTTAATATTATTTTTTGGCCGTTTTGTTGGGGTTTAAGGCTTGCATGTCTAAATGGAATTTACAGTGGACCTGTTGGAATTTTAACTGACTAAAAAGTTCTGAAATTGAGGTTAAGCTATATAATCACATCCAAAAGCCCATAATAAAATATTTTAACTCTTGAAATTTGATTTAATCTTATTTAGTTGTTGTTTTGTTGGGTTTAAGGTGTGCATGTCTAAATGGGCTTATAGTGGACTCGTTACAATTTTAACCGTGTAAAAAATTATGAAAATGTGTTTAAGCTATATATTCTTGTTCAAAAGCTCATAAATAAATATTTTAAGTCATAAAATATGATTATATCATATTTTTAAGCTGTTTTGTTGGGGTTTAAGGCGTGCATGTCTAAATGGGCTTTATAGTGGTCCCGTTAGAATTTTAACTGAATAAAAAGTTCGAAAATGGAGGTTAAGCTGTATAATCTTGTTCAAAAGCCAATAACTAAATAATTTAAGTCATAAAAAGTGATAAAATCTTATTTTGCGATTGTGCATGTCAAAATGGGCTTTATAGTAGACCCGTTAGAATTTCAACCGAGTAAAAAGTTCTGAAATTGAGGTTAAGCTATATAATCATATTCAAAAGCACATAATCAAATATTTTAACTCATGAAATTTGATTTAATATTATTTTGTGGCGGTTTTGTTGGGTTTAAGACGTGCATGTCTAAATGGGCTTTACAGTGGACCCGTTGGAATTTTAACTGATTAAAATTTTCTAAAAATGAGGTTAAGCTATATAATCATGTTCAAAAGCCCTATAACAAAATATTTTAATTCAAAAAATATGATTTAATATTATTTTTGGGTCATTTTGTTGGGGTTTAAGGCGTGCATGTCTAAATGGGCTTTACAGTGGACCCGTTCGAATTTTAACTAAGTAAAAAGTTCTAAAATTGAGGTTAAGCTATATAATCACATCCAAAAGCCCATAATCAAATATTTTTAACTCTTGGAATTTGATTTAATCTTATTTAGTTGTTGTTTTGTTGGGTTTAAGGTGTGCATGTCTAAATGGGCTTATAGTGGACTCGTTACAATTTTAACCGTGTAAAAATTTATGAAAATGTGGTTAAGCTATATATTCATGTTAAAAAGCCCAAAATAAATATTTTAAGTCAGAAAATATGATTAAATCATATTTTTCAACTGTTTTGTTGGGGTTTAAGGCGTGCATGTCTAAATGGGCTTTACAGTGGTCCCGTTAGAATTTTAACTGAATAAAAAGTTCTAAAATTGAGGTTAAGCTGTATAATCTTGTTCAAAAGCCAATAACTAAATAATTTAAGTCATAAAAAGTGATAAAATCTTATTTTTCGGTTGTGTATGTCTAAATGGGCTTTACAATGGACCCTTTCGAATTTTAACCGAGTAAAAAGTTCTGAAATTGAGGTTAAGCTATATTGTCATAGTCAAAAGCGCATAACTCGTGCCATTTTGTTGGGTTTAAGGCGTGCATGTCTAAATAGGCTTTACAGTGGACCCGTTGGAATTTTAACCGAGTAGAAAGTTCTAAAATTGATGTTAAGCTGTATAATCATGTTCAAAACTAAATAGTTTAAGTCATAAAAGTGATAAAATCTTATTTTTCGGTCGTGCATGTCTAAATGGGCTTTACAGTGGACATGTTGGAATTTTAACCGAGTAAAAAGTTCTAAAATTGAGGTTAAGCTATATAATCTTATTCAAAAGCACATAATCAAATATTTTAACTCATGAAATTTGATTTATATTTTGTGGTCGTTTTGTTGGGTTTAAGGCGTGCATGTCTAAATGGGCTTTACAGTAGACTCGTTGGAATTTTAACTGATTACAAATTTCTAAAGGTGAAGTTAATCTATATAATCATGTTCAAAATCCGATAAATAAATATTTTAAATCATAAAATGTGGTTTAATATTGTTTTTTGGCCGTTTTGTTGGGGTTTAAGGCGTGCATGTCTAAATGGGCTTTACAGTGGACCCGTTGGAATTTTAACCGAGTAAAAAGTTTTCAAATTGAGGTTAAGCTATATAATCACATTCAAAAGCCCATAACTAAATATTTTAGCTCATGAAATTTAATTTAATCTTATTTTGTGGCCGTTTTCTTGGGTTTAAGGCGTACAAGTCTAAATGGCTTTACAATAGACCCGTTAGAATTTTAACCGAGTAAAAAGTTCTGACATTGAGGTTAAGCTATATAATCATATTCAAAAGCACATAATCAAATATTTTAACACGTGAAATTTCATTTAATCTTATTTTGTTGCCGTTTTGTTGGGTTTAAGGTGTGCATGTCTAAATGGGCTTATAGTGGACCCATTGGAATTTTAACTGAGTAAAAATTTTTGAAAATGAGGTTAAGATATATAATCATATACCGAATCCCATAATCAAATATTTTAACTCATAATATTTGATTTAGTCTTATTTTATGGCCGTTTTGTTAGGTTTAAGGCGTGCATGTCTAAATGGGCTTTACAGTGGACACGTTAGAGTTTTAACCAAGTAAAAAATTCTGAAAATGAGGTTAAGCTGTATAATCATTTTCAAAAGCCCATAATTAAATATTTTAAGTCATAAAATGTGATATCTTATTTTTCGGCCATTTTTTGGGGTTTAAGGCGTGCATGTCTAAATGAGCTTTATATTGGACCATTTGGAAATTTTTTTAAAGAAAAGGCGGGCCTTATTGAAAACCCCTCTATAGTCACCAACGGCTAAGGCCAGTGGTGACAGCCTAATGGGAAAAGAGTGCCCTGATCTATTAAGATCAAAGAGAACAAATCTCATCGGTTACAACAGAATGTAAGTAATCGGGGTAACCGAGTCGAAAAAATAGAAGACAAGGAATGCAAGGCTCAAGTGGCTAGCAAATGCACCAAAGAGTTAGCCCCCTAGGTACAAACCAAACATGAAATCCATTTGCAGCAGCAAGAAGAAGTCGTTCATGCTCAATGTGTGGGCTTAAAGTCGAAAGATCTGTGCATGGCCAATTCAATTTGTTAACCACAATAGCGGAATCAATTTCAATGATGACACGGGTCTAGCCCCTATAATGCCAAATAGGGTGTCGGCAATAATCGCCTAAAGATCGGCTGAAGTAGCATCCGTGCATATGGCTAAATGAAGAGATAAACCCCCAAGGATGCTACCTTTATCGTCGCGCACAATAACACCGATCGAACCGAGTAGATGTAGAGTCATGGTTACCCCAAAGCACCGTATCTCACCGGTCATTGATGACAGGAACCTGCAGGATGACGTCAGCATCCTCCTGGTCATAATAACCATGAATCTTAGCCACGTCCCAGCCAGGCCACCCACGCAGCATAAAGTTGTGGCAACTCACCGGTAACTCATCGTTGTCTATGTAATCTCCATACAAATTCAGCACAGCTGCGTCTCCCCAGTTATCTTTATGCACACGAATCCTACTGTCAATGCCCGATCGTCAAAAGAACCTAGGGTGTAGTTCGCGCATGGCTTGATATAGACCCTTCCAGACAAATGAATCTTTCTTGTTGACTTTGGCGTCAAATAAGTTCCCTAACGGAAAGTATCATGCCTTAAAGACATGAGATAACAATGAATCGGGATCAGTGATTATCGGCCAAAGTTGTTTACCCAATAAAGCAACATTAAAGAAACGCATGTCACGAAACCTTATGCCACCATCATTCTTGGGGGAGCACACAGAGCCCCAAGCGACCATGGCCAGCCTCATCTGTTATTGCATCTCGACCACCAGTAACGCCGTATAGATTTAGACATATCATCAATAAGGTTCTATGGCAGCATGTAACATGACATGACATACTGGGCCAAAGATTGCGCCACCGCTTTAATGAAAACCTACTGCCCACTAAAAGAAAGGAGATTACTATTCCAACTGGACATGCGTGAATTCACCTTGTCCTGGGTATATCCCAAGGCGACAGTCTTATTCTGTCCGATTAATAGAGGGACACCAAGGTAGACCCTGAGATCGGCCACTTCACGAACATGAAGAAGGTCATGAACTGCTTGCTTATGCTTAGGAGAAGTACGAGGATAAAAAAAGATAGTAGATTTCTCAAAATTGATAGCTTGTCCCGAGGAAGAGGCATAAAGACGGAGAATTTCTTTAACACGTGTAACCTCCTCAATATTGTTCCTTAGGAAAACCATGCTATCGTCTACAGAAAGCATGTGATTTACCCTAGGCCCATGCCGGCTAGCACAGAGCTACTGTAGCTGGCCTGCCCGTTGTTCGGCACAGAGAATGGCTGAGATCCCTTGTGTAACACCTCATTCCCCGTATTAGATTACCGAATATGAGTTAGAGATGTCACAGAACAATAACATAATTTTTTATTCAAAAATTCTATAAATTTAAAACCTTTAAAAATATTTAAAATTATCTTGTATACAAAATCGGAGCTCCTTTACTTTACGAAAAATAAATTAACTGTTTGATAAATAATAGACTCTGAACCAAAATAGACAAATTTATCTTATTTATACATTCCACTAAAATTAATTAAAAACCTCAAGTAGGATGTCATAACTAAAGTAGCTTGATAAAAATTTTCTGAACTTGATGCAACGCCTTACTTACACCCAATGTCTTGAACCACCTACGTGTGCACAGGCAAAACACACACTAAGTACAAACTTAGTGAGGCATTATAAGGTAATCATAAAATTAAATAATAATTAGTGATACGGAAGCCGGGATCCAAAAATTACCTCAAAATCTAGGAACCCTCTATATCACAATTAATCTAGCAAACTCACTAATATGATCCGAGAAAACCCCAAACTCCAAGTTCAGCAAACCGATAATAAAGCATGATCTTGATGCAGAAAACGAGATAGGATGAATTTGATGGTGGCGGTGTTGGATAGATTTGTCCTTGGCACCCTCCTAATCGCATTTGAATAGGCAAACACATGCAAACGACACGAATCTCTCTGATGAATGGATGATGACGAGCTAGATGTTGTAGGATATTTTGTCCTCGGCACCCTCTTAGACGTGATTATCTAAGCAAGCAACCTCAAGCGGCTCTAACCCACCCTCCTAGACGTAATTACCTAGGCAAGCAAGAGTGTGAAGATGATCTCCATTACAAGAACTTGACGAACTTATGTTGAAGAAGACTTGTAATAGGAAAAATAACAAGGCAAATCCATCTACCTTGAAAATAAAATGGCCCATGGCCAAAGGTTTTTGCAACTCATAAATTCATGATGTTGTTCTTATTAGTGAAGCAAATATGCCTTTAAATAGGCTACAAATGAAGAGTTCAGCTTAGATTAGGAAAAGTAAAGATAATAATAAAATAAATAAACATATTTTATCTAACCTAAAACACTAATAAATAAATAACAAATCTAATCCTAAATCATCTAAATATCTTCATAAAGAACCCTAGATTAAATTTAAGTACAAATAATCAATAAAATTATTGAAAATTCGTAATAAATAATATTTCCCGTGATAAAATCGTATAGAGATTTCTGCTCGCACAGTCTTCACTAAAATGGACATAACTTGAGCTCCCGATGTCGGATTGATGCGTTTCAAGATGCGTTGGAAAGATAAGAGACAGAAGAATATGTTTGAAGAAGACATGTAGACTCAGAAGTGCCTGGATCCCATCCGAAAATTCGATGTAAGTCGGCTGAAATTCCAGACTTATAAAACAGCTTCAATTCTTTGGCTACAATACATCATTTTGTCCGTGGTAGGAGTGATACATGTATGGGGGGCTAAAATGATGCATTGTAGCCAAAGAGTTGAAGCTGTTTTATAAGTCTGGAATTTCAGCCGAGTTCCATCGAATTTTCGGATGGGATCCGGGCACTTTTGAGTCTATATGTCTTCTTCAAACCTATTCTTCTGTCTCTTAGCTTTCCAACGCATCTTGAAACACATCAATCTGACATCGGGAGCTCAAGTTATGTCCATTTTAGTGAAGACTGTGCGAGCATAAATCTCTATACGATTTTATCACGGGAAATATTATTTATTACGAATTTTCAATAATTTTATTGATCATTTGTACTTAAATTTAATCTAGGATTCTTTATGAAGATATTTAGATGATTTAGGATTAGATTTGTTATTTATTTATTAGTTTTTTAGGTTAGATAAAATATGTTTATTTATTTTATTATTATCTTTACTTTTCCTAATTTAAGTTGAACTCTTCATTTGTTTGTAGCCTATTTAAAGGCATATTTGCTTCACTAATAAGAAGAACATCATGAATTTATGAGCTGCAAAAACCTTTGGCCATGGGCCATTTTATTTTCAAGGTAGATAGATTTGCCTTGTTATTTTTCGTATCAGAAGTCTTCTTCAACATAAGTTCGTCAAGTTCTTGTAATGGAGATCATCTTCACACTCTTGCTTGCCTAGGTAATTGCATCTATGAGGGTGGATTAGAGCCGCTTGAGGCTGCTTGCTTAGATAATCGCGTCTAAGAGGGTGCCGAGGACAAAATATCCTACAACATCTATCTCGTCATCATCCATTCATCGGAGAGATTCGTACCGTTTGTAGGTGTTTGCCTATTCAATTGCGATTAGGAGGGTGCCAAGGACAAATCTATCCAACACCGCCACCATCAAATTCATTCTATCTCGTTTTCTACATCAAGATCATGCTTTACTATCGGTTTGCTGAACGTGGAGTTTGGGGTTTTCTCGGATCATATTAGTGAGTTTGCTAGATTAATTGTGATCTAGAGGGTTCCTAGATTTTTAGGTAATTCTTGGATCCTAGCTTCCGTATCAATTAGTCTTTAAGTATCACATAGTATAAACAATTCCCTTATAAAACTATTTCAAATCAATATTACTTTAAAGCAAAGATGAATTTTTTACGAATGTATTTTTAAAAGTTCTTTTATAACAGTAGCCCAAGAAATACATATAGAGAGAAACTAAGTATACGAGATCGTATAGTCCCAGACTACTAGCCATTTCCCCTAAGGAGAAAGGCAAACATTACATTAATGCGAGCTTGTTGTGCTCCCAAAGCACTAGTCACCGAAGTGACGTTAGTCCCAGACTACTAGATCTGAATATCAATGCATTCCTGAATGCTAGCCACTATGTGGCTTGTATAGCTACAATGCAGTCCCAGACTGCTTGTCTCTTATGGCATGCCACTATACTATAAATCTCATGGTAATCTTAGGCAATAAAACAATATCGTTACCTTTGCAATATATCATTTTATAGATGGTAAAAATCTCATCATCGATAAATCAAAATAATAGAGAAGTTCTTACTCCATTATACCATAAATCATTCTATAACATATCATCGATGTATGATAATAAGATTATCATAAACAAAACATAATAAGGTAGTTCATACCCTATCATGTACAAAACCATCTCTTTTTACTTATGAAAATATTATATTTCACACATAAAATCAATATTAATTACACCACAAATCACTCCGGTAACATAATTATCGATATATGATAATAAAAATTATCATAAGCAAAACACAATAGGGCAGTTCATATCCCATCATGTACCAAACATTTACTCTATGCCTGTGAAAATATCATATTTCATATGAAAATCAATACTATTAATTAGATAAAATCATATAGGTTGACTTGTCGCAAGTCTTCCTAAATATGTTTTAAAACAGATAAATGCACTCACCTTGACACTTCTTACCCCAAACTAAAATGTGTGTATTAAGAGAACTCCAAGCTTGGTCATTGCTTTATCTACTGAATTTCCAATTTCTAGTGTTTACTTGAATGCTTCACATTCATCACTTACATGCACAAATTAATAATACCAATAAGGTTGATACGAGCATGAGAGGGGTCAAAGTAATCATCCTGGAAAAGAAGTTGAAACTACTTTGCAAGTCAGAAACACCGGTCAACTTGCGAAGTATTTTTGGATGGGATCCAGGCATTTGTGGGTCAACACGTCTGCTTAAAACTTGTCCGGATGCAAATTAGCTTTCCAACGCATCTTGAAACGCCTCAATCGGACATCTGGATCTCAAGATACGTCTATTTTAGCAAAGATAGCGAATGCAGAAATTCCTATTTTAGCAAAGATACGTCTATTCTGCAATATCTATTAGGATCGGATTTATTTAATTAGGATTTTATTTTTAGCATTTATTTATTATTAGAAGTTACTTATCTAATTAGGATATTATATTTTAGCATTTATTTATTGTATTTAATTCCTAATTTTAGTAGGATTAGAACTTCTCCATGGCCTATATAAAGGAGGCTTCACCTACATTGTAATTTAGATTTCATTGATTAATAAAAAGTTCTCTTTCGAGATTTTAGTATTCTTTGAGTTTGCAAGTGTTCGGTAAACTTGTCTAGAAGGCATCTTCAACATAAGATCATTGAGTTCTTGTGAGGGAGATCATCTTCACACTCTTGCTTGCCTAGGTAATTGCATCTATGAGGGTGGGTTAGAGCTGCTTGAGGTTGCTTGCTTAGATAATTGCGTCTAAGAGGGTGCCGAGGACAAAACAACAACTATCAATTCATCACGCCATCTCCACATATTCAAGCTTCCTCCATTGATGCCACCACCATAAGTAAATCTGAATTTTTAGATTTGTTATTTATTTTGGTTTGTTTTGTTTTTCTCTTTATTCGAATTTGCGCTACTCTATCAAAGGTACTCATTTTATAATCTGTCAGCATGTGCTACCTTCAAAGAAATATTTATATAAAATAATCTACAACTCGAAATTCGATTTCGTTTGTTCTGACATAAACTACATTCGATAAGATGTTCAACCATGTAAACTAATAGCCTAAATTCAACTCGTTACTTATGATGAATTTTCAAAGTCGAACTCCAGTGCTGAATTTCGGAGCAAACTGCTACTCTTTTTTCTGACCTTTCGTCACTTAAAAATTCATATCTTTTGATATCCCAATCGAAATCAGTCACCGTTTGTTTTGAACGAAACTAGACTGAACCATGGATACAATAGTATTTGGCTTACTTCCTAATCATTTTTATGGAATTTTTGGTGAATTTCCAAACTCATTGCCAAAGACTAAATTTTGGCATGATTTCATAATTCACATCTTTAGCATCCTTTAAACATTCCAACACCTCAAATTAACCTTTAATTATATCGTTACAACATTTTACTTTCATGAAAACTCCAAATTCAACTTGAATCCTTAAACCCCAAATTAAACCCTAATTAATCAAATGATATTCCATCAAGAATACATCAATTTCAACTTCAATCAAGCATGGAAATGATAGAAAATCACATAACAATCCTAATTCATTTGAATCCATAACTCCAAATTCTCTCTTCTTAATATATGAACATCTAACCATCAAAACTATGAACAAATTACACCAAATGAAAGAGATTTTGAAGGAAAACAACTTTGTATTTCATAAACTAACCTTGAATCCAACTACAAACGCTTGAAAATCAAGCTTGAAATTTTTTCTCCTTTCTTTAAAACCACACGGTAGAAAGAAACAAAGGAACAGTTTTTTGCTGATTTTTGGCTTTAAATTATGCCAAATGTCTTATTTAGCCACCTTATAACATAAAAAATCTTCCAATGGTGAAATTACCCTTTCACCCTTTTAATCCAAGGCTCCAAAGCATGCCACTTGTCAAAATATTCATCCAATGGTCAAAAATAAACCAATAAGTCAGTATTTACCAATTTTGCCCTTGTAATTTTCCAAAATTATAATCTTGCCATTATTATCTAACGACTCATATTTAACATGGAAAATCAACTTAAATCCAATGGCCCATGTTAAATCCTTCTAAATTAAGGCATGGAAAAGATATTATTAGTCTTGTCTTATCATCTAACAAAATATCTCAAATATTCAATTCGATCTGATTATCTGAATTTTTCTCGAACTTAACCCTTTTTTATAGCTTTTAACAGAAATTCTGCACAAAAAAATTGTGTAACACGAAAACAACATTCTTGGAGCTAAACTATTCATTTACGGGACTAAAATACATAACTTTCAAAAATTACAATTTAGTCTTTAAACTTTCCCTAAGTTTATACTTTAGCTAGCAAAATTTCATTTTATTCATTTTGGTCACTAGCCAAAATTTTGAGGTATTACACCTTGTGTAGATAAGAAACAAGAATGGAGAGAGAGGGTCACCTTGCCGTAATCCAGTTGCGAGTAAAAAATCAGAGAAAAGGATCCGTTAACACTAGTAGTGAAATAGACAGTGGAGATACAGCGTATGAGGATAGCTACCCATGCGGCATCAAACCCCATCTTTAACATGATATTCTGGATGAAGGTCCATTCAACTCGGTCAAAAGCCTTTTCCATGTCTAATTTGAGAGCAGCACCTTGGAAGGGGCCCGTACCGTTCGAATGAAGGGAGTGCACCAATTCATGGGCTATTAGGATGTTGTCCCTGATGCTCCTTCATAGAGTAGCTCAATCTTGGATTTGGAAGCCTTCAATCAAGTTGTTACAAGAACTAGGAGCTCTAGACTCAATCAAGGAAGTTTGGGCAGATCTGAGAATTCAAGAGAAAAGAGAAGGGATTTTCTTGAAATTTTTAGATTCAAGGCTGGAAATTTAAAGAAAGAAAGATAAGATGAAAGATTATATGATAAGAAATAAGAATATAAAAAGAAGATTAAAAAAGATTGAGAAAGAGATAAGTAAAACAAATCTGAAAATTCCAGCTTTGTTTATGGAATTATGGAAAATGGAGTGAAGGTTGAAGATGAAGATGGCTTGTGAATTGTTGATGTTGTTTTTATTAATGAAGCAAATATGCCTTGAAATAGGCTACAAATGAAGAGTTCAACTTAAATTAGGAAAAATAAACATAATAATAAAATAAATAAACATATTTTATCTAACCTAAAAAAGTAATAAATAAATAACAAATCTAATCCTAAATCATCTAAATATCTTCATAAAGAATCCTAGATTAAATTTAAGTACAAATAATCAATAAAATTATTGAAAAATCGTAATAAATAATATTTACCGTAATAAATCCGTATAGAGATTTCTGCTCGCATAGTCTTCACTAAAACGAACATAACTTGAGCTCCCAACGTCGAATTGATGCGTTTCAAGATGCGTTGGAAAGCTAAGAGACATACGAATATGTTTGAAGAAGACATATAGACTCAAAAGTGCCTGGATCCCATCCGAAAATTCGATGGAAGTCGGCTGAAATTCCAGACTTATAAAACAGCTTCAACTCTTTGGCTACAATGCATCATTTTAGCCCTCCATACATGTATCACTCCTACCACGGACAAAAGTTGCCTGAGAGTCACTAATGCAGTGAGGAAGCAGAGGTTTCATACGGTTGACAAGCAACTTGGCAATAATTTTATAAATAATTGTGCAAAGGCTAATGGGCCGTTGGTGTTTTCATGGAGGTAGGTTCGGTTACTTTAGGTATAAGGACCAGGACCGTAAGGTTAACCAAGGCCATATCGGCATCCCCTCTCAAGAGGTCCAGGAAAAGATGAACCACATTCAGACCTACCGTATCCTAGTGTTGCCGGTAAAAACCGCTAGTAAGGCCATTGATACCCAGAGCTTTCCTAGGATTGATGTCTCGAAAAGCAAAGGCAATTTCCTTCTCGGTGAAAGGACTCATCAGAGACGTATTCATAGTGGAGGTAATCGAGGGAACAATATTGTTTATAATATGAGGGGCCATAGCTGGCTCAGGGGAGGCAAATAAATCCTTGAAATAATCTATGGCAATTCCCATGACATCCTCCTTCCCTACCTTTCACAAATTGTTATGGTCAAGCAGGCCTTTGATATGGTTTTTCTTATGCCTCCTCGAGGCCCGGGCATGAAAGTAGGAAGTATTCTTGTCCCCTTGGGAGAGCCAGTGAACACGAGACCGTTGAGCCTAGTACGCCTCCTTGATGTCAAGAAGGTGACGTAATTCTAGTTTAGCCGCAAGGAGGACCTCCAAGTCAGACCCAGATAGTTGACCTCGAAGGCAAGTATTAATTTGTCTATGTAGCTCAGCAATGCAATGGAGAGAGGAGCTACACTTTTGGTGTTGCCAATCCTAGAGACTAGCCCCGACAGCTTGTATTTTAGCAACGACCAAGTTGGGAGTAGCTGTCCAGGTCCTTTGTACCGTAGAAACACAAGCAGGATTATGCGCCCAATAGCTTTCAAAACAAAAATGATCATTGGGAGGAGCCTTTGGAGCTTGAGGACCTTGTGAGGTTTCCATAAGGATGACACAGTAATCTGAATCAGCATTGTATTCCGAGACAATGCGGTACCCAAGATGATCACGAATCCAAGTGGAGCAAGCAAGAAAATGGTCTAACCTTTCTAAGATGGGTGAAGTAGGAGGCCCATTTTTGGACCAAGTAAACCAGTCCGAAGCTAGTTTGCAATCGAACAATTGGTTGCAAGACAAGCAATCTCGAAAATTATCAATTTGTGATCGTACCGCATTTGAGTGAATGTGTATTCATCTATATAACAGTTTAGGGCCAAAGGCAGAAGGGCGAGCTAATCCTTTTTGAAAGTCGAAGCCCCTCGTTTGAGAACATCGTTGCGTTTAGCAGCCGAGGAAAACTTGATCAGAAAAAAGTTTGATTTTAGCTCGGATAAAGTTTTGAAATTGAGGTTAACCTATATAATCACATTCAAAAGCCTATAATCAAATATTTTAACTCTTGAAATTTGATTTAATATTATTTTGTGGCCGTTTTGTTGGGTTTAAGGCGTGCATGTCTAAATGGGCTTATAGTGGACCCGTTAGAATTTTAACTAATTAAAATTTTCTGAAAATGAGGTTAAGCTATATAATCTTGTTCAAAAGCCCATAACTAAATATTTTAAGTCATAAAATTTGATTTAATCTTATTTTTCGGCCATTTTGTTGGGGTTTAAGACATGCATGTCTAAATGGGCTTTATAGTGGACCCGTTGGAATTTTAACCGAGTAAAAAGTTCTAAAATTGAGGTTAAGCTGTATAATCAAGTTCGAAATCCCATAAATAAATTTTTTAAGTCATAAAATGTGATAAAATCTCATTTTTCGGCCTTTTGATGGGGTTTAAGGCGCGCATGTCTAAATGAGCTTTATAGTGTACTCGTTGGAATTTTAACTGATTAAAAAGTTTTGAAAGTGAGGTTAAGCTATATAATCATATTCCAAAGCCCATAATCAAATATTTTAACTAATAAAATTTGATTTAATCTTATTTTGTGGCCGTTTTGGGTTTAAGACGTGCATGTCTAAATGGGATTTACAATGGACCCGTTGGAATTTTAACAGAGTAAAAATTTCTAAAAATGAGGTTAAGCTATATAATCATGTTCAAATGCCCATAAATAAATATTTTACTTCATAAATTTGATTTGATCTTATTTTGCGGCCATTTTGTTGGGGTTTAAGGTGTGCATGTCTAAATGGGCTTTATAGTGG
This sequence comes from Hibiscus mutabilis, assembly GCA_019671005.1. Taxonomy (NCBI): domain Eukaryota; kingdom Viridiplantae; phylum Streptophyta; class Magnoliopsida; order Malvales; family Malvaceae; genus Hibiscus; species Hibiscus mutabilis. The sequence continues at coordinate 10,705,034 of CM033752.1, read as the reverse complement.
ACCCTTTGGAATTATAACCGAGTAAAAAGTTATAAAATTGGGATTAAGATATAATCATTTTCAAAAGCCCATAATCAAATATTTTAACTCATAAAATTTGATTTAATCCTTTTTGTCGCCGTTTTGTAGGGTTTAAGGCGTGCATGTCTAAATGGGCTTTAGAGTGGACCCATTGGAATTTTAACTGATTAAAATTTTCTCAAAATAAGGTTAAGCTATATAATCATGTTCAAAAGCCTATAAATAAATATTCTAAGTAATAAAATGTGATTTATTCTTATTTTTTGGCCGTTTTGTTGGGGTTTAAGGCGTGCATGTCTAAATGAGCTTTACAGTAGACCCATTAAATTTTAACCGAGTAAAAATTTATAAAATTGAGGTTAAGCTATATAATCATGTTCAAATGTCCATAATCAAATATTTTGACTCATGAAATTTTATTTAATCCTATTTTGTGGTTGTTTTGTTGGATTTAAGGCGTGCATGTCTAAATGGGCTTATAGGGGACCTGTTGGAATTTTAATCGAGTAAAAATTTCTAAAATTGAGGTTAAGCTATATAATCATGTTCAAAAACCCATAACGAAATATTTTAAGTCATAAAATTTGATTTAATCTTATTTTTCGGTCGTTTTTTTGGGGTTTAAGGTGTGCATGCTAAATGGGCTTTATAGTGGACCTGTTGGAATTTTAACCGAGTAAAAAGTTCTAAAATTGTGGTTAAGCTGTATAATCAAGTTTAAAAGCCCATAACTAAATTTTTTAAGTCATAAAATGTGATAAAATCTCATTTTTCGGCCTTTTGATGGGGTTTAAGGCGCGCATGTCTAAATGAGCTTTATAGTGTACCCGTTGGAATTTTAACTGATTAAAAAGTTATGAATTGAAGTTAAGCTATATAATCATATTCCAAAGCCCATATAAAATATTTTAACTAATCAAATTTGATTTAATCTTATTTTGTGGCCGTTTTGGGTTTAAGACGTGCATGTCTAAATGGGATTTACAATGGACCCGTTGGAATTTTAACCGAGTAAAATTTCTAAAAATGAGGTTAAGCTATATAATCATGTTCAAATGCCCTTAAATAAATATTTTACTTCATAAATTTGATTTAATCTTATTTTGCGGCCATTTTGTTGGGGTTTAAGGTGTGCATGTCTAAATGGGCTTTATAGTGGACCCTTTGGAATTCTAACCGAGTAAAAAGTTCTAAAATTGGGATTAAGATATAATCATTTTCAAAAGCCCGTAATCAACTATTTTAACTCATAAAATTTGATTTAATCTTTTTTTGTCGTCGTTTTGTAGGGTTTAAGGCATGCATGTCTAAATGGGCTTTACAGTGGACCCGTTGGAATTTTAACCGATTAAAATTTTCTCAAAATAAGGTTAAGCTATATAATCATGTTCAAAAGCCTATAAATAAATATTCTAAGTAATAAAATGTGATTTATTGTTATTTTTTGGTTGTTTTGTTGGGGATTAAGGCGTGCATGTCTAAATGAGCTTTACAGTAGACCCATTAAAATTTTAACAAGTAAAAATTTCTAAAATTGAGGTTAAGCTATATAATCATGTTCAAAAGTCCATAATCAAATATTTTGACTCATGAAATTTTATTTAATCCTATTTTGTGGTTGTTTTGTTGAATTTAAGGCGTGCATGTCTAAATGGGCTTATAGTGGACCTGTTGGAATTTTAATCGAGTAAAAATTTCTGAAAATGAGGTTAAGCTATATAATCATGTTCAAAAACCCATAACGAAATATTTTAAGTCATAAAATTTGATTTAATCTTATTTTTCGGTCGTTTTGTTGGGGTTTAAGGCGTGCATGTCTAAATGGGCTTTACAGTGGACCTGTTGGAATTTTAACCGAGTAAAAAGTTCTAAATTTGAGGTTAATCTGTATAATCATGTTCAAAAGCCCATAAATAAATATTTTAAGTCATAAAATGTGATAAAATCTTATTTTTCGGCCGTTTGTTGAGGTTTAAGTTGTGCATGTCTAAATGGGCTTTACAGTTGACCCGTTGAAATTTTAACCAAGTAAAAAGATCTGAAATTGAGGTTAAGCTATATAATCATATTCAAATCCCATAATCAAATATTTTAACTCATGAAAATTGAAATATTCTTATTTTGGGTCCGTTTTGTTGGGTTTAACGCGTGCTTGTGTAAATGGGCTTTACAGTGGACCAGTTAGAATTTTAACCGATTAAAATTTTATAAAAATAAGGTTAAGCTATATAATCAAGTTCAAAAGCCCATAACTAAATATTTTAAGTCATAAAATATGATTTAATATTTTTTGGCCGTTTTGTTGGGGTTTAAGTCGTGCATGTCGTGCATGTCTAAATGGGCTTTATAGTGGACCCGTTGGAAGTTTAACCAAGTAAAAGGTTCTAAAATTGAGGTTAAGCTATATAATCCCATTCAAAAGCCCATAATGAAATTTTTTAACTCTTGAAATTTGATTTATTCTTATTTTGTGGTCATTTTGTTGGGTTTAAGGCATCCATGTCTAAATAGGCTTATAGTGGACCCTTTAGAATTTTATCCTAGTAAAAATTTCTGAAAATGAAGTTAAGCTATATAATCATGTTTAAAAGCCCAAACTAAATATTTTTAGTCATAAAATTTTCTTTAATCTTATTTTTCGGCCATTTTGATGGTGGGGTTTAAGGCGTGCATGTCTAAATGGGCTTTATAGTGGACCCGTTGGAATTTTAACAGAGTAAAAAGTTCTAAAATTGAGGTTAAGCTATATAATCATATTAAAAAGCACATAATTAAATATTTTAACTCATGAAATTTGATTTAATATTATTTTGTGGCCGTTTTGTTGGGTTTAAGACGTGCATGTCTAAATGGGCTTGAGAGTGGACCCGTTAGAATTTTAATCGAGTAAAGAATTCTAAAAATGAGGTTAGACTATATAATCATGTTCAAAAGCTCATAACTAAAAAATTTTAGTCATAAAACTTGATTTAATCTTTTTTCCCCCGATTTGTTGGGGTTTAAGTCATGCATTTCTAAATGGGCTTTGCAGTGGACCCTTTGGAATTTTAACTGAGTAAAAAGTTCTAAAATTTAGGTTAAGCTATATAATCCTGTTCAAAAGCCCATAACTAAATAATTTAAGTGGACGTCTAAAAAGTGATAAAATCGTATTTTTCGGCTGTGGATGTCTAAATGGGCTTTATAGTGGACCCGTTCGAATTTTAACCGACTAAAAAGCTCTAAAATTGAGATTAAGCTATACAATCCATATTGAAAAGCACATAATGAAATATTTTAACTCATGAAATCTGACTTAATCTTATTTTGTGGCCGTTTTGTTAGGTTTAAGGCTTGCATGTCTAAATGGGCTTTACAGTGGACCCGTTGGAATTTTAACCGATTAAAATTTTCTAAAAATGAGGTTAAGCTATATAATCGTGTTAAAAATCCCATAACTAATTATTTTAAGTCATAAAATGTAATTTAATATTATTTTTTTGGTTGTTTTGTCTGGGTTTAGGGCGTGCATGTCTAAATGGGCATTATAGTAGACACATTAGAATTTTAACTGATTAAAAGATTCTAAAATGAGGTTAAGCTATATAATCATATTCAAAATACCAAAACTAAATATTTTAAGTCATAAATTGTGATTTAATATTATTTTTGGCCGTTTTGTTGTGGTTTAAGGCGAGCATGTCTAAATGGGCTTTATAGTGGACCTGTCGAAATTTTAACCGCGTAAAAATTTCTAAAATTGAGGTTAAGCTCTTTAATCATGTTCAAAAGCCCATAAATAAATATTTTAAGTCATAAAATTTGATTTAATCTTATTTTGCGGTTGTTTTATTAGGGTTTAAGGCGTTCATGTCTAAATGGGCTTTACATTGGACCCGTTGGAATTCTAACCAAGTAAAAAGTTCTAAAATTGAGGTTAAGCTGTATAATCATGTTCAAAAACCTATAAATAAATATTTTAAGTCATAAAATGTGATTTAATATTATTTTTTGGCCATTTTGTCTGGTTTAAGGCGTGCATGTCTAAATGGGCTTTACAGTGGACCCTTAGAATTTTAACCGATTAAAAATTTCTAAAAATGAGGTTAATCTATATAATCAAGTTCAAAATCCCATAACTAAATATATTAAGTCATAAATTGTGATTTAATATTATTTTTTGGTCGTTTTGTTGTGGTTTAAGGCGTGCATGTCTAAATGGGCTTTATAGTGGACCCGTCAGAATTTTTTTTGAAGAAAAAATTAGGCCTCGTTAAAACCCCCTAAAGTCACCCATTGCCCGAAGGCTCCGAGTGAACACCTATGGGGAAAAAAGAGTACCCATGTATATTAAATTGGATGAGAGGAAATCTCATTAGTTACAAATGTTCGAATATAATAAGGATAATCCGTACCAAATAAAACGGATGACATAGAACGAAGAGCCCTAGTAGCTAGAGTATGAGCAACAACATTCATACCCCATAGGTACAAAACGTATACTAAAATTAATAGTATCAACTAAAAAAGAGCGAGCGTTGTCAATCAGAGGTTGCAAAGTAGATAGATCAGGACCCTGCAGTTGATCTTATTAGCAATTGTAGCCGAATCTATTTCAATGATTAGATTGGACCAGCCACGATCACGTGCAAAAATGATGCCTGCAAGAACCGCATGAGCTTCGGTCGAGGCAGCATCCAGGCAACTACCCAGAGGATAAGAAAGGCCTCCAAGGACAACACCGTTGGAATTTCTCGCAACTACACCCACAGCAGCAACTCTAGTGATTGGGTCAAAAGCCCCATCCATGTTAAGCTTCAGAGATCCTTCGTAGGGGCGTTGCCAACATGGTTGCGCTAGGGGAGTCATTTTCGACTACGGAAGGGCGGGTGCGGTTGAGGTTGCCACTGCATATTCTTGTAAAACACCCTGAGAATTAAGGACCGTAAGCCAAGGTGGCTATAGGTGGTGATTATGGATCCAATCATTACGTCTGTTCCATATGTTCCAAAGAACTGTCATAAACAAAGCGAAGGACTAGAGTGGTAAACTAGTAGCTTCATCCTCAATCCATTGTAAAGGCGAAGCTGTGGTGCTAGAAAGGATGGAATTGGGTAGACCAGCCAGCTGTCAAGCCTCTTTTGCACCTGGACAATCACGCACTGCATGAAGAGTTGTTTCTTGGGCCAGATTGCATAGTAGACGTAGTCTTGTACCCAGATTTGTTGTATAAAGTTTAGTACCAGTGGGTATAGCATCATGACTCAATCGCCAGCCAAATGATCATATTTTTGGTAGAACAAGTAGCTTAGATATCACTTTCCAAATACGAGATGGTCTATTAATAAGTGTCGGAGGCCTCTATAAAAAAGAATACCCAGAGCGGACGGAGTAGATGCCCGAGTCATGGTGACTCCATAAAATCGTGTCTTATTGGTCATTAATGATAGGAACACCTAGAATAGTGTTTGCATCTTCATGTTCGAAATAGCTTCGAACCTTTGTGGCATCCCATCTTGGTTGGCCGGGAACCATGAATTCGCGACAGTAAGTATGTGGTTCACCACTAATTTCGTATTCACCATAAAGCTGAATGGCAGAGGAACCACCCCAATTGTCATGGTGGATTCGTATTTTACTATCAATCACTGGCCTTTTGAGAAACCACTATGGAGTTTTAACAAGGCTTTGTGAAGACCCTTCCAGGCAAAGGAAGCTCGACGATTAGTCTTAGATTCAAGAATATGTCCTGACCGTATTTTGCCTTATAAATCGGTGTAAGCAAATTATTAGGTTCACAGATAAGACGCCAAATTTGTTTTCCAGGTAGAGCTATGTTGAAAAGATGCAAGTCCCGAAAGTCAATGCCACCAGTAGATTTTGGTTGACAAATAGTGTCTCATGGTATCAAGTGCCAGCTTCGTTTTTTGTCTTTCCTAGACCACCAGTAACATCGTATAGATGTAGTCATGTCATCAATGATATTTTGTGGTAGTAGGTAACATGACATTACATATTGTGGTAGAGATTGGATATCAGCTTTGATGAACACCTCTCGTCCACTGAAAGAGATGAGGTGTTTGTCCCAATGAGACAGATGGGAGTTCACCTTATCCCGTGTGAAGCCCAGGGCTGCAATTTTATTTTTCCCAATTAAGAGAGGTACTTCAAGGTAGATCCCAAGATCAGCCACCTCCCTAACTTGGAGGATGTTGTTAATAACACGTTTATTCTCAATCGATGATCGTGGATTATAAAAGATGGTTGATTTTTCAAAATTGACAGCTTGCCCAGACGATTGAGCATAAGTGTTCAGGGCATTCTTCAGATGTTCTGCCCCAATAGTATTGTTCTGTATGAAGACCATGCAGCCATAAGCAAAAAGGAGATGATTACTCTAGGCCCATGTCGACTAGCATGTAGACCAGGTAGATGCTCATTCTATTGTTCAGCATTAAGAATCGCTGAAAGACCTTGAGTACATAAAAGGAATAGGAAGGGTGAAAGGGGGTCCCCCTGTCGTAGGTCGCGTTTAGGTTTGAAAACTAGCTACCTTAGTTTCTAAAACTCATACGGCTCTCGGATTACAATCTCCTTGTTCCTAGCCATCGAAGGAGGTAATGGATCCTCTTTCTCCAACACTTGAGCTAGGCAAAATGTTAGGGAAGTGTTAGAATCGAAACTGTAACTTAATTAATATTCAAGCTTACAATAGTTATTTACCAATAATTCTCCATAGATTTTAAGATTGAAGAATCATTGGTTAAGCCATAGAGCTTGGTAGTTTTAATTCAAAATTAAACCTCAATCTTCCATGGATTCAAGAAATTGCTTGAGGCTTTTATCTTACCGAATCAAGGGCTAACCAACTATGTATAGAAACCAAAGAAAGCTTAAGCAACCACGGGAGGTGCTTGCTTGAGCTGAAGGTTGAAGATAACAATGGTTGTGCTTGCTTGGCCTTTGGGAAACAGATGAGGATTTGGGAAAAAGGTCTCGGTGGAAGCAAACCAATGAAGGTGTGTTAGAACACTTTAGTTTTTGTATCCTTTATCAACCAATGGGCTTACCCCTCCAAAGGGTAAGCTTATAATATTAATTCTATCGTTTCTCATCTTTTCTTTAATTCAAAATAATCATTAGCCACCACTCAATGTCCTATCTTCTTACATTTCATATGAAATTCACGTGAAGATGTCTAAGAAAGGAGGTGACTTATCCTCAAAATGGGATAATTACTAGGGCTGTCCTTCAACTTTCCAAACTTTTCACTTTTCCCCTAAACTCTCACTTTTACAATTTAGTCACTAAATTATTTTTAATAGATTCAATTAGGTCCAAGATCTATAAATTGGATCAATTAGAGTCCAATACAGTATTTATGAAGGATAAAAACACGAAATACATCATGAATCTTCCTTAATTCTGAGGGTAATGCCAAATGGTATGCCACAGGGCCAACTTTCTCGCTAATTTCAAAGGGGCCAATGACTCGGGGACTCAACTTCCCTTTTTACCAAACCCCAGAATCTTTTTCCACGGTGAGACTTTAAGGAAGGCCTTCTCACTAACCTCGTACTGTATGTCCCTTCTTCTAAGATCAGCGTAAGACTTTTGATGATCGAAAGTAGCCTTTAAATGATTGTAGATGATGGTAACCCGTTCTTTAGTTTCCCGAAGTAAGTCAGGTGATATACTATGTCCTTGTTGATGTTGGAGATAGCATTTGATTGTGGGATCTAGAAAGGTAAGCAAGTGATTCCTACAAAGTAAGATGGCTTGAAAGTATGAAATGTATTTTAATGGTAGCTACGGAAGATGGTAAGAATGGAGTGGAAATGGTGAAGGTAGTATCTTAAAGAATAAAGGAAGAAACTTGCTATAGAGAGCCTAACCCCAAACCTTATAGATGTCTTTAAGGGATGGTAGAAAGGACCTGAACCTGTTGGTTAAAAGAACCAAGAACCCAAAGTATCAAGGTGGATAGGAAGGTTTGACGCCATAAGTACAAAGTACTTGATAAGTTGATAAAGTTCTAAAAGAACTAAAAAGAGAGAAAATTCTCACAAAGGAAATTTTGTATTAAGAATGTGATGTCTTACAAATGAAAATTACAACTCAATTTATAGGGGATGAAGCGGCATGGCTGAAAAGGCCCTTAACTATTCGGCTAGTGATGGTGTCTCCCCCTAAAGAAGCCTTAACCATTCGGCCAAAGTGGTGTCTCCCTCCAAAGGGATTTTGGCGCAAAATGCAAGTTTCCCTCCATGTAGTTGCCACCCATTCAAGTTCACTCCAAAAGTGTAGGGACATGTTCCTTAGTAGGGGACATGACTCTTGAGGTGGTGAGCTGGCATGTGTAGGTGGAGCTAAAGTGAGCTGGTTGAGCTTAGTGTGATCTGGATAGAGCTGAGCTAGCTAGTTGGATGAGCTAGCTTAATCTTTGAGCTTCCATGAGCTGCCCTTAGCTAGATGGGCTAGTCCTTTAAGCTTGTGAACTTCCTTATAATGCTTTGCTTTGTCCTTGAGCTGCCATGAGCTAACATTGGACTTCTTGAGCTAATCCGAGCTGCTTTGAATGTCCTTGAGCTGCTCCAAGCTATGCTTTCACTTCTTGAGCTAGTCTGAGCTTTCTTGTGAGGTCCATGAGCTATCTCGAGCTTATGCCTTCATCCATAGTACCTAAAAGAAAACATTAACAATGTATGAGCTGAAATGAAGCTATAATAAGATGCATGCTTTAAACTAATAATGCAATGTAATGTAAACATGAAATTTAAAGATGTGTAGAAATGCATTACATAATAACACGTAAAACATTGTATAGCTTAATATCTAAGGCTGATTTTTCCTCAAATGACTTAAAAACACGAAGGTACTTATGAGAAAGAACTTCCCTGAATAACTTAGCCTTAGAACGGGTGATTGGTCCTTGTGACATCACTTCTAGATATGGTGTTGGTAAGTTTGCATCAATGTTTTATTCTCTTTTCAACACGCGTTATCCTATACCAATAAATATTGTTGTATGAATTCATGTCTTCTAATGATATTGAAATCCGTGATCCGGAACATGATCAAGAAATTTGTTCTTCTAAAGAACATGAGGAAGACGATACCATCGAGAGTTTAACCTTGCCTATTGATGAGGAATAAATTATAAGTAGTGTGTTTGTTTCCAATGACGAACCTACTATTCCGATTCAAGATGATCATCAAATGAAAAACACCAACGAAGGTACCTTACAATCAAAAGGTATCATTGAATGTTTTCAGAATTCTATTTATGCTTATTCCTCTTTTAGCATTAATAACAATTTTGAAGTTGAGAATGAGTTACTTTGTGACCAAAAGAACAATTGTGATGATCCCAATGAGAAGGAACTTGTAAATTACATTGCAAAAAGAGACTCTACAAAAGGATCCTTCAAGACGTCTTTTCTTCTATGGTACTTTGATGAACTTCCTCCATTTACCGGTTTAGATTCGAGGGCAAAAATTTTTTAGGAGTGAGGGAATGATACGAGCATGAGAGGGGTCAAAATAATCATCTTAGAAAAGAAGTTGAAATTGCTTTGCAAGTCATAAACATCAGTCAACTTGCGAAGCATTTTTTGATGGGATCCAGGCATTTATGGGTCAACATGTCTCTTAAAACTTGTCCAGCTATCAATTAGCTTTCGAACGCATCTTGAAACGCCTCAATTGGACATCTGGATCTCAAGATACGTCTATTTTAGCAAAGACAGCGCATGCATAAATTCCTATACGAGATTTTTGGATAATTACGAATTTTCAAGATTTTATTTGATTATTTGTAATTTAAATCAATATAGGATTCTGCAATATATATTAGGATCAGATTTATTTAATTAGGATTTTATTTTTAGCATTTATTTATTATTAGAAGTTACTTATCTAATTAGGAGATTAGATTTTTAGCATTTATTTATTGTATTTAATTCCTATATTCAGTAGGATTAGAACTTCTCCATGGCCTATATAAAGGAGGCTTCACCCACATTGTAATTCAGATTTGAAAGATTAAATAAATTTCTCTTTTGAGCTCCAACTTGCAAGAACATTATCTTGTGTTTTAGAAGCAAATCGATTTTCAAGTTCTTCGAGATTTGTTGTTGAGGATCTTCACACTCCTGCTTGCCCATACAATCTTGGAGGGTGGGTTAGAGCCACTTGAGGTTGCTTGCTTAGATAATTGCGTCTAAGAGGGTGTCGAGTACAACTATCAATTCATCATGCCATCTCCACATATTCAAGCTTCCTCCATTGACGCCACCACCATAAGCAAATCTAAATTTTTAGATTTGTTCTTTATTTTGGTTTGTTTTGTATATCTCTTTATTCAGATTTTGCGCTACTCTATCATCGTGTCTCTATCTAAAACGATTATCCTCGAAAGTCCATGTAAATGCACAATTTCCCTGAAAAATAGATTAGCAATATTGGAAGCATCATCAGTTTTATGATAGGGAATAAAGTGCGCCATTTTTGAAAACCTATCGACAACAACGAAAATGGAATCTCTGCCATTCTTTGTTCTAGGAAGTCCTCAAACAAAGTCCATGGAAATGTCAACCCATGTCTCTTTATAGATTGGTAATGGCGTGTACAGCCCTTGAGGTTGAAGTCTTGATTTCGCTTTTTTACAAGTGATACATTGCTCACAAATTTGTTCCACGTCCCTTTTCATTTTTGGCCAAAACAAATGCTCTTGTAGGATGTTTAACGTCTTGTTAACTCCGAAATGTCCCATAAGCCCCCCCCCCGCTATGGGCTTCCTTCACTAAGACCTCACGCGCACTACTTTGAGGAATGCAATGTTTCCTTTCCTTGAATAAGAACCTATCGTGCCTATAAAACTTGTCAAACACACCTTTGTCACATGCTTTAAAGGTCTCTCCAAAATCAAGATCAGTAGCATAGAGTTCTTTATGAAATGCAAATCCAATAAGTTTATATTCAAGAGAATTAAGAAGCACATACCTACGTGATAAGGTATCAGCAACAACGTTCTCTTTTCCCTTCTTGACTTAATGGCGTATGGGAATAACTCAAGGAATTCCACCCATTTAGCGTGTCTTTTGTTGAGTTTGTGTTGTCCTTTGATGTGTTTCAATGACTCATAATCTGTATGCACAATAAAATACTTCGACCATAGGTAATGATGCTATTTTTCTAAGGCCCTGATCAAACCATACATTTCCTTATCGTATGTTTGATAGTTCAAGATTGCCCCATTTAGTTTCTCGCTAAAATATGCAACTAGATGTCCCTCTTGTGATAAAACAGCACCGATTCCTACACCTGAAGCATCACACTCAATCTCGAATGTTTTATCAAAGTTTGGTAAGGAAAGTAATGGTGCCTTTGTTAATCACTCCTTAATCTGATTAAAAGCCTGTTCTTGCTCAGTATTCCAAAAGAAACTTGCATTCTTTTTAATCACGTTAGTTAAATGAGCAGCAATGGTACTAAAATTAGGAATGAACCTTCAATAAAAACTGGCCAATCCATGAAAGCTCCTTACCTCGCTAATGCTTGTAGGCGTCTGTCACTCTTCAATTGCTTTTACCTTCTCATGATCAACCTCCAAACCTTCAGAATTCACTACAAATCCTAGAAACACTAGTTTGTTTGTACAGAAAACACATTTTTTTAAGTTAGCATACAATTTCTCCTTTCGAATTGTATTCAAAACAAACCTGAGATGTATTTTATGGTCCTCCAAAGAATGATTGTATATGAGAATGTCGTCAAAATAAACAACAAAAAACTTACGAATATAATTCCGTACGTGATTCATTAATCTCATAAATGTGCTAGGTGTATTTGTTAAACTGAAAGGCATCACAGTCCACTCATACAATCCTTGTTATGTTTTGAACGTTGTCTTCCATTCATCACCTTCTCTCATCCTAATTTGGTGATATCCGCTTTTAAGATTGATCTTTGAAAACACACTGGAACCACTCAATTCATCCAACATATCATCCAGGCGTGGTATAGGATGTCGATATTTGATTGTGATCAGATTAATTGCTCGACAATCCACACACATGCGCCATGACCCATCTTTTTTGGGTACCAATAGTACAAGAGCGGCACATGGGCTTAAGCTCTCTCGAATATAGCATTTTTCCATCAATTCTTGTACTTGTCGTTGTAACTCTTTTGTTTCCTCAGGGTTACTCCTATATGCTGGTCGATTAGGTAATGTAGCACCAAGCACAAAATTGATTTGATGTTCTATGCCACGGATAGGTGGTAAACCTCCTAGAATCTCATCGGGTAAAACATCTTCAAAATCCTATAAAAGAGAAACAATAGAAGAAGGAAAAGTTGCATCAAGTTCGTTAGTGTTCAAAAAATTCTCCTTATACAAAAGAACAAGAAGTGTTTGCCTCGCCAAAACACATTTTCTACTTTCACTACCCCTCGCATATACGCTCATTTTAAGCTTCTCTCCCCCACTTTTAATTTCACTCTTCCCCTTCCCGCTTTTACTAGTACTTACTGTTTTTCTCTCATTCTCTCACTCATTTTCCTCTCATTTTCTGTTTCCTTCTCTTTCAATCCTTAGAAAACTCTTTTTCAAATGCAATTGATCATTGTGTACTTGCTACGGTGATAAAGGGGTTAGCGTGTGCTTCCTTCCTTAAAAATAAATGAGTATCGATTTCTATATCCGCCATGATTGACTCTTTGATCGAACTGCCAAGGCCTCCCCAATAGTAAGTGGCTGGTGTGCATGGGTACAACATCACATAGGACCTCGTCCTTGTATCTACTGATAGAAAATGGTACGAGTACCTGCTTGGTCACCTTCAATTCCCCACCATCATTAAGCCATTGAAGCTTATACGGGTGTGGGTGTTTTGTTGTCACCAATCCAAGTTTGTCCACCATTAAATTGCTGACAACATTAGTACAACTTCCTCCATTGATAATCATAAAATATATCTTCCCGTTGATATGGCAGCGTGTATGAAAGATGTTCTCTCGTTGCTGGTCGTCTTGCACCATTGATTTTTTAGTGATTTTTTTCTTTGGTGTGACAAGTGAGGTATTAAACATTCTTTTCACTACTAATCATTTGATTCATCTATCAACAATCCACAAGGTGTCATGAGTCTACAAGTAATGTTACACTAGACTTTACTCTACATGATTTTAGCCGTGAGATGGTCTAGATGATTCAACAACGTTTGGATCTCATAAAAAAGTTGGACAGAATAGAGGAAGTTTCTCGTTGGAAACAAGCAACTCCACCGAAGGAACAAAGGCAGCAAAAAAGGAGACACAACACTCAATCATTTTCTTGTTCTACGGCCAATCATAACAGAAAATCTTATGAAGAGAATTCCAATTCTTGAATAAGAAGCAATTCCAAAAGTTCATCACGGAGCAAGCCAAAAACTTATGTATCTTTCAATCCCGAAAGTCTAGCTCGATTTCAGAAGTGTTTTGACAACTATGTCAAAGAAACAAAGATGCAAGAAAAAGTGTTGAAAAAGAATATTTTGAGATGGAAAAAGAAATAGAAAAGAGTGAGACCGAAAAAGAATTTGAAAAGAAAAAAGAGTTTGAGCAAGAAAACAAGATTGAAAAGGAAGAGATTTTTGTGGAAAAAGAAAAAGAGAATGAACAAAATGAGTTTGATGTAAAACCAAGTGAGTATGAGAGGCAAGAAAAGAGTGATATTGGAAAAGAGATTGTTTATGCAAAAAAGAGAAAACAAAATTGTTTTGCACTAACAAACTTAACAACCATTTGCCTACTCTTACTTTATCTATTTTGCAAGGATCCGAGAAGGTGTCTTTAGAAATCATTCCAAGGGAGTTGCCACTCCTCAAAAACATCAAACATCAACCACCCATTCGTGTCATTCATCATATGCGGTTTGGCATTTCCTTTGATTTTGTGATAGTGTTCCCGGAAACTAACTTTGAATTCTTTTCTAGGGAAATGAATCAATTATTCCACACATCAGATTCAAACCAAAATGCTAAGACTCTTAGTCAATTTTGGAAGAATTTCTGGAGTAAGATGAATGTCGCACGAATAGCATACCATCCGCTTTTTAAAGAAATCGAAAGGGCCAGCTTTGCGTATTCAACGAAATTAACTTTCTTTCTTATTAACCAGGCTGTATATGCAGGAAACAAAGCTGAAGTACCAAGGAAAATGTGATAGAGTAGCGCAATTGTGGATTTGGAAGCCTTCAATCAAGTTGTTGCAAGAACTAGTAGCTCTAGACTCAATCAAGAAAGCTATGGGCAGATCTGAAAATTCAAGAGAAAAGAGAAGAGATTTTCTTGAAAATTTCAGATTTGAGGCTGGAAAATTAAAGAAAGAAAGACAAGATGAAGGATTAGATGATAATAAATAAGAATATAAATAAAAAGATGGAGAAAGAGATAGATAAAACAAATCTAAAATTTCCAACTTTGTTTATGGTTTGAGGAGATGGCGTCAATGTTGAAGATGAAGATGGCTTGCAATTTGTTGATGTTGTTTTGTCCTCTGCACCCTCTTAGACGTAATTATCTAAGCGGCTGTAACCCACTCTTCTAGACGCAATTACCTAGGCAAGCAAGAGTGTAAAGATGATCTTCCTCACAAGAACTGATAGAGTAGCACAATCTTGGATTTGGAAGCCTTCAATCAAGTTGTTGCAAGAACTAGGAGCTCTAGACTCAATCAAGGAAGTTTGGGCAGATCTGAAAATTCAAGAGAAAAGAGAAGTGATTTTCTTGAATTTTTCAGATTCAAGGCTGGAAATTTAAAGAAAGAAAGACAAGATGAAGGATTAGATGATAAGAAATAAGAATATAAATAAAAAGATGAGAAAAGATTAAGAAGAAGATAGGTAAAACAAATCTGAAAATTACAGCTTTGTTTATGGAATTATGGAAGATGGTGTGAAGGTTGAAGATGAAGATGGCTTGTGAATTGTTGATATTGTTTTGTCCTCGGCACCCTCTTAGACTCAATTATCTAAGCAAGCAACCTCAAGCGGCTCTAACCCACCCTCCTAGTCGCGATTATCTAGGCAAGAAAGAGTGTGAAGATGATCTCCCTCACAAGAACTCGTCGAACTTATGTTGAAGAAGACTTCGAAGGCACAAGTAATCAGCACTTGCAAAAACAAACTCACTAAATATTTCATAAATCAAAGAAAATCTATTTTACAATGATGGAGGCTTCATCCTTTTATAGGTGAATGATAGACAAAGTAATTTAACTTCTACTAAAACAAGGAAAACCTAATCTAATTAAAAATAATAAAAAATAATAGCCTTTAAACTCCTTGTGCTTGTGTGGCAAGGAATAGGGTGATAAGGCAAGATATACGCTGATAAGGGCTGGGTGGCTGGTTCCTAAAGTATATAAAACCCTAAAAACATCAATTTAAATGATAATAAATACATTGGGCTAAGTTTAATTCGTCCAAAGCCTTATATTTAAGCTTTTGGGCTGAATTTTACAAAATCCCGTAATAATCCCGTATCCAGTTTTCTGCATGCGCAGTCTTCAGTAAATTGGACGTATCTTGAGTTCCTGATGTCCGATTGATGCGTTTCAAGATGCGTTAGAAAGGTAACTGAATGCAGGATAATTTGTTAGAAGACAACTTGACTCAGAAATGCCTGGATCCCATCCAAAAACTCGTCGCAAGTTGGCTGACTTTCCAGACTTTACAAACAGATTCAATTTCTTGTCCAAGATGCATAGTTTTTTACCTCCTATGTGTGCATTGTTTTGGCTTTTATTGTTTGCATCGAAAAAATTCAGCTTCTTGTCCAATATTAGTAATTTGACCCCGCTCATGCATGTATCATTCCCCCACTCCTCAAAAGGATTCGTCCTCGAATCTAAATCGGCAATGAGAGAACAATCATCAACTTTAATTGAAAAGGCTTCTTTGTTGTATGTGGAGTGATCTAATTGAGCTCCTCTCAATGGTTCAACAAAATCCTGAAAAAATAAGACAGCACTACTCGAACATTTGTAAGGATTAGTCAAAACGAAATCACTCGTCGCATTCTTTTTCTTGTCTTTTTCTTTTGGGCTTTGTGTGACTTTTACCTCATATGTATTTTCACTCACCAAATTTGGGCCGTTAATTTGACTTTTTTGACTCTCGCCCTCTTTACTCTCAGTCTTTTGAATCTCACATCCCATATCCGTCTCACAAAAATTATAATCAATGTACAATTTCAGTAGAGGAGAAAGTGTTTCTAACTGAATGATAGGACAAGAATCAATTGAAGGGTTAGAATTACACTTACTTTCTTTGTGGGGAGGTGATGAGAGTATAGCAAGTGGACCTACTACTTCACATGAGGGATTAGAAGCATTGTCATCTTGTCTAATAACTTCATTATCACTATCCTCTTATTTGAGTGTTTGTGTGTTTTCCGTCAACAAGAGGATTTTTGTCTTGGTTTTGTCCAGTGACTTGGATGTTTCAATTTTCTGCTTTGGTCTACTTGAGTCGAGCAAAGGTTCAGAAGAATTAGAATGAGATAAAGGTTGAGTGGTACCTCTGTCAGAGTGATAATTCTTCTGTTGATACCGTTGTCGATCTTTGATGCGCTTTTCGATTGTCATGGCGAATTGGAATGCGTCTTGAAGGGTGTAGTAGGTTTTGAGTTTAAGTACCTCAAGAATGGTTTCATTGAGTCTGATAACAAACCTAGTCATTGTATCCTCTTCATCCTCTTGTATGTCGGCTTTTTGCATCAATGATTCCATCTCTTTGAGATACTCATCAACAGTTCTGTAGCCTTGTCGGATCCTTTGTAACTTTTATTTGATCTCTCGTTGATATAATGGGGGAACAAATGGTTCTCGCATGACTTTTTTAAGTTCTCCCCATGAGGTTATCTTGGCTTCTCTATTGAGACGCCGATTGCGGACCAATTGGGACCACCAAATGGATGCACATCCAGTGAATTCGAGAGTCAACAGTGGAACTTGATCCTCTTCGGGACATTGATAATGCTCGAATAGAAGATCAACTTGATTTTCCCAGTCACAATAAGCATCAAGGTCATACCTTCCTTGAAAAGGTGGTACAGTGATCTTCGGTTTGGCTAAGGTGTTTGTTGCTCGTCTCAGCTCTGTGCGAGGATTATGCCTATGTAGGGGGTTTTGGCGTCTATTCTGAATGGGAACAAGATTTGGACGCCTAGGCTCTTCAGTATCGCTTGCAATAGCAGTGGTTTCTAATCTCCCAATGGTTTGAGTGATTGCGATTCTGGTATGTATCGGTGTGCTCAAGCTTGGTTGCCAATGAGGTTACAGTCCGTTCAAGTTTATTGAGAGTATCTGAAACTTCTTGAAGAGTCACTTCATGTGATTCTTCGTCGTTACTCGTTTCTGAAATCATGAAACACTCAAATTTAAAAGGTAAAAAGCAAAAGAAAACTAGAAATCTCACTAAACACTCCAAGGAATAAATATTTAGCGAGGCAAGTAAACCGATCTCGTGCTCTTTAAAGACCTTCCTGCCACAAGTCAACAAGTTATAATCGGAATTTAATCCTAACAATGAGTCCTAATTGTACTAGGAGTCCAATGGAAGGCTTGACACCAATTGAATATAGTTGCAAGAAAGAAGGATTGTAATGCAACTTTTAGTCCTACTCACACCAGAAAAGAGAAGGTGTTAAATTGCGTAATAGAAGAAAGAAAAGCAAAACAAAGGTACTTGAGAAACTAAGAGTAGGAAAATATTAGTAGAGAAAGATGATAACCCCAAAACCCTGAAACAACTTGAAGGAAGAAATCCAATGTTGAATCCACTTCAATGTGATGCTTGTGGTGGTTGATGATGGTGATCTTGATGATTCTTGATGGTGGTTGGTGGCTAGGTATGAGCTCTCTCACTTTTCTTTCTTTTCTTATTCTTTTCTCTTTTTTCTCTTTTTTTTTCCTTTTTACAAGGTAAATAAACTGAAAATAACGAAAATTGAAGAAAAAATAATGAAAATAGAGTTAAAGTAGGGGAAACCCTAATTTTGCTGAAAATTATCCACTTCGTTCGAGGTGTTCCCGAAGTCCAAAAATTATGAAATTTTGTGTGGTGACTCCTTCAATGGTGAAGATTTGATCTGGAAATTTTCAGCTCAAAATTCACTCGTTTGGTTTTGACGAATTTTCCCTAATTTTCGAGATTTTTTCCCCAAAAACGCCAAAATTCTTGCCAAGAATCGTCCCAAACCTGATACCAAATGATAGAGTAGCACAATCTTGGATTTGGAAGCCTTCAATCAAGTTGTTGCAAGAACTAGGAGCTCTAGACTCAATCAAGGAAGTTTGGGCAGATCTGAAAATTCAAGAGAAAAGAGAAGGGATTTTCTTGAATTTTTCAGATTCAAGGCTGGAAATTTAAAGAAAGAAAGACAAGATGAAAAGATTAGATGATAAGAAATAAGAATATAAATAAAAAGATGAGAAAATATTAAGAAGAAGATAGGTAAAACAAATCTGAAAATTCCAGCTTTGTTTATAGAATTATGGAAGATGGTGTGAAGGTTGAAGATGAAAATGGCTTGTGAATTGTTGATGTTGTTTTGTCCTCGGCACCCTCTTAGGCTCAATTATCTAAGCAAGCAACCTCAAGCGGCTCCAACCCACCCTCCTAGATGCGATTATCTAGGCAAGCAAGAGTGTGAGAAGATGATCTCCCTCAAAAGAACTCGTCGAACTTATGTTGAAGAAGACTTCGAAGGCACAAGTAATCAGCACTTGCAAAAACAAACTCACTAAATATTTCATAAATCAAAGAAAATCTATTTTACAATGATGGAGGCTTCATCCTTTTATAGGTGAAGGATAGACAAAGTAATTTAACTTCTACTAAAACAAGGAAAACCTAATCTAATTAAAAATAATAAAAATAATAGCCTTTGAACTCCTTGTGCTTGTGTGACAAGGAATAGGGTGATAAGGCAAGTTATAAGCTGATAAGGGCTGGGTGGCTGGTTCCTAAAGTATATAAAACCTAAAAACATCAATTTAAATGATAATAAATACATTGGGCTAAGTTTAATTCGTCCAAAGCCTTATATTATTTAAGCTTTTGGGCTGAATTTTACAAAATCCCGTAATAATCCCGTATCCAGTTTTCTGCATGCGCAGTCTTCAGTAAATTGGACGTATCTTGAGTTCCTGATGTCCGATTGATGCGTTTCTAGATGCGTTGGAAAGGTAACTAAATGGAGGATAATTTGTTAGAAGACAACTTGACTCAGAAATACCTGGATCCCATCAAAAAACTCGTCGCAAGTTGGCTGACTTTCCAGACTTTACAAACAGATTCAATTTCTTGTCCAAGATGCATCGTTTTTGACCTCCTATGCGTGCATTGTTTTGGCTTTTATTGTTTGCATCGAAAAAATTCAGCTTCTAGTCCAATATTAGTAATTTGACCCCGCTCATGCATGTATCATTCCCCCACTCCTCAAAAGGATTCGTCCTCGAATCTAAATCGGCAATGAGAGAACAATCATCAACTTTAATTGAAAAGGCTTCTTCTTTGTTGTATGTGGAGTGATCTAATTGAGCTCCTCTCAATGGTTCAACAAAATCCTGAAAAAATAAGACAGCACTACTCGAACATTTGTAAGGATTAGTCAAAACGAAATCACTTATTCTTTTCTTGTCTTTTTCTTCTTTGGGCTTTTTGTATTTTACCTCATATGTATTTTCATCCCAAATTTGGGCCGTTAATTTGACTTTTTGACTCCCTCTTTACTCTCAGTCAAAAAGTTATCATCAATCCGTCTCACAAAAATTATAATCAATTACAATTTCAGTAGAGGAGAAAGTGTTTCTAACTGAATGATAGGACAAGAATCAAATGAAGGGTTAGAATTACACTTACTTTCTTTGTGGGGAGGTGATGAGAGTATAGCAGGTGGACCTACTACTTCACATGAGGGATTAGAAAGCATTGTCATCTTGTCTAATATCTTCATTATCACTATCCTCTTATTTGAGTGTTTGTGTGTTTTCCGTCAACATGAGGATTTTTGTCTTTGTTTTGTCCAGTAACTTGGATGTTTCAATTTTCTGCTTTGGTCTACTTGAGTCGAGCAAAGGTTTAGAAGAATTAGAATGAGATAAAGGTTGAGTGGTACCTCTGTCAGAGTGATCATTCTTCTGTTGATATCGTTGTCGATCTTTGATGCGCTTTTCGATTGTCATGGCGAATTGGAATGCGTCTTGAAGGGTGTAGTAGGTTTTGAGTTTAAGTACCTCAAGAATGGTTTCATTGAGTCTGATAACAAACCTAGTCATTGTATCCTCTTCATCCTCTTGTATGTCGGTTTTTTGCATCAATGATTCCATCTCTTTGAGATACTCATCAACATTCTCGTAGCCTTGTCGGATCCTTTGTAACTTTTATTTGATCTCTCGTTGATATAATGGGGGAACAAATGGTTCTCGCATGACTTTTTTAAGTTCTCCCCATGAGGTTATCTTGGCTTCTCTATTGAGACGCCGATTGCGGACCAATTGGGACCACCAAATGGATGCACATCCAGTGAATTCGAGAGTCAACAGTGGAACTTGATCCTCTTCGGGACATTGATAATGCTCGAATAGAAGATCAACTTGATTTTCCCAGTCACAATAAGCATCAAGGTCATACCTTCCTTGAAAAGGTGGTACAGTGATCTTGAGTTTGGCTAAGGTGTTTGTTGCTCGTCTCACTCTATGCGAGGATTATGCCTATGTAGGGGTTTTGGCGTCTATTTTGAATGGGAACAAGATTTGGACGCCTAGGCTCTTCAATATCGCTTGCAATAGCAAAGGGTTTCTAATCTCCCAATGGTTTGAGTGATTGCGATTCTGGATGTATCGGTGTGCTCTCAAGCTTGGTTGCCAATGAGGTTACAGTCCGTTCAAGTTTATTGAGAGTATCTGAAACTTCTTGAAGAGTCACTTCATGTGATTCTTCTTCGTTACTCGTTTCTGAAATCATGAAACACTCAAATTTAAAAGGTAAAAAGCAAAAGAAAACTAGAAATCTCACTAAACACTCCAAGGAATAAATATTTAGCGAGGCAAGTAAATTGATCTCGTGCTCTTTAAAGACCTTCCTGCCACAAGTCAACAAGTTATAATCGAATTTAATCCTAACAATGAGTCCTAATTGTACTAGGAGTCCAATGGAAGGCTTGACACCAATTGAATATAGTTGCAAGAAAGAAGGATTGTAATGCAACTTTTAGTCCTACTCACACCAAAAAGAGAAGGTGTTAAATTGCGTAATAGAAGAAAGAAAAGCAAAACAAAGGTACTTGAGAAACTAAGAGTAGGAAAATATTAGTAGAGAAAGATGATAACCCCAAAACCCTGAAACAACTTGAAGGAAGAAATCCAATGTTGAATCCACTTCAATGTGATGCTTGTGGTGGTTGATGATGGTGATCTTGATGATTCTTGATGGTGGTTGGTGGCTAGGTATGAGCTTTCTCACTTTTCTTTCTTTTTTATTCTTTTCTTTTTTCTCTTTTTTTCTTTTTACAAGGTAAATAAACTGAAAATAACGAAAATTGAAGAAAAAAAAAAAAAATGAAAATAGAGTTAAACTAGGGGAAACCCTAATTTTGCTGAAAATTATCCACTTCGTTCGAGGTGTTCCCCGAGTCCAAAAATTATGAAATTTTGTGTGGTGACTCCTTCAATGGTGAAGATTTGATCTGGAAATTTTCAGCTCAAAATTCACTCGTTTGGTTTTGACGAATTTTCCCTAATTTTCGAGATTTTTTCCCCAAAAACGCCAAAATTCTTGCCAAGAATCGTCCCAAACCTGATACCAAATGATAGAGTAGCACAATCTTGGATTTGGAAGCCTTCAATCAAGTTGTTGCAAGAACTAGGAGCTCTAGACTCAATCAAGGAAGTTTGGGCAGATCTGAAAATTCAAGAGAAAAGAGAAGGGATTTTCTTGAATTTTTCAGATTCAAGGCTGGAAATTTAAAGAAAGAAAGACGAGATGAAAGATTAGATGATAAGAAATAAGAATATAAATAAAAAGATGAGAAAATATTAAGGAGAAGATAGGTAAAACAAATCTGAAAATTCCAGCTTTGTTTATAGAATTATGGAAGATGGTGTGAAGGCTGAAGATGAAAATGGCTTGTGAATTGTTGATGTTGTTTTGTCCTCGGCACCCTCTTAGGCTCAATTATCTAAGCAAGCAACCTCAAGCGGCTCCAACCCACCCTCCTAGATGCGATTATCTAGGCAAGCAAGAGTGTGAGAAGATGATCTCCCTCAAAAGAACTCGTCGAACTTATGTTGAAGAAGACTTCGAAGGCACAAGTAATCAGCACTTGCAAAAACAAACTCACTAAATATTTCATAAATCAAAGAAAATCTATTTTACAATGATGGAGGCTTCATCCTTTTATAGGTGAAGGATAGACAAAGTAATTTAACTTCTACTAAAACAAGGAAAACCTAATCTAATTAAAAATAATAAAAAATAACAGCCTTTGAACTCCTTGTGCTTGTGTGACAAGGAGTAGGGTGATAAGGCAAGTTATAAGCTGATAAGGGCTGGGTGGCTGGTTCCTAAAGTATATAAAACCTAAAAACATCAATTTAAATGATAATAAATACATTGGGCTAAGTTTAATTCGTCCAAAGCCTTATATTATTTAAGCTTTTGGGCTGAATTTTACAAAATCCCGTAATAATCCCGTATCCAGTTTTCTGCATGCGCAGTCTTCAGTAAATTGGACGTATCTTGAGTTCCTGATGTCCGATTGATGCGTTTCTAGATGCGTTGGAAAGGTAACTAAATGGAGGATAATTTGTTAGAAGACAACTTGACTCAGAAATACCTGGATCCCATCAAAAAACTCGTCGCAAGTTGGCTGACTTTCCAGACTTTACAAACAGATTCAATTTCTTGTCCAAGATGCATCGTTTTTGACCTCCTATGCGTGCATTGTTTTGGCTTTTATTGTTTGCATCGAAAAAATTCAGCTTCTAGTCCAATATTAGTAATTTGACCCCGCTCATGCATGTATCATTCCCCCACTCCTCAAAAGGATTCGTCCTCGAATCTAAATCGGCAATGAGAGAACAATCATCAACTTTAATTGAAAAGGCTTCTTCTTTGTTGTATGTGGAGTGATCTAATTGAGCTCCTCTCAATGGTTCAACAAAATCCTGAAAAAATAAGACAGCACTACTCGAACATTTGTAAGGATTAGTCAAAACGAAATCACTTACTCTCATTCTTTTGTATCTCACATCCCATATCCCTCTCACAAAAAGTTATCATCAATGTACAATTTCTGTAGAGGAGAAAGTGTTTCTAACTGAATGATAGGACAAGAATCAAATGAAGGGTTAGAATTACACTTACTTTCTTTGTGGGGAGGTGATGAGAGTATAGCAGGTGGACCTACTACTTCACATGAGGGATTAGAAAGCATTGTCATCTTGTCTAATATCTTCATTATCACTATCCTCTTATTTGAGTGTTTGTGTGTTTTCCGTCAACATGAGGATTTTTGTCTTTGTTTTGTCCAGTAACTTGGATGTTTCAATTTTCTGCTTTGGTCTACTTGAGTCGAGCAAAGGTTTAGAAGAATTAGAATGAGATAAAGGTTGAGTGGTACCTCTGTCAGAGTGATCATTCTTCTGTTGATATCGTTGTCGATCTTTGATGCGCTTTTCGATTGTCATGGCGAATTGGAATGCCTCTTGAAGGGTGTAGTAGGTTTTGAGTTTAAGTACCTCAAGAATGTTGTCATTGAGTCCGATAACAAACCTAGTCATTGTATCCTCTTCATCCTCTTGTATGTCAGCTTTTTGCATCAATGATTCCATCTCTTTGAGATACTCATCAACAGTTCTGCAGCCTTGTCGGATCCTTTGTAACTTTTGTTTGATCTCTCGTTGATATAATGGGGGAACAAATCGTTCTCGCATGACTTTTTTAAGTTCTCCCCATGAGGTTATCTTGGCTTCTCTATTGAGACGCCGATTGCAGACCAATTGGGACCACCAAATGGATGCATATTCAGTGAATTCGGGAGTCAACAGTGGAACTTGATCCTCTTCGGGACATTGATAATGCTCGAATAGAATATCAACTTGATTTTCCCAGTCACAATAAGCATCAGTGTCATACCTTCCTTGAAAAGGTGGTACAGTGATCTTCAGTTTGGCTAAGGTGTTTGTTGCTCGTCTCGACTCTATGCGAGGATTATGCCTATGTAGGGGGTTTTGGCTTCTATTTTGAATGGGAACAAGATTTGGACGCCTAGGCTCTTCAATATCGCTTGCAATAGCAGTGGTTTCTAATCTCCCAATGGTTTGAGTGATTGCGGTTACGGATGTATCGGTGTGCTCTCAAGCTTGGTTGCCAATGAGGTCACAGTCCGTTCAAGTTTATTGAGAGTATCTGAAACTTCTTGAAGAGTCACTTCATGTGGTTCTTCTTCGTTACTCGTTTCTGACATCCTGAAACACTCAAATTTAAAAGGTAAAAAGCAAAAGAAAACTAGACATCTCACTAGACACGCCAAGGAATAAATATTTAGCGAGGCAAGTAAATTGACCTCGTGCTCTTTAAAGACCTTCCTGCCACAAGTCAATAAGTTACAATCGGAATTTAATCCTAACAATGAGTCCTAATTGTACTAGGAGTCCAATGAAAGGCTTGACACCAATTGAATATAGTTGCAAGAAAGAAGGATTGTAATGCAACTTTTAGTCCTACTCACACCTGAAAAGAGAAGGTGTTAAATTGCGTAATAGAAGAAAGAAAAGCAAAACAAAGGAACTTAAGAAACTAAGAGTAGGAAAAAATTAGTAGAGAAAGATGATAACCCCAAAACCCAGAAACAACTTGAAGGAAGAAATCCAATGTTGAATCCACTTCAATGTGATGCTTGTGGTGGTTGATGATGGTGATCTTGATGATTCTTGATGGTGGTTGGTGGCTAGGTATGAGCTTTCTCACTTTTCTTTCTTTTTTTATTCTTTTCTTTCTCTTTTTTTTTCTTTTTACAAGGTAAATAAACTGAAAATAACGAAAATTGAAGAAAAAAAAATAATGAAAATAGGGTTAAACTAGGGGAAACCCTAATTTTGCTGAAACATTATCCACTTCGTTCGAGGTGTTCCCGAAGTCCAAAAATTCTGAAATTTTGTGTGGTGACTCCTTAAATGGTGTAGATTTGATCTGGAAATTTTCAGCTCAAAATTCACTCGTTTGGTTTTGACGAATTTTCCCTAATTTTCGAGTTTTTTTACCCAAAAACGCCAAAATTCTTGCCAAGAATCGTCCCAAACCTAATACCAAATGATCGAGTAGCACAATCTTGGATTTGGAAGCCTTCAATCAAGTTGTTGCAAGAACTAGGAGCTCTAGACTCAATCAAGGAAGTTTGGGCAGATCTGAAAATTCAAGAGAAAAGAGAAGGGATTTTCTTGAATTTTTCAGATTCAAGGCTGGAAATTTAAAGAAAGAAAGACGAGATGAAGGATTCGATGATAAGAAATAAGAATATAAATAAAAAGTGAGAAAAGATTAAGAAGAAGATAGGTAAAACAAATCTGAAAATTCCAGCTATGTTTATGGAATTATGGAAGATGGTGTGAAGGCTGAAGATGAAAATGGCTTGTGAATTGTTGATGTTGTTTTGTCCTCGGCACCCTCTTAGACTCAATTATCTAAGCAAGCAAGCTCAAGCGGCTCTAACCCACCCTCCTAGACGCGATTATCTAGGCAAGCAAGAGTGTGAAGATGATATCCCTCACAAGAACTCGTCGAACTTCTGTTGAAGAAGACTTCGAAGGCACAAGTAATCAGCACTTGCAAAAACAAACTCACTAAATATTTCATAAATCAAAGAAAATCTATTTTACAATGATGGAGGCTTCATCCTTTTATAGGTTAAGGATAGACAAAGTAATTTAACTTCTACTAAAACAAGGAAAACCTAACCTAATTAACAATAATAAAAAATAATAGCCTTTAAACTCCTTGTGCTTGTGTGGCAAGGAATAGGGTGATAAGGCAAGTTATAAGCTGATAAGGGTTGGGTGGCTGGTTCCTAAAGTATATAAAACCCTAAAAGCATCAATTTAAATGATAATAAATACATTGGGCTAAGTTTAATTCGTCCAAAGCCTTATATTTAAGCTTTTGAGCTGAATTTTACAAAATCCCGTAATAATCTCGTATCCAGTTTTCTGCATGCGCAGTCTTCAGTAAATTGGACGTATCTTGAGTTCATGATGTCCGATTGATGCGTTTCAAGATGCGTTGGAAAGGTAACTGAATAAAGGACAATTTGTTATAAGAAAACTTGACTCAGAAATGCCTGGATCCCATCCAAAAACTCATCGCAAGTTGGCTGACTTTCCAGACTTTACAAACAGATTCAATTTCTTGTCCAAGATGCATCGTTTTTGACCTCCTATGCGTGCATTGTTTTGGCTTTTATTGTTTGCATCGAACAAATTCAGCTTCTTGTCCAATATTAGTAATTTGACCCCGCTCATGCATGTATCAAGAACTCGTCGAACTTATGTTGAAGAAGACTTTTAAGGCACAAGTTATCAGCACTTGCAAAAACGTATTTAAAGAATACTAAAATCTCAAAAGAGAACTTTTTATTAATCAATGAAAATCTGTCAAACAAAGAAGAAAGTATATGAAGGATGGCTTTAACTCAAGCTAAGAATGAATAAAATAAACAAACAAATCTGATCCATTGAATTGGACTTGATCTAACGGCTTGGGAGAAGGGTGGTTGGTTCCTAAAGTATATAAAACCCTAAAAACGTCAATTTAAATGATAATAAATACATTGGGCTAAGTTTAATTCGTCCAAAGCCTTATATGTTAGCTTTTGGGCTGAATTTTACAAAATCCCATAATAATCCCGTATCCAGTTTTCTACAAGCGCAGTCTTCAGTAAATTGGATGTACCGTGAGTTCCTGATGTTGTCTGATTGACGCGTTTTAAGATGAGTTAGAAAGCTAACTAAATCAAGGACAATTTATTAGAAGACAACTCAACCCAGAAATGCCTGGATCCCATCCGAAAATAAGGCGCAAGTTAGT
Source organism: Hibiscus mutabilis (assembly GCA_019671005.1). NCBI lineage: Eukaryota > Viridiplantae > Streptophyta > Magnoliopsida > Malvales > Malvaceae > Hibiscus > Hibiscus mutabilis. Next base: position 10,677,898 of record CM033752.1, on the reverse strand, counting down.
TGACTTTCCAGACTTCACAAACAGATCAGTTTCTTGTCAAAGATGCATCGTTTTTGACCTCCTATGTGTGCATTGTTTTGGCCTTTATTGTTTGCATCGAACAAATTCAGCTTCTTGTCCAATATGAATAATTTGACCCCACTCATGCATGTCTCATTCCCCACTCCTCAAAAGGATTCGTCCTCGAATCTAAATCGTCAATGAGATAACAATCATCAACTTCAATTGAAAAGGCTTCTTTGTTGTATGTGATGTGGACTAATTGAGGTCTTCTCAATGGTCCAACAAAACCCTGAAAAAATAAGACAACACTACTCGAACATTTTAATGATTAGTCAAAACAAAATCACTCGTCGCGTTCTTTTTCTTGTCTTTTCTTTTGGACTTTGTGTGACTTTTACCTCATATGTATTTTCACTCACCAAATTTGGGCCGTTAATTTGACTTTTTTCACTCTTGGCCTCTTTACTCTCAGTCTTTTGTATCTCACATCTCATATCCCTCACACACAAATTATCGTCAATGTACAATTTCTTCTGTAGAGGAGAAAGTGTTTCTAACGGAATGATAGGATAAGAGTCAAATGAAGGGTTAGAATTACACTTACTTTCTTTGTGTGGAGGTGATGAGAGTATAGCAAGTGGACCTACTACTTCACATGAAAAATTAGAAGCATTGTCATCTTGTCTAATGTGTTCACTACCACTATCCTCTTGTTTGGGAGATGGGTCTTCTTCAACATCAACATTTGCACGAATGCTAAAAGTAGAAGTACGAAGAGAATCATGTGTACCTTCTAGTTTTGGGATATCTTCATGGTTGGTTGCCTTCGGGTGGTCAATTAATTTAGCCTTTTGTGCTTCCAAACTTTTTCGTTTTATCCTCTCACACTATTTTTTTTTTGCTTTCGCTATTTCTTCTTATGCTTTTTCCGGCTCTATTGAACCGAACGAGAGCTTCTGGCCTTGGTGCACAACCGAGTATCCATTTGTATTGATTCGATGGACAGCATCTCGATCATTTTTCCAAGGTCTTCCTAATAGCAAGTGGGTGACTTCCATAGGAACCACATCACACCATACATCATCACAGTAGCTTCCAAGAGTAAAAGAGATTAAACAATGCTCGGTTACCTTCATATCTGGTCCGCTATTAAACCCTTGAAGATGATACGGCTTAGGGTGTTCTTGGCATGATAGATCGAGTGCATCAACAATGAAGCTGCTCACTAAGTTTACACGACTGTCACCATCAATAATTAAAGAACATAGTTTACCTTGTATCCCACATCGTGACCGAAAGATATTTATTGGTATAGAATAACGTGTGTTTAAAAGAGAATGAAACATCCTAATTGCTTTAAGAATCCAAAGAAAAGGTTAGACACTAATAGAATTATAGTTGCATGGAGAAATAAGAGTATGCAACTTTTAATCCTACTAACACAAGGAAACAAGAAGGTGCTAGTGGCATAATAGAAGAAATAAAAAAACAAAACAAAGGAACTTAAGAAAAACTAACAGTAGAAAAAGATTAGTCGAGAAAGATGATAACCCCAAAACCCAGAAACAACTTGAAGGAAGAAATCCAATGTTGAATCCACTTCAATGTGATGCTTGGGTGGTTGATGATGGTGATCTTGATGATTCTTGATGGTGGTTGATGGCTAGGTATGAGCTTTCTCACTTTTCTTCACTTTTATTTCTTTTCTTTTTTCTTTTCTTTTCTTTTCTTTTTTCTACAAGGTAAATAAACTGAAAATAACGAAAATTGAAGAAAAATAATAAAAATAGGGTTAAAGTAGGGGAAAAAACCCTAATTTTGCTGAAACTTGATCCACTTTGTTTGAGGTGTTCCTGAAGTCAAAAAATTCTAAAATTTTATGTGGTGACTCCTCCAACGGTGTAGATATGATCTGGAAATTTTCAGCTCGAAATTCGCTCGTTTGAACTTTACAAATTTCCCCTAATTTTCGAATTTTCACCCAAAAACGCCAAAATTCTTGCCAAGAATCATCCCAAATCTGATACCAAATGATAGAGTAGCTCAATCTTGGATTTGGAAGCCTTCAATCAAGTTGTTGCAAGAACTATGAGCTTTGAATTGATACCAAATTAGAAAGATTATTCCTATTGAAAGGAAGTTTTGAATTGATTCCTCCTAAATTGAAATTTATTTTGACTCTAAACAAAGACAATTTCCAAATTAGAATGAAATAGATTATTCCAATTAAATTTTAAAATTGAATTAAATTCAATAAGATAAGATTTCGATCCAAATTTATTACCAAAATTCGGATTTGGGACAGCCATGGAGTGTTTTAAGGAGAAAATTAAGGAAAGACATCAAAATTCAAAACAAAATCACTCGTCGCGTTTTTTTCTTGTCTTTTTCTTTTGGGCTTTGTGTGACTTTTACCTCATATGTATTCCCACTCACCAAATTTGGGCCATTAATTTGACTTTTTTCACTCTCGGCCTCTTTACTCTCAGTCTTTTGTATCTCACATCCCATATCCCTCACACAAAAATTATCATTAATGTACAATTTATGTAGAGGAGAAAGTGTTTCTAACGGAATGATAGGACAAGAATCAAATGAAGGGTTAGAATTACACTTACTTTCTTTGTGGGGAGGTGATGAGAGTATAGCAAGTGGACCTACTACCTCACATGAGGGATTAGAAGCATTGTCATCTTTTCTAATGTGTTCACTATCTTGTTTGGGAGATGGTTCTTCTCCAACATCAACATTTGCAAGAATGCTAGAAGTAGAAGTATGAAGAGAATCGTGTGTACCTTCTGGTTTTGGGATGTCTTCATGGTTGGATGCCTTTGGGTGGTCAATTGATTCAGCCTTTTGTGCTTCCAATCTTTTTTGTTTTATCCTCTCACACTGTTTTTTTTGCTTTCGCTATTTCTTCATATGCTTTTTCTGGCTCTATTGAACCGAACGAGAGCTTCTAGCCTTGGTGCACAACCGAGTATCCATTTGTTTTGATTCGATGGACAGCGTCTCGATCATTTTTCCAAGGTCTTCCTAATAGCAAGTGGGTGACTTCCATAGGAACCACGTCACATACATCATCACAGTAGCTTCCAAGAGTAAAAGAGATTAAACAATGTTCGGATACCTTCATATCTGGTCTGCTATTAAACCCTTGAAGATGATACGGCTTAGGCTGTTCTTGGCATGGTAGATCGAGTGCATCAACAATGAAGCTGCTCACTAAGTTTACACGACTGTCACCATCAATAATTAAAGAGCATAGTTGATAGAGTAGCGCAATCTTGAATTTGGAAGCCTTCAATCAAGTTGTTGCAAGAACTAGGAGCTCTAGACTCAATTAAGAAAAGTATGAGCAGATCTGAAAATTCAAGAGAAACTAGTTGAGGGTTTCTTGAAAATTTCAGATTCCGGGCTAGAAAATTAAAGAAAGACAAGATGAATGATTAGATGATAAGAAATAAGAATATAAAAAAAAGATTGAGAAAGAGATAATTAAAACAAATCTGAAAATTCCAGCTTTGATTATGGAATTATGGAAGATGGTGTGAAGAGGTTGAAGATGAAGATGGCTTGCGAATTGTTGATGTTGTTTTGTCCTCGGCACCCTCTTAGACGCAATTATCTAAGCAAGCAACCTCAAGCGGCTCTAACCCACCCTCCTAGATGCAATTACCTAGGTAAGCAAGAGTGTGAAGATGATCTCCCTCACAAGAACTCGATGATCTTATGTTGAAGATGGCTTCTAGACAAGTTTACCGAACACTTGCAAACTCAATGAATACTAAAATCTCCAAAGAGAACTTTTTATTAATCAATGAAATCTGAATTACAATGTGGGTGAAGCCTCATTTTATAGGCCATGGAGAAGTTTTAATCCTACTAAACTTAGGAATTAAATACAATAAATAAATGCTAAAATCTAATCTCCTAATTAGATAAGTAACTTCTAACAATAAATAAATGACAAAAATAAAATCCTAATTAAATAAATCTGATGCTAATAGATATTGCAGAATCCTATGTTGATTTAAATTACAAATAATCAAATAATCTTGAAAATTCGTAATTATCCAAAAATCTCGTATAGGAATTTTTGCATGCGTTGTCTTCGCTAAAATAGACGTATCTTGAGATCCAGATGTCCGATTGAGGCGTTTCAAGATGCGTTGGAAAGCTAATTTGCAGGCGGACAAGTTTTAAGAAGACATGTTGACCCATAAATGCCTGGATCCCATCCAAAAATGCTTCGCAAGTTGACTGATGTTTCTGACTTGCAAAGCAGTTTCAACTTCTTTTCCAAGATGATTATTTTGACCCCTCTCATGCTCGTATCATTCCCCCACTCATCAAAAAGATTCGCCATCGAATCTAAATCGGTAAATGAAGGAAGTTCATCAAAGTACCATAGAAGAGAAGACGTCTTGAAGGATCCTTTTGCAGAGTCTCTTTTTGCAATGTAATTTACAAGTTCCTTCTCATTGGGATCATCACGATTGTTCTTTTGGTCGTAAAAAGTAACTCATTCTCGTCTTCAAAATTGTTATTAATGCTAAAAGAGGAATAAGCATAAATAGAATTCTGAAAACATTCAATGATACCTTTTGATTGTAAGGTACCTTCGTCGGTGTTTGTCGTTTGATGATCATCTTAAATCGTAATAGTAGGTTCGTCACTGGAAACAAACACACTACTTATAATTTCTTCCTCATCAATAGGCAAGGTTAAACTCTCGATGGTATTGTCTTCCTCATGTTCTTTAGAAGAACAAATTTCTTGATCATGCTCCGGATCACGGATTTCAATATCATTAGAAGACATGAATTCAAACAACATATCTCTCAAAAAAATTTCTTGAAAATAAAACTTATCTGGACAATCATACCCTGAATGATCTAGTCGACAACAATAATGACATCGAGTCCCCAAAAGGGTAAAATCCAATACGTTGCTCAATGACATCTTCAAGAACGACCTGAATCTGATACCAAATGATAGAGTAGCGCAATCTTGGATTTGGAAGCCTTCAATCAAGTTGTTGCAAGAACTAGGAGCTCTAGACTCAATTAAGAAAAGTATGGGCAGATCTGAAAATTCAAGAGAAACTAGTTGAGGGTTTCTTGAAAATTTCAGATTCGGGGCTGGAAAATTAAAGAAAGAAAGACAAGACGAATGATTAGATGATAAGAAATAAGAATATAAAAAAAAAGATTGAGAAAGAGATAAGTAAAACAAATCTGAAAATTCCAGCTATGATTATGGAAGATGGTGTGAAGGTTGAAGATGAAGATGGCTTGCGAATTGTTGATGATGTTTTGTCCTCGGCACCCTCTTAGACGCAATTATCTAAGCAAGCAACCTCAAGCGACTCTAACCCACCCTCCTAGATGCAATTACCTAGGTAAGCAAGAGTGTGAAGATGATCTCCCTCACAAGAACTCGATGATCTTATGTTGAAGATGGCTTCTAGACAAGTTTACCGAACACTTACAAACTCAAAGAATACTAAAATCTCCAAAGAGAACTTTTTATTAATCAATGAAATCTGAATTACAATGTGGGTGAAGCCTCATTTATATAGGCCATGGAGAAGTTTTAATCCTACTAAACTTAGGAAATAAATACAATAAATAAATGCTAAAATCTAATCTCCTAATTAGATAAGTAACTTCTAATAATAAATAAATGCTAAAAATAAAATCCTAATTAAATAAATCTGATCCTAATAGATATTGCAGAATCCTATGTTGATTTAAATTACAAATAATCAAATAAAATCTTGAAAATTCGTAATTATCCAAAAATCTCGTATTAATCTTGTATAGGAATTTCTGCATGCGTTGTCTTCGCTAAAATAGACGTATCTTGAGATCCAGATGTCCGATTGAGGTGTTTCAAGATGCGTTGGAAAGCTAATTTGCAGGCGGACAAGTTTTAAGAAGACATGTTGACCCATAAATGCATGGATCCTATCCAAAAATGCTTTGCAAGTTGACTGATGTTTCTGACTTGCAAAGCAGTTTCAACTTCTTTTCCAAGATGATTATTTTGACCCCTCTCATGCTCGTATCAATAGTTTACCTTGTATCTTACATCGTGACTGAAAGATATTTATTGGTATAGTATGACGCATGTTGTCAAGAGAAAAAAAAACATCCTAATTGCTTTAAGAATCCAAAGAAAAGTTTAGACACCAATAGAACTATAGTTGTAAGGAGAAAAAAGACTATGCAGCCTTTAGTCCTACTAACACAAGGAAACAAGAATGTGTTAGAAGATGTATAAGAATTAATAAAAGCTAAAACAAACGAAAACTAATGGTTATGAATTAAAGAAATTAGAAAACCCCGAAAACCCTGGAATTGTGCAGCAACTTGATCTACTTCGTTCGAGGTGTTCCCAGAGTCCAAAAATTCTGAAATTTTGTGTGGTGACTCCTCCAATGGTGTAGATCCGATCTGGAAATTTTCAGGTCAAAATTTTCTCATTTGAATTTGACGAATTTCCCCTAAGTTTTGAAATTTTCACACCAAAACGCCGAAATTCTTGCTAAGAATAGTCCCAAATCTGATACCAAATGATAGAGTAGCACAATTGTGGATTTGTAAGCCTTCAATCAAGTTGTTGCAAGAACTAGGAGCTCTAGACTCAATCAAGAAAGCTATGGGCAGATCTGAAAATTCAAGAGCAAAGAGAAGGGCTTTTCTTGAAAATTTCAGATTCGAGGCTGAAAAATTAAAGAAAGACAAGATGAAGGATTAGATGATAAGAAATAAGAATATAAATAAAAAGATTAAAAAAGATTGAGAAAGAGGTAGGTAAAACAAATCTGAAAATTCCAGCTTTGTTTATGGAATTACGGTAGATGGTGTGAAGGTTGAAAGTGAAGATGGCTTGCGATTTGTTGTTGTTGTTTTATCCTCGGCACCCTCTTAGACACAATTCTCTAATAAAGCAACCTCAAGCGGTTCTAATCCACCCTCTTAGACGCAATTACCTAGGCAAACAAGAGTGTGAAGATGATCTCCCTCGCAAGAACTCGTCGAACTTATGTTGAAGAAGACTTCGAAGGCACAAGTAATCAGCATTTGTAAAAACAAACTCACTAAATATTTCATAAATCAAAGAAATATGTCTTACAATGATGGAGGCTTCATCCTTTTATAGGTGAAGGATAGACAAAGTAATTTAACTTCTACTAAAACAAGGAAAGCCTAATCTAATTAAAATAATAAAAAAACAACAGCCTTTAAACTCCTTGTGCTTGTGCAGCAAGGGATAGGGTGATAAGGCAAGTGATAAGGGCTGGTTTCGAAGGTCTGAAAAAATCCTAAAAACATTAATTTAAATGATAATGATCAGGTTGGGCTTAGTCTAATACGTCCAAAGCCTTATATGTTAGCTTTTGGGCTGAATTTTACAAAATCCCGTAATAATCTCCAATTTTTGCATGCACAGTCTTCAGTAAATGGGCATATCTTGAGTTTCCGACATCAGATTGATGCATTTCAAAATGCGTTGGAAAGGTAACTGAATGGCGGTCAATTCATCAAAGATAACTCTTCCCAAAAATGCCTGGATCTCATCTGAAAAGTCGTCGCAAGTTGGGCTGACTTTCCAGACTTCACAAATAGATTCAGTTTCTTGTCCAAGATGCATCATTTTTGACCTCCTATGCGTGCATTGTTTTGGCCTTTATTGTTTGCATCGAACAAATTCATCTTCTTGTCCAATATGAGTAATTTGATCTGCTCATGCATGTATCATACCTTGAGCTGTGATGACCTATAATCAAAGTAAACAAATATAAGTAATGCTTATAATATGAATTAAGATAATATGCTAAGTAACGATGTGGTTTGATCTAATATACATGCATGAAACATTACTTAATATGCCAAGTGTAGAGTATGATGTAAGGAAAGATGTTATGGTACCCGAATACACTAAGCATTGTATTAAACATAAACATGAGGTAAACATGAAAGGTAAGTATAAGTGCCTGCATGATTAGAAGTACTATAACTATATAGTTATAATAGATGTTAAGAAAGTAAGTAAAAGCTCCCTTGACTTTCATCCTTGTAAAACAAGCTGAATGTATAGTGAAAATGAGTAGTGAGTGAAATAGGATCACATCAATTTTCAAGCTTGCCACTAATTCTCTAGGGACATGACCCTTGGGGTGGTGAGCTAGCATGTGTAGGTGGAGCTGAAGTGAGCTACTTGAGCTATCATGGCGTCACCACCACCATTGGACCCGGAGGAATTTCCCTTAGGCCCCATTACTCGTGCAAAGGCGAGGAAATTTAGAGATGCGATCAGCAACAATTGCAATCATGCATGGAAGATTATTAAAGCTGTCGAAGTTGAATCAATGCCCTGCAACATGGAAGATTCATGCAACGTGAAAGGGAGTCCATGCAACGTGTTGCATGTTTATTTTTGATGCATATGTTCCATTTGATTATTATAGTTTTAGTGTGCACATGTTTTCTATTATGTTGTTTATTGTTTATTTTACCAAGACTAGAGTTTGTTGAATCATATAACATATATTTATTAAATTTAGCATGCATCATATTACCTTGTATATTTCTGATCATATTTCTCGTATTTACAGGTGTTATGCAAGGACAATGAATAGACACATCATTAGGGTGATTTAGAGAATTGTGACTATTGGAGAGGTGCTTGCTTAGCTTTGGAGGTGCTTGCTTACGTTCACATGGAAATTGACATGCTTGCTTACGTTCACAATGGATGGCAATTCTAGAGAGGTGTTTGCATGTGACTTGCTTGCCTACATTCACATGGAAAATTGACATGCTTTCTTATGATTACATTGGGTGGCAAAGGCACACATTTCAAGGTTTCTTTTTTAATTCATTATCCCTTCACACCACCCTAGGAATGTTGGCTGACCACTTCATTTTGTAAAGCCTATAAATAGAGGCCTCATTATGAGGAAGAGATGACAATGATACGGGCCTACTATCATCGAGAATTAATGCAGAAACTCTAGAACCTCAAACATGGCAACATGAGTGTGGAATATTATTTTAAAGAGATGGAGATGGGAATGATACGAGCAAATGTGGAGGAAGACACTGAATCTACCATGGCAAGGTTCATTTCGGGTATAAACCAAGACGTAGCCTACACCGTGGATTTGCAATACTATGTGGACTTAGAAAGAATTGGTTCACTTGGCTATGAAGGTGGAACAACAATTTAAACATAAAGGTGCGTCCAGAAACAACTCTCTACTTCTAAATGGAGTCGGAATTCTAAATAGGGACAGATTGCTCCAAAAGTGCCATACCAACCAAATCAGTTCAAGAAAAACGTTGGGACTTCAAAACCCAACAAGACTGTTGATGAGAACAAAGGAAAGCCACAAGCTACACCAAATCGATCCAGGGATATTCAATGCTTCAAATGTCTTGGAAGGGGACATGTAGCTAGTCAATTCCCAAATAGGCATACTATGGTGATTTGAGGAAGTGCGAGATTGAATTCAAATTAGAAAAAGAAGTTGATGCCATAAGTGAAGATGATAAAGACTTAGACCCTCTCGCTAAAGGAGAAGTGCCCAATGAGAGAATATCTTTCATACACGCTGTCATATCAATGGAAGGTATGTTTTGTGATTATCGATGGAGGAAATTGTACTAATGTTTCCAGCACTTTAATAGTGGATAGACTTGGATTGGTGATAGCAAATCACCCACACCTGTATAAGCTTCAATGGCTTAATGATGATGGGGAATTGAAGGTGACCAAGCAGGTACTCGTACCATTCTCCATCAGTAGATATAAGGACGAGGTCCTATGTGATGTTATACCCATGCACACCAGCCACTTACTTTTGGGGAGGCCTTGGCAATTCGATCAAAGAGTGAATCATGACGGATATAGCAATCGATACTCATTCACTTTTGAAGAAAGGAAGCACATGCTAACCCCTTTATCACCGCATAAAGTATACAATGATCAATTGCATTTGAAAGATTTTCCTAGGATTAAAAGAAAAAGAAACAAAAAATGAGAGGAAAAATGAGCGAGAGAATGAGAGAAAAATAGTAAGAACTAGTAAAAGCGGGAAGGGAAAGAATGAAATTGAAAGCAGGGGAGAGAAGCTTAAAAGAGCGTATATGCGAGGGGTAGTGAAATTAGAAAATGTGTTTTGGCGAGGCAAACACTTCTTGTGCTTTTGTACAAGGAGAATTTTTTGAACACTAACAAACTCGATGCAACATTGCCTTCTTCTATTGTTTCTCTTTTGCAGGATTTTAAAGATGTTTTACCCAACGAGATTCCAGGAGGTTTATATCCTATTCGTGGCACAGAACATCAAATCAATTTTGTGCCTAGTGCTACATTACCCAATCAACTAGCATATAGGAGTAACCCCGAGGAAACAAAAGAGTTACAACGACAAGTACAAGAATTGATGGACAAAAGGCTATATTCAAAAGAGCTTAAGCCCATGTGCCATTCCTGTACTATTGGTACCCAAGAAAGATGGGTCATGGCGCATGTGTGTGGATTGTTGAGCAATCAATCTGATCACAATCAAATATCGACATCCTATATCACACTTAGATGATATGTTGGATGAATTGAGTGGTTCTAGTGTTTTCAAAGATCAATCTTAAAAGCAGATATCACCAAATCAGGATGAAAAAGGGTGATGAATGGAAGATAGCTTTCAAAACAAAACAAGGTTTTTATGAGTGGACTGTGATGCCTTTTGGTTTAACAAATGCACCTAGCACGTTTATGAGATTGATGAATCACGTCTTACGACATTATATTGGTAAGTTTTGTGTTATTTATTTTGACAATATTCTCATGTACAACTGATGTACTCCATCCTTGGTGATGTTAGAGACGACTTCTTTGATTGTTGGATCTAGGAAGAAAGCATAAACCTGCAAGCAAGATAGGCTTGAAATAATGAAAGGTGTTGTAAAGGTGGCTACGGAAGATGGTATGATTGATGTATAGAAATGGTGATGGAAATGGTGAAGGTAGTATCTTAAGAATTCAAGGAAGAAACTATGCTATAAAGAGCATAACCCCAAACCTTATATGATTTCTTAAGGGATGGTAAAAAGGACTTTGACCCACTATATATAAAGAGATAGGAACCGAACATATCAAGGTGGATAGAAAGGTTGACGCCACAAGTACAAAGTACTTGATAAGTCGATAAAGTTCTAAAAAGAACTAAAAGAGAGAAAATTCTCACAAAGGAAATTTTTATATTCAAATGAGTGTGTTTAGAAATTAAAATCTCAATTCTATTTATAAGAAAGTAAAGGCATGGGCGAATAGGCCTTTAACTATTTGGCATAGGGTAAAATCCCTTCATAAAGGCATGTATGTATGAATGGTTACAATAACATAGCCGAATAGTTAAGGAGATGGTTCAAAATGGTCTCAAGGCTTTTCCCTCCATGTAGGTATCTCCCATTTCAAGTTTCCCTCCAATTAGCTAGGGACATGTTCCTTAGGAGGGGACATGACCCTTGAGTGGTGAGCTGGCATGTGTAGGTGGAGCTGAAGTAAGCTGGATGAGCTTGGTGTGAGCTAGTTTGAGCTAAGCTAGCTAGCTGAATGAGCTAGCTTAATCTTCGAGCTACTTTGAGCTTCCATTAGCTGCCCTTAGCTAGGTGATGTAATCTCACCTTGGAATTTATAGAGATGCTTGATTTGCCCAATCGTAAATGAAGTAACTTTGTGTTATAAGACTTGCAACGGTTTTCGGATGGTTTAAAGGATGATGGTGTGTAATGATATAAAAAGTGATAAGAATAAAGATTCTAGAATTTTGGATGGTTAATGTGATCGATTGTGGTGGTTGAATTGGATGATGGAAGATGGATAGTAGAGTTTAGGACTTGAGAATTAAACCAACAGTAAAAAGTGTGACCCGAACCCTATAACAATCTCTAAACAAAATAAGGATCTTGACCCACTATTTAAGTAGAAGTGGGAACCAAAGATATCAAAGGTTTTGATTCAACAAGCAGAACTTGAAGGATCGATAAAGTTCTCAAAAGAATGAAAGAGATAAAACTCTCAATTTTTCTAAAATCAAAGTGTGTCTTCCATTTGAAAAAACAGCCTCTATTTATAGGATTTACAAAATGAAGTGATCAGCCAACATTCCTAGGGAGGTGTGAAGGGATAATAAATAAAAAAGAAGCCTTGAAATGTGTGCCTTTGCTGCCCAATGTAATCATAAGCAAGCATGTCAATTTCCATGTGAATGTAAGCAAGCACCTCAAGGAAGCATCTCAAGCAAGCACCTCTTTAGAATTGTCGTCCATTGTGAATGTAAGCAAGCATGTCAATTTCCATGTGAACGTAAGCAAGCACCTCTCCAATGGTCATAATTCTCTAATAACCCTAATGATGTGTCTATTCATTGTCCTTGCATGACACTTGTAAATACGAGAAATATGATCAGAAATAAAACAAGGTAATATGATGCATGCTAAATATAATAAATATATGTTATATGATTCAACAAACTCTAGTGTTGTAAAATAAACAATAAACAACATAATAGAAAACATGTGCATATTAAAACTATAATAATAAAATGGAACATATGCATCAGAAATAAACATGCTACATGTTGCATGGACTCCCTTTCACATTGCATGAATCTTCCACATTGCAGGGCATTGATTCAACTTCGGCAGCTTCAATAAACTTCCATGCATGATTGCACTTGTTACTGACTGCATCTCTAAATTTCCTTGCCCTTGCACGAGTAATGAGGCCTAAGGGAAATTCCTCTGGGTCCAATGGTGGTGGTGACGCCATGATCTCATCATCCTCCCATTCTTGGGAGTGATTTGTCCTCAAATTGTTACCTTGCTCAAAAAGAGATAAGTCTAAAATGTTAAAAGTAGCACTGACACCAAACTCTCCCGGAAGATCTATCTTGTAGGCATTATCATTGATCTTCTCCAATTCTTGAAATGACCCATCTCCTCTAGGCGAGAGTTTAGATTTCCTTCCTACTGTAAATCATTCCTTTTTGATGTGAACCCAAACCCAATCGTCGGGTTCAAAGTTGACTCACTTTCGCCCTCTATTTGCTTGTTGTTCATATTGTTTTGTTCTTTTCTCAATGTTCTCTCGAACCTTCTAATGAATCATTTTCACGAATTCATCCTCGTCTTTCCTATCCAGGTTCAATGCTTGATCAATGGGCAAAGGTAATAAATCCATAGGAGAAAATGGATTAAACACATATACAACCTCAAATGGTGTGAATTTGGTGGCTGAATGAACTGATTTGTTGAAAGCAAATTCCACATGCGGCAAGCTATTTCCCACGACTTGGGATTATTGCTAGTCAAAGACCGCAACAAAGTTGAAAGTACTCAATTTACCATTTCGGTTTGGCAATCAGTTTGAGGATGACAAGTTGTAGAGAACAATAACTTTGTCCCAATCCTGCTCCATAAATACCTCCAGAAATGACTCAAAAACTTCGTGTCTCGATATGAAACGATTGTCCTCGAAAGTCCATGTAAACACACAATTTCCCTGAAAAAATAGATTAGCAATACTGGAAGCATCATCAATTTTATGACACGGAATAAAGTGCGCAAAATTTGAAAACCTATCGACAACCACAAAAATGGAATCTATGCCATTCTTTGTTCTAGGAAGTCCTAAAACAAAGTCCATGTAAATGTCAAGCCACGCCTGTGTAGAGATTGGTAATGGCATGTACAACCCTTGAGTTGAAGTCTTAATCTCGCCCTTTTACAAGTGATACATCGCTCACAAATTCGTTCCAAATCCCTTTTCAATTTTGGCCAAAACAAATGCTCTTGTAGGATGTTTAACGTCTTGTTAACTTCGTGTGTGTAAAACTTGTCAAATGCACCTTTCTCACGTGCTTTAAAAGGTTTCTCCAAAATCAAGATCAGTAGCATAGAGTTCTTTACGAAATGCAAATCCAATAAGTTTAGATTCAAGAGAATTAAGAAGCACATACCTCCGTTATAAGGTATCAGCAACAGCAACAACAACAACGTTCTCTTTTCCCTTCTTGTACTTAATGACGTATGTGAATGACTCAAGGAATTCCACCCATTTGGCGTGCCTTTTGTTGAGTTTGTGTTGTCCCCTGATGTGTTTCAATGACTCATGGTCTGTATGCACAACAAATTCCTTCGACCATAGGTAATATGCCATTTTTCCAAGGCCCTGATCAAAGCATACATTTCCTTGTTATATGTTGGATAGTTCAAGGTTGCTCCATTTAGTTTCTCACTAAAATATGTAACTAGATGTCCCTCTTGTGATAAAACAACACCGATTCCTACACCTGAAGCATCACACTTGATCTCGAATGTTTTATCAAAGTTTGGCAAGGAAAGCAATGGTGCCTTTGTTAAACACTCATTAATCTGATTAAATGCTTGGCTAATGCTTGTAGGCGTCGGCCACTCTTCAATTGCTTTTACCTTCTCATGATCAACCTCCAAGCCTTCAAAACTCACTACAAATCCTAGAAAGTTTTCTTGTACATAAAACACTTTTTTTAAGTTAGCATACATTTTCTCCTTTCGAAGTGTATTCAAAACAAACCTGAGATGTATTTTATGGTCCTCCAAAGAACGTCTGTATATGAGAATGTCGTCAAAATAAACAACACAAAACTTACCAATATAATATCGTAGGACGTGATTCATCAATCTCATAAACGTGCTAGGTGCATTTGTTAAGCCAAAAGGCATCACAGTCCACTCATACAAACCTTGTTTTATTTTGAACATTGTCTTCCATTCATCACCTTCTCTCATCTTGATTTGGTGATATCATCTTTTAAGATCGATCTTTGAAAACACACTGGAACCACTCAATTTATCCAGCATATCATCTAGGTATGGTATAGGATGTCGATATTTGATTGTGATCTGATTGATTGCTCGACAATCCAAACTCATGGGTCATGACCCATCTTTCTTGAATAGTACAAGAATGGCACATGGGCTTAAGCTCTCTCGAATATAGCCTTTTCTATCAATTCTTGTACTTGTCGTTGTAACTCTTTTGTTTCCTCGGGGTTACTCCTATATACTGGTCAATTGGGTAATGTAGTAACAAGAACAAAATTGATTTGCTGTTCTATGCCATGAATAGGTGGTAAACCTCCGGAATCTCGTTGGGTAAAACATCTTCAAAATCCTGCAAAAGAGAAACAATAGAAAAAGGCAATGTTGCATCGAGTTCGTTAGTGTTCAAAAAATTCTCCTTGTACAAAGGCACAATAAGTGTTTGCCTCGCCAAAACACATTTTCTAATTTCACTACCCCTCGCATAAATGCTCATTTTAAGCTTCTCTCCCCCGCTTTCAATTTCACTCTTTCCCTTCCCACTTTTACTCGTACTTACTATTTTTCTCTCATTCTCTCGCTCATTTTCCCTCTCATTTTCTATTTTGTTCTCTTTTAATCCTTGGAAACTCTTTTTCAAATACATTTGATCATTATGTACTTGTTGCGGTGATAAAGGGATTAGCGTTTGCTTCATTCAAAAGTGAATGAGTATCGATTGCTAAATCCGTCATGAATCACTCTTCGATCGAACTGCCAAGGCCTCCCCAAAAGTAAGTGGCTGGCGTGCATCAGTACAACATCACATAGGACCTTGTCCTTGTATCTACTAATGGAAAGTGGTATGAATACTTGCTTGGCCACCTTCAATTCCCCACCATTATTAAGCCATTGAAGCTTATACGGGTGTGGGTGTTTTGTTGTCACCAATCCAAGTCTGTCCACCATTAACGTGCTGGCAACATTAGTACAACTTCCACCATCAATAATAAAAAAACATACCTTCCCATTGATATGGCAGCGTGTATGAAAGATATTCTCTTGTTGCTGGTTGCCTTGCACCATTTGTGTATTTAGACTCCTCTTCACAACGAGCACTTCTTCTTTAGTGGGAGGGTCTAAGTCTTCATCATCTTCACTTATGGCATCAACTTCTTCTTTTTCTAATTCAGATTCAATCTCGCCACTTCCTTGAATCACCATAGTATGTCTATTTGGGCATTGACTAGCTACATGTCCCCTTCCAAGACATTTGAAGCATTGAATATCCCTAGATCGATTTGGTGTAGTTGTGGCTTTCCTTTGTTCTCATCAATAATCTTGTTGGGTTTTGAAGTCCCAACGTTTTCCTTGAACTGATTTGGTTTGGATGGCACTTTTGGAGCAATCTGTCCCATTTAAAATTTTGTCTCCGTTTAGAAGTAGAAGAGTTGTTTCGGGATGTACCTTTACGTTTAAATTGTTGTTCCACCTTAATAGCCAAGTGAACCAATTCTTCTAAGTCCACATAGTATTGCAAATCCATGTTGTCGGCTATGTCTTGATTTAGACCCAAAATAAACCTTGCCATGGTAGATTCAGTGTCTTCCTCCATATTTGCTCGTACCATTGCCATCTCCATCTATTTAAAATAATCTTCCACACTCATGTTGCCTTGTTTGAGGTTTTGGAGTTTCTGTATTAATTCTCGAAGATAGTAGGCTAGTATAAATCTCTTCCTCATTATGCCTTTCATTTCCTCCCACGTGGACACTAGACGTTCTCTATTTCGTCTTCTATTCATGGTTAACTGGTTCCACCAAACTATTGCATAATTAGTGAATTCAATGGATGCTATTTTTACCTTCTTTTGCTTGGAGTAATTATGACAATCGAAGATGTGTTCAATCTTCTGCTCCCACTCAAGATAAGCCTCTGGATTTGTTTTCCCTTGAAATGGCGGAATGTTCATCTTTATATTCGCAAGGTTATCATCAAACCTTTCTTGATTCCTCCGATGTGGGTGTTGGTTATGTACAACGGCGGGCCGTTCGTTGTTGTCCACAATCTGCTCAATTTCCTCTTCTTGGACGCCTTATCCTGGGTTACCTTGCGCTAGAACGGTTAGGGCTCCCACAGATTTCTCTTCAAGGCCGTCAATCGGCTCATGTATGGACTCAAGTTTTTTATCCATAAGTTATCTCAATTCTCGAACAAGTGCTTGAAACTATAGTCTCGGGATTCCTCTTGTTTGTCCTTCATTAGACTCCTATATATTCTTATCTACGTTCATGGCTCCTTGTTCACTCTAAAAGAAAAGGAAAGAGGAAAAATAAAAAGAAAAAAATTACTCACTTTCTTTGGCTTTTACCCTCTGATGTACTAACTCTCGTGCCTTTTACCACTCTTTTTATCTCTAAAGTTCTTTAATGCGATCCTAATCCACCAACCACTAGTGTTCACCATACTTTCATTTTTGTTTACAAGGATGAAAAGATGAGGGAGTTTATACTTACCTTCTTTATGATTCTACATTACTATTATTATTAGTTATGCATGCACGCATCATAGTTACTCATATCATACATACTCATAATATGGCTATGCTTGACTTCACGGCTTATGTATTTGGGTTTTATAATGCATTTCCATGCATCATACCCTACATTTTGCATATCAAGTAAAGTAATTGATAGAGTAGCGCAATCTTGGATTTGGAAGCCTTCAATCAAGTTGTGCAAGAACTAGGAGCTCTAGATTCAATCAACAAAAGTACGGGCAGATCTAAAAATTCAAGAGAAACTAGTTGGGGGTTTCTTGAAAATTTCAGATTCGGAGCTGGAAAATTAAAGAAAGAAAGACAAAATGAAGGATTAGATGATAAGAAATAAGAATATAAATAAAAAGATTAAAAAAGATTGCGAAAGAGAAAGGTAAAACAAATATAAAAATTCCAGCTTTGTTTAAGGAATTATGGAAGATGGTGTGAAGGTTGAAGGTGAAGATGGGTTGCGATTTATTGTTGTTGTTTTGTCCTAGGCACCCTACCTAAAGCTAAGAATGAATAAAATAAACAAACAAATCTGGTCCATTAAATTGGACTTGATCTAACAGCTTGAGAGAAGGGTGGCTGTTTCCTAAAGTATATAAAACCCTAAAAACATAATTTAAATATTATTAATTAGGCTGGGTTAAGTTTAATTCGTCCAAAGCCTTATATGTTAGCTTTTGGGCTGAATTTTACAAAATCCCGTAATAATCCCGTATCTAGTTTTCTGCATGCGCGGTCTTCAGTAAATTTGATGTATCTTGAGTTCCCGATGTTCGATTGACACATTTCAAGATGTGTTGGAAGGGTAACTAAATAACGGACAATTTGTTAGAAGACAACTCAACCCAGAAATTCCTGGATCCCATTCGAAAACTCATCGCAAGTTGGCTGACTTTTCAGACTTCAAAAATAGATTCAGTTTCTTGACCAAGATGCATCGTTTTTGACCTCCTATACGTGCATTGCTTTGGCCTTTATTGTTTGCTTGCATATCCTATATAACCACATCTTTACTTAGTATATTTCTTATTTCCTATTATATGCATTTAATTATAATCATTTGCATTGTTTGTAGGTCTTTTCTAGCTCACATATTTAAAGGGATGATTGAAGAGCAGCTCATTAAGCTCCATTCTAGATCATTCAATTCGGTTCAGCTCATTCAAGCTCCAATCAGCTCGAGACAGCACGAAGGCATTAAAGGGAAGCTCACCTAGCTCAAGTGCAGCTCATGGAAGCTCAAGAAGCTCAAATGAAGGAGTGCAAGTTTGGTCAGCTCAAACCAGTTCATTTCAGCTCAAGGCTAGCTCGACCAGCTCATCTCAGCTTGAACCAACTATGGTAGCTAACACCCCAAGGGACATGTTCCCTCCCAAGAGACATGCCCCTTAACTTCAGAGGGAAACTAAAATGGCACCAAAACAGGCTTGGAGGGAAGGAGAATGGGCGGCAAATCAGCCTTGGAGGGAGGCACCATCACTATTCGGCCTAAATTAAAGAATCATGCCTTTACGAACCAATTTTTTCCCTTAGCCGAATAATCACAAGCCCTTTCGGCTACACCCTTTCATTTCCTATAAATAGGAAAGCATTTTGTCATTTGTACACAACCCATACACAACTTCTTGAAGTATATTTTATCTTTTGTGAGGTTTTCTCTCAAACTTGTTCTTTTAAGAACTTTATAGACTTATCAAGCTTTGCTTGTGGCGTCTCCTATCCTTCCATCTATACTTCGAGTTCTAGGTTCATCTAACCTACGGGTTCAAGTCCCTTACCACCTTCAAAGTCATTCTCCTAAGAAACGGGATTATACTTTTTAGTATAGTTTCTTTCTTTGAATCCTTTGAATACTACCACCCATTTCTTTTCCATTTCACTATCTTTCTTTTCCATTTCCTTCACCATAACTGAACCTACCCTACACTTAACCATTTCCTTTCTTTCATCCATTTCCTTACACACCACGCATCAAATGCTTCCTCACCCTAAACTATCAACATCTTTCCTACTTCATTTCACTTCAAAGCATTCAGATTACAAGGCTTGCTTGCATTCACGGTCAGGAACAATCAAAGCTTCTCTCAACAACATCAATTGGAGAGTTAGAGCATATCATATGGTAATCAGAGCTTTTGGAAGTATCAAGTAAGCCCCTATCTTTTGTGATTTCATTTTTTGTGATAAAAAAAGAAAGTACAAAAAAAAGAAAAGCAAAATCAGAATTCCTTCTCATCATTCTTAAGGAATTTGAATAGTGCAAAAAAGAGAGAATAGTGAAACACAAAGGTGGTGAAGGCAAAGCAAAGGAAACAAACAACAAGCTCGAAGAAGACATCAAAGATTGATTGTTTCTCGATCGAGTTGTAAGTGAGTTTTATGGTATATTTGTTTTACTTTCTTCTATTTCATTTCATTTCTATTAACCTACCTTTTCATTCTTTTTCTTTCATTTCTTTTCATTATTCATTTATTTTCTAGCCTAACCTTATTATAGCCCAAAAGCTATATAGTTAAAGTTTGACAGGTCTCGAGTAAGTTCTTTCAAGAACTTGTGACGAGAGAATTGAGTGGTAAAAGGCAAGAGAGTTGTGAGAATAGAAGGGGAAGTAAAAGCCATATTCCCAAGAGTGAAACACGAGCATTGAGTGACATCTAACTTTTCCTTGGAGTGACCATGAGGTTTTGTGTGTGTTTGGTGAGGTCTAATTTATTTTTTCTTTTATTTTCATTAACCATGTCACAAGATTCTTTCAACAATCCATCAACCTCAAGAGAAGAAAATGATATCCAAGACATGCTAGATGATCAACAACGATCTAACATCTTTTAGACATGTTGCCATGTCCAAGGCAAAGTGTGCTTCGTTAACATATACGGTAGAAGCTGTACAAATATTGCAAGCACTTCGATGGTCAAGAAACTTGGTTTGACAACAACAAATCCATACAAGATTTAGTGGCTTAATGATGATGAAGAAATCATTATCATCGAAGAAGCTGTCATTTCTTTTTCTATTGGAAGATACAAGGATGAAGCAATTTGTGATGTGGTACCATGCATACCAGCCATCTATTATTGGGAAGGCCGTGAAAGTATGATAGAAGAGCAATCCATGATGGGTTCACAAATCGATATTCCTTTGCATATGAAGGCAAGAAAGTCACTTTGAAGCCCCTTACTCCAAAACAAGTTCATGAAGACCAAATGATACATGCATGAGCGGGGTCAAATTACTAATATTGGACAAGAAGCTGAATTTGTTCGATGCAAACAATAAAAGCCAAAACAATGCACGCATAGGAGGTCAAAAACGATGCATCTTGGACAAGAAATTGAATCTGTTTGTGCAGTCTGGAAAGTCAGCCAACTTGCGACGAGTTTTCAGATGGGATCCGGGCATTTCTGAGTCAAGTTGTCCGTCATTCAGTTGCCTTTCCAATGTATCTTGAAACGCATCAATCGGACATCAGGAACTCAAGATACATCCAATTTACTGAAGATTGCGCATGCAAAAAACTAGATACAGGATTATTACGGGATTTTGTAAAATTCAGCCCAAAAGCTAACATATAAGGCTTTGGACGAATTAAACTTAGCCCAATATATTTATTATCATTTAAATTGATGTTTTTAGGGTTTTATATACTTTAGGAACCAGCCACCCAACCCTTATCAGCTTATCACTTGCCTTATCACCCTATTCCTTGCCACACAAGCACGAGGAGTTTAAAGACTGTTATTTTTTTTAATTTTTAATTAGATTAGGTTTTCCTTGTTTTAGTAGAAGTTAAATTACTTTGTATATCCTTCACCTATAAAAGGATGAAGCCCCATCATTGTAAGACATATTTCTTTGATTTATGAAATATTTAGTGAGTTTGTTTTTGCAAGTGCTGATTACTTGTGCCTTCAAAGTCTTCTTCAACATAAGTTCAAAAAATTCTTGTGAGAGAGATCAT
This sequence comes from Hibiscus mutabilis, assembly GCA_019671005.1. Classification (NCBI taxonomy): domain Eukaryota; kingdom Viridiplantae; phylum Streptophyta; class Magnoliopsida; order Malvales; family Malvaceae; genus Hibiscus; species Hibiscus mutabilis. The sequence continues at coordinate 10,656,524 of CM033752.1, read as the reverse complement.
CTTCACACTCTTGCTTGCCTAGATAATCGCGTCTAGGAGGGTGGGTTAGAGCCGCTTGAGGTTGCTTGCTTAGATAATTGAGTCTAAGAGGGTGCCGAGGACAAAACAACATCAACAATTCGCAAGCCATCTTCATCTTCAGCCTTCACACCATCTTCCATAATTCCATAAACAAAGCTAGAATTTTCATATTTGTTTTACCTATCTTTTTCTTAATCTTTTTCATCTTTTTATTTTTATTCGTATTAATCATCATCTAATCTTCCTTCTTATCTTTGTTTCTTTGAATTTACAGCAATAAATCTGGAATTTTCAAGAAAAGCCCTTATCATTTCTCTTGAATTTTTAGATTTGCGCCAAACTTCCTTGTTCGAATCTAAAGCCCTAGGTTTGCTTTGAAACCATCAAATTGAAGGTTACCACGTGCCAAAGCATACTCTATCACCAAATCTTGTTAAAGAAAAACATTGAAGCCATGAAGGAGAAAATAAAAGAGAATGCAATTGAGGAAGGACATTTTGAAGAAAAACAAACCGTTGAAGATGAAAATAAAAAGAATGAAAACGAGAAAGTGGATGTAACAAAAGTTGGAGTTGAAAATGAGAGAGTTGAAACGAATGAGTTGGGAGATGAAGAGGCGAAAGAAAAATATATTTTATCTTACCCAACCTTTTCTCCTATTCTTTCTTTTGTCTTGTAGGATATTCCAATAGACGTATATTTTCAAGTTGATGATTCAAGAAACATGTCCTTTGAAGAATCAATGAGTGTGACTTTTTGTGATCCACAAGACATTCCCCTTGACGTTTCAAAGGTTGTGACATTTGAAGTTCCAGGAGATATGATCATTGACATTCCACGTGCATTGCTGATCTTGAAGAAAATTCAGCAACCAACACCCATTAAACATCCACCATGGTTTGCAATTTCTTTCCATTTTATTTTAAGTTTCTCTTCTTCTAACCATGGTTTGTTTTGCAGCAAGGTGATTCACCTATACTGTGTTATTCTATTAACCTATGATGACAATTTTATTTTTGAGATTGGTTGGTACACAAAATCAAGGCCAAACTACAAACATCCATTCTGCCCAAGATTAACCATTTCAAGGGTATGAAGCGAGCATTGTCCACCTACTCAAGGGTCATCATTTGGAAAAATACAAAGCTTAAAGGAGTTGACGTTACCAACCTACTTGATGGAAATTTGGAAAAATCAAGACTCTTCAACAACCATTATGCTGAAGAGTTACGTACCTTCTCCAAAGCACGTGATGTTTTGAACCAAGGAAAAGTGATTCAAAGGATAAGATTCATCACCAAAAGACACGTTGCTTCCAAACAACACAAAAAAGGATCTCAAAGAGCAAGTGCCTATTCCAAGAGGTGTGATGATTCGGGCCAAAGGGAATATCTCTACACCACAGGATGTGATGATTCTAACCATTGCAAAGGAGAAACCCAAAGGACATGTGCCTATTAGGAGAAGGAGATGATTAGGAAGTGTCTTTTGACACGACCTATGATCGATGTTGTTTTTCCTAACCAAAATCCAAAAAAATTTCTTTCTTTCTTTTGCAGATCGATCAAAAGAAAAGCATCCCATTGAATGAAGAGAGTAAGGATTCGGTTGTCCCAACAGCATGGAAATGTCCAAAAACAAGAGGCTTCTATTTGAGGACAAATCGCCTTAAAGAGGGGGATGATGCGATCCTAATCCACCAACTACTAGTGTTCACCATACTTTCATTTTTGTTTACAAGGTTGAAAGATGAGGGAGTTTCTACTTAGCTTCTTTATGATTACACATTACTATTATTATTAGTTATGCATGCACACATCATAGTTACTCATATCATACATACTCCTAATATGACTATGCTTGGCTTCATGCCTTATGTATTTGGGTATTATAATGCATTTCCATGCATCATACCCTACATTTTGCATATCAAGTAAAGTAATGCATGCATATCCTATATAACCACATCTTTACTTAGTATATTTCTTATTTCCTATTATATGCATTTACTTATAATCATTTGCATTGTTTGTAGGTCTTTTCTAGCTCACATATTCAAAGGGATGATTGAAGGGCAGCTCATTCAGCTCCATTCTAGCTCATTCATTTTGGTTCAGCTCATTCAAGCTCCATTTAGCTCCAATCAGCTTGAGACAGCTCAAAGGCATTAAAGGGAAGCTCACCTAGCTCAAGTGCAGCTCATGGAAGCTCAAGAAGCTCACATGAAGGAGTGCAAGTTTGGTAAACTCAAACCAGCTCAATTCAGCCCATTTCAGTTCAAGGCTAGCTCGACCAGCTCATCTCAGCTCGAACCAACTATGGCAGCTCAACACCCCAAGGGACATGTTCCGTCCCAAGAGACATGCCCCTTAACTTTGGAGGGAAACTAAAATGGCACCAAAATAGCCTTGGAGGGAAGGAGAATGGGCGACAAATCAGCCTTGGAGGGAGGCACCATCACTATTCAGCCTAAATTGAAGAATCATGCTGATAGAGTAGCGCAATCTTGGATTTGGTGGAAGCCTTCAATCAAGTTGTTGCAAGAACTAGGAGCTCTAGACTCAATCAAGGAAGTTAGGGCAGATCTGAAAATTCAAGAGAAAAGAGAAGGGATTTTCTTGAAATTTTCAGATTCAAGGCTGGAAATTTAAAGAAAGAAAGACAAGATGAAGGATTATATGATAAGAAATAAGAATATAAAAAAGATTAAAAAAGATTGAGAAAGAGATAAGTAAAACAAATCTAAAAATTCCAGCTTTGTTTATGGAATTATGGAAGATGGTGTGAAGGTTGAAGATGAAGATGGCTTGCGAATTGTTGATGTTGTTTTTTCCTCGGCACCCTCTTATACTCAATTATCTAAGCAAGCAACCTCAAGCGGCTCTAACCCACCCTCCTAGACGCGATTATCTAGGCAAGCAAGAGTGCGAAGATGACCTCCCCCACAAGAACTCGTCGAACTTATGTTGAAGAAGACTTTGAAGGCACAAGTAATCAGCACTTACAAAAACAAACTCACTACATATTTCATAAATCAAAGAAAATCTCCCTTACAATGATGGAGGCTTCATCCTTTTATAGGTGAAGGATAGATAAAGTAATTTAACTTCTACTAAAACAAGGAAAACCTAATCTAATTAAAAATAATAAAAAATAATAGCCTTTAAACTCCTTGTGCTTGTGTGGCAAGGAATAGGATGATAAGGCAAGTGATAAGCTAATAAGGGCTGGGTGGCTGGTTCCTAAAGTATATAAAACCCTAAAAACATTAATTTAAATGATAATAAATATATTGGGCTATGTTTAATTCGTCCAAAGCCTTATATGTAGCTTTTGGGCTGAATTTTACAAAATCCCGTAATAATCCCGTATCCAGTTTTCTGCATGAGCATTCTTTAGTAAATTGGACGTATCTTGAGTTCCTGATGTCGGATTGACACGTTTCAAGATGCGTTGGAAAGGTAACTGAACGAAGGACAATTTGTTAGAAGACAACTTGACTCAGAAATGCCCGTATCCCATCTGAAAACTCGTCACAAGTTGGCTGACTTTCTAGACTTCACAAACAGATTCAATTTCTTGTCCAAGATGCACCATTTTTACCTCCTATGCGTGCATTGTTTTGGCTTTTGTTGTTTGCATTGAACAAATTCAATTTCTTGTCCAAGATGCCTTTATGAACCAATTTTTGGCCTTAGCCGAATAATCACAAGTCCTTTTGGCTACACCCTTTATGAACCATTATAAGGTATGTTATGTAACCAAAGTAAACTAAGTATGCCATGAAAGAAGTAAATAAGATAAGTAATTAAAAGATGTGTAAGGAATTTAAAAACTCCCTCTTCTTTCATCCCTAAGTTTAGAGATGAAAGGATGATGATTTAATAGATACCAAAGCTGGATTGTATCAACAACCATTCTTTGGAGGACCATGAATTACATCTCAGGTTTGTTTTGAATACACTTCGAAAGGAGAAATTGTATGCTCACTTAAAAAAAATTGTGTTTATGTACATACAAACTTGTGTTTATAGGATTTGTAGTGAGTTCTGAATGCTTGGAGGTTGATCATGAGAATGTGAAAGCAATTGAAGAATGGCTGACGCCTATAAGCATTAGCCAGGTAAGGGGCTTTCATGGATTGGCCAGTTTCTATCGAAGGTCCATTCCTAATTTTAGTACCATTGCTGCTCCTATAACTAGCGTGATTAAAAAGAATGCAAGTTTCTTTGGGAATATTGAGCAAGAACATGCTTCTAATCAGATTAAGGAATGCTTAACGAAGGCACTATTGCTTTTCTTACCAAACTTTGATAAGACATTCGAGATCGACTGTGATGCTTCAGGTGTAGGAATCAGTGCTGTTTTATCATAAGAAGGACATCCAGTTGCATATTTTAGCGAGAAACTAAATGGAGCAACCTTGAACTATCCAACATATGACAAGGAAATGTATGCTTTGATCAGGGTCTTGGAAAAATGGCAACATTACCTATGGTTGAAGGAATTTGTTGTGCATACGGACCATGAGTCATTGAAACACATCAAGGGACAACTTTGAACCCAGTGATTGGGTTTGGGTGCACTTTAGGAAGGAATGATTTCCCGCACAAAGAAATCTAAACTCTCGCCTAGAGGGGATGGGCCATTTCAAGTATTGGAGAAGATCAATGATAATGCGTACAAGATAGATCTTCCGAGAGAGTTTGGTGTCAGTGCTACATTTAACGTTTCAGACTTATCTCTTTTTGAGCAAGGTAATGATTTGAGGACAAATAGCTCTCAAGAAGGGAAGGATGGTGAGATCATGAAGTCACCACCACCATTGGACCTGGAGGAATTTCCCTTAGGCCCTATTACTCAATGCCCTGCAACGCAGAAGATTCATGCAACGTGTTGCATGTTTATTTCTGATGCATATGCTCCATTTGATTATTATAGTTTTAGTGTGTACATGTTTTCTATTATGTTGTTCAATATTTATTTTACCAGCACTATAGTTCGTTGAATCATATAACATATATTTGTTATACTTAGCATGCATCATATTACCTTGTTTATTTCTGATCATATTTCTCGTATTTACAGGTGTTATTCAAGGACAATGAATAGACACATCATTAGGGTGATTCAGAGAATTGTGACTATTGGAGAGGTGCTTGCTTAGCTTTGGAGGCGCTTACTTACGTTCACATGGAAATTGATATGCTTGCTTATGATTACATTGGGCGGCAAAGGCACACATTTCAAGGTTTCTTTTTTAATTCATTATCCCTTCATAGCACCCTAGGAATGTTGGCTGATCACTTCATTTTGTAAAGCCTATAAATAGAGGCTGATATTTCAATTGTAAGGCACACTTTGATTTCAGAAAAATGAGAGTTTTATCTCTTTCATTCTTTTGAGAACTTTATCGATCCTTCAAGTTTTTCTTGTTGAATCAAAACCCTTGATATCTTTGGCTCCTAGTTCTACTTAACTAGTGAGTCAAGAGCCTTATTTTGTTTAGAGATCGTTATAGGGTTTGGGTCACACTTTTTAGTGTTGGTTCAATTCTCAAGTCCTAAACTACTATCCATCTTCCATCATCCAATTCTACCACCACCATCGATCACATTAACCATCCAAAATTCTAGAATCTTTATTCTTATAACTTTTATATCATTACACACCATCATCCTTTAAACCATCCGAAAATCGTTGCAAGTCTTACAACACAAAGTTACTTCATTTACAATCGGGCAAATCAAGCATCTCGGTAAATTCCAAGACGAGATCACATCAAGTAAAATCTGACCCAATCTTTTATAGTAATAAGTATTGGGTTTAATTATAATAAAAGGGCTAATTAATGGACATCTAAAGACTCATGGATATCCATCTCCAAAGGTGCAGCAAGTTGAGTTTTTGTGATCCAATTGTTCTTGAAGGATGTTAAGTGTGAACTTCCTTCAAGAAATTCTTTTTTCTTCATGGCAGCTTGCAAGCCTTTGGTCACGAATCCTTGGATGGTCAAATTCAACTTGTCCTTGATCATCTTGGACTTCGCTCGACTTATTGGGCCAAGTGGAAAAGAAAGTCCATCTTGTCCTTGGAATTGCCTTGTGGTACATGCATCATCCTCTCCCTCCTCAAAAGGATTCATCTACGAATCTGAAACATCAAAGGGAGAATGATCAGAAACATTAAAAGTTCTACTCACAGTATACTCACCGAGAAGATCAATTCGGTATGCATTGTTGTTGATTCTTTCAAGGACTTGGAATGATCTCCTCAATGATCCAACTTGGATTTCCTATGGTTTGAAAATCTTTCTTTATGCATGTGCAACCAAACCCAATCTTCTGGTTCAAAGACAACTTGGCGTCAGCCTTTGTTAACTTTTGCAGCAACTATTTCATATGCTTTCTCCATCTTTTTCTTTGCCTTAGTGTGTATGGATTTAACCAATTCCGTTTTCTTTTCACCGTCTAAGCTGCAAAAATTTTCAATGGGCAAAGGAATAATATCAAAAGCAGTTAAGGGGTTAAAACCGTAAACTACTTCAAATGGAGAATAACCGGTGGATGAGTGAATAGAGAGGTTGTAGGCAAACTCTACGAGAGGTAGATATTCTTCCCAAGTTTTAGTGTTCTTACCAACAATGGTTCTTAGTAATGCATCTAAGATCCAGTTTATTACCTCGGTTTGTCCATCAGTCTGTAGGTGACAAGTAGTAGAATAAAGAAGTTTGGTACCTATCTTTCCCCACAAAACCTTCCAAAAATGGCTTATGAACTTGACATCTCTATCGAAAACAATGGTGCATGGGATTCCATGAAGTAGTACTATTTCTCTAAAGAAGAGATCAGCTACATGTGTAGCAACATCCGTTTTATGGCAATGGTATGAAGTGAGCCATCTTGGAAAACTTGTCGACCACAAAAAAATACTATCTCGACCCTTCTTGGTACGAGGTAATCCAAGAATAAAGTCCATAGATAAATCGACCCAACTGAAAGAAGGAATAGGAAGGGGAGTATATAAACTGTTAGGACTGACCTTGGATTTGTGATTCGATCTCGTCATAGAGTTTACCAAGATGCTTGATTTTGCCTGATCGTAAATGAAGTAACTTTGTGTTGTAAGACTTGCAACGATTTTATGATGGTTTAAAGGATGATGATGTGTAATGATATAAAAAGTGATGAGAATAAAGATTCTAGAATATTGGATGATTAATGTGATCGATCGTGTTGGTAGAATTGGATGATGGAAGATGGGAGGTAGTTTAGGACTTGAGAATTAAACCAACACTAGAAAAGTGTGACCCAAACCCTATAACGGTCTCTAAACAAAATAAGGATCTTGACCCACTAGTTAAGGAAAACTAGGAACCAAAGATATCAAAGGTTTTGATTCAACAAGCAGAACTTGAAGGATCAATAAAGTTCTCAATAGAACGAAAGAGCTAAAACTCTCAATTTTTTTGGAATACAAGTGTGCCTTACAATTGAAATATCAACCTCTATTTATAGGCTTTACAAAATGAAGTGATCAGCCAACATTCCTAGGGTGGTGTGAAGGGATAATGAATTAAAAAAACCCTAAAATGTATGCCTTTGCCGTCCAATGTAATCATAAGCAAGCATGTCAATTTCCATGTGAATGTAAGCAAACAGGTCACATACAAGCACCTTTCTAGAATTGTCGTCCATTGTGAACGTAAGCAAGCACCTCCAAAGCTAAGCAAGCATCTCAAGCAAGCACCTCTCCAATAGTCACAATTCTCTGAATCACCCTAATGATGTGTCTATTCATTGTCCTTGCATAACACCTGTAAATACGAGAAATATGATCAGATATAATCAAGGTAATATTATGCATGCTAAATATAATAAATATATGTTATATGATTCAACGAACTCTAGTGCTGGTAAAATAAACAATAAACGACATAATAGAAAACATGTGCACACTAAAACTATAATAATCAAATGGAACATATGCATCAGAAATAAACATGCAACACGTTGCATGGACTCCCTTTCACGTTGCATGAATCTTCCACGTTGCAGGGCATTGATTCAACTTCGGTAGCTTCAATAATCTTCCATGCATGATTGCACTTGTTACTGACCGCATCTCTAAATTTCCTTGCCCTTGCACGAGTAATGGGGCCTAAGGGAAATTCCTCCGGGTCCAATGGTGGTGGTGACGCCATGATCTCATCATCCCCCCTTCTTGAGAACGATTTGTCCTCAAATCGTTACCTTTCCTTAAAAAGAGATAAGTCTGAAACATTAAAAGTAGCACTGACATCAAATCTCCCGAAAGACCTATCTTGTAGGCATTATCATTGATCTTCTCCAATACTTGAAATGGCCCATCCCCTCTAAGCGAGAGTTTAGATTTCCTTTGTGCTGGAAATCGTTCCTTCCTGAAGTGCACCCAAACCCAATCGCCGGGTTTAAGGTTGACTCGCTTTCGCCCTTTATTTGCTTGTTGTTCATATTGCTTTGTTCTTTTCTCAATGTTCTCTCGAGCCTTCTAATGAAGCTTTTTCACGAATTCAACCTTGTTTTTCCCGTCCATGTTTAATGTTTGATCAATGGGCAAAGGTAACAAATCCATAGGAGACAATGGATTAAACCCATATACAACCTCAAATGGTGAAAATTTGGTGGCTGAATGAACTGATTTGTTGTAAGCAAATTCCACATGTGGCAAGCTATCTTCCCATGATTTTGGATTCTTGCTAATTAAAGACCGCAAAAAGGTTGAAAGTACTCGATTTACCGCTTCGGTTTGGCTATCAGTTTGAGGATGACAAGTTGTAGAGAACAGTAACTTTGTCCCAATATTGCTCCATAAATACCTCTAGAAATGACTTGAAAACTTCGTATCTCGATCTGAAACGATTGTCCTCGAAAGTCCATGTAAACGCACTGTAATACCCCCTAAATTCGGGCTAGGAGTTCTGCAAGGTAAATCATGTTTTGAGAAGTTATAATTGGAATTCTAAAGGTTCAATTTGAACCAATTAAGTAAACAAGTTAATGGAAATGGAGGTAAATGAGTAAATTGAGCTAAGGAATTGTTATCAAATTAGTAAAGTGGATAATGTATAGATGTTGTAATATCCCAAAATATAGCTTAAAACTATGTTACCAAATCGATAATAGCTCAATTTGATTTAAGGGTACCTTAAAAATTGATTTTTATATAAGATGGGGACCTATTAACAAGTGTATATAGTTTGCAAGTGAAATTAGAAAGGACCTATAATACCCCAAAAACATGTCTTGGAAGTATGTTCCAATTCAAGTGTGAGTTTTATTAATCTAATGTATTTCATGGTAGCTAAATTAAGTATATAGGACTAAAAAGAAATAAATGAAAGGAAGGATGCTCTATGTGCAATGGACTAAATCGATTAATGGCCTAAAAAATTGAGTTTGCATGTTAGAATTTAATAAGTATAAGGGCATGTACACTTGTAGGAAAATTATGAAAACAAATGTGAGAAAGAATTGGTGACTCACAGCTTTGATGGTAGAATAAAAGCTGATCAAATAATAATAATAATAAAAGAATGTTCATTATCTCCCTCATGCTTCTCATAACCGACCCTAGAAATTAGAGAGAGAATAGAGAGAAAGGTTGCAAATGGTTGTTGCTTCATGGTGCATGTTGTGAATTTATCTCCATTGGTTTGAAAAAGGAGAGCAAGGAGTATATCTTGTGGAAGAAGAAAGGAGTGGCCAAGCTAGTGGCAAACACAAAAGGAGTTTGGATCCAAGACTAGCTAAGCTTGGAGTATTGCGAGTGTAGTTTTGGTAGGGTTAGGACTTAGGTCCTAACCAAAATTTACATGTCTATCTTCTTGCTATTGATATGCCATGATAATTAATTAAACTTTAATATGAATTAAAAGGGAAGATTGGACTAAGCTGAAATTTGTGATTAAATAATAGCATGGGAATGGATAAGTTAAATTATTTAGAAAGAAATGTGTAAACATTGTGTGATTCCATACCTTGAATGATTCCATTCGAATTGCTTGCTTGAGTTATACTATGAATGTAATTCTCGAATATGAATTATTGTTTAAATCTAATGCTACCATGTAAGTGTGGAAACATTGATGCTTGTATGCATGACATAGTATTGTGACCAATTGCATAAACTTAATGCTTACTTGATAGTGCTCTATGATGTAAATGCTTGATTCTTTATGCCTTGGGTGTGAACCATCGAATGCTTGCTTGTATGGATTTCTATGATAAAAATACTTGGTAACATGAATTAAGCCATGAAATAAAGACCTTGCTTGATGCTAAGATGGCATATGTAAAATGTTTACTCGAATAACAAGTTAAATTGCAAAATGTTGAGCTAAGGCTCAATTGGCCTAAGGGCTAAGCTTGACCTTGATATAACTTGCTTGAATGTGATCCTTGAACATGAATTGTCTTGCCTTGAACATGAAACACTTGAAAATGTGAAAAGTAATTGAAGAGCTAAGGCTCAACTAGCCTAAGGGCTAAGATATTGCTATAACTAGCTTGAATGTAATTCTTGAATATGAATTGTCTCGACTTGAACATGAAAGCATAAAACATAAGAAACAACAACAAGCTTTAAAATATAAGAATACCCCTCTAATAAAAGTTTAAAGATTATAAAGACTTTAATTGCCTACAATGGAAGTCCTTGGATACAATGGTATGATGCATGGTATACTTGGGACTACGGTCCATGAGCCACGGCTCAGAGGTACGCCCCATTACATGAAATATATTATTAGCGACAGTTGGAGGTAAGGGGTTGTTGTACGGAGATTGGTGATAGTTTGTTGGATAGTGAGAAGTATAGGATTACATGTTCCCGATATTAGCCATTGCTATGTGCTTTGAGCTAAGTATCTCTCGGACCTTTATGGCCAAACACGGACCAATGTTATTCATGACCAATTGTGATCCAAGGCAAACATGTTAAAAAGATATGAACCTTATTGAGAAATTAAATGAGAAATTCAAAAGAAAATCTTGAATACTTGAATTATATCTTGAAATATTTAAATGACTTGATAAGAAATCTTGAACACTTGAATCACTTGACATGAATCCTTGAAACACTCGAATTGTTTGACATGTAATGCTTGATTTTTTGACATGAAACTCTTGAAATGATAATTGATTATGCTTGGACCTTGTATTGTATGACTTGCTACTTGGAATGACTTATGGTTTCACTTGAGCTAATGTTTACTTGATTGGTTTGCTTGAATTGCTTTACATGCAAACTTGATTTCTTGAACATATTACTTGACTTGTATACTCGAATTTCTTGTTACATGATTGTTACTTGAAAAAGATCTCAATCTTACTTGAATTAATGAGTGTTGCTGCCAAGTACATCTTGTTAAATGAAAATATGGACTGTTTTAGCATTGTAAATTATGTGTACATGTTATATGATTGAATTGGCTAGACTAAATGAAAATATGGACTGTTTGGCATTGTAAATTATGTGTACATGTTATATGATTGAATTGGCTAGACTAAATGAAAATATTGACTGTTTTGTATTGCAAAAATGTATAAACATGTATAATGGACAGCTAAGTAATAAGGCTTAAATTAAAGAAAGTAACAAGCAATAATTAAGGCTTAAGGCTTATGTCACGGCCCAAATCTTTTGGTCCGAGACAGTTGCGCAAGGATCCGCCCAAGAGGTTCAAAGCGGATCATCGGACTTGCCAAGACCACCAGACTTGGCCCAACACTTGGAGAATGCTAGAGAGCCCGATCACACTAGCTCTTCGGAAATGGTAAGAGACAAGAAGTCAAATGAAGAATCTTGCCATATCGGGTGTGATCAACTAACTGAGTAAAGAAACCTACTAATTGATGTAATTAGGTAGGATTTGATATTCTTTCCTAGATTAGAGATTCTTGTAAGGATTTGGGCTAATCCTGGCCATCCATGTAAATCGATCCGGACCATTGATTGAGTGGGAGCTCAACTATAAATAGAGAGCCTCCCACTCTCATTTGTATCATCCATCCAACTCATTCCATTCATTCTCTCATTTGAGAAGAGTAATAAGACTCTGAGGCATTTACTCTATTTCTCCTCTTGTTCTTTCAATTGTCTTCGTTCCCAAAGCTCTTCGAGCTAGTTGCCTCTCGAGTGGCCAAGAGTAGCCACCATAGTGCTTAAAGCGCTTCCGCATCCATCGAAGCCTGGAGGGCTTGTCCGAGTCGTTGCCGAGCAGGAGTACTCGCAAGGCTGGTTGAAGGCTTACTTAGGCGCGGGAATCGACCGATTAGCGTCAAGGGCGTCTAAGGCCGCACGGATCACTAGGGTTGAGCCCTAGCCCCATGACAAGTGATATCAGAGCGAGACGAGGGAGCTTGCGTTCGAGCCTACTTGGTTTTGTAGTCAAGTTAGGCGAGGATTTGCGTTCGAGATAGTCAGAGTGAGCAAGCTAGTTCATGGCAAAGAAGTGACCGAGATGGCATCACAATGGAGAAGAATGACAATGAACGAGGTAAAAGATTTCATTGAAGATCTTGATGATAGAACATTTACTCTCAGGTCTCAGATAGAGGACTTGTCTAAGAAGGTGGATTCTTTCAAGGAAGAAATCGCCAAAGAGGCCCGAGAATCTCTCAACATGACGATTGAACAGATCAAACGTCATTCCCAGTGGTTAGCACCATTGATGAAAAGGGTATGTAGGCTTGAAGTATCCAAAGAGGAAGCCAAGCAAACCCAAGGTGTTTTCGAGTCCCGCCTTAACCAAGTGGAGTCCATGGAGGGCCGGTTCAAGGACGAGACGCGAAGACTTCTCAACGAGTTGGTGAATGTTCAACAGAGTAATGCTTCCGAAGCCGAGGTGAAGGCTTTGCGGATCGAGATGAATGAGCTCAAGGAAGAGCTGCTTAGTTGTAAGAGTGCAATGAGTGAATGGGGTGCGCTTGCCACCATCTTCGAAGGACTTAGGCCTGGGGCGAAGCTTGCATTGGAGCAAGGAGGTGCCCAAATTCGGAAGGCCAATGATGCAGCTGAGTTGCTGACCGAGCCTACGGGAGACAAGGTAGTCAGTGCTGAGACGTCCAAGCCCAGGACGAGTGACTGTGGGAATGGCGAGGCTAAGTTCGTGCCCAAGAAGAAGGCGAGCAGGAAGATGAAGTGCTACTTCTGCGATGGCCCACATGTGATAAGGAGTTGTCCCGAGAAGAATCGCCTTGCTGCACTCATCAAGAGAGAAGATGAGCCAGAAGGGGGAGTAGCGCAACTTGGCGCAATTGGAGTGTCAATAAGCCAAGGGAAATCCAGGGTGCGACTACGAGTGCCAAAGTAGTCAAGCCAAGGTCGAGCCACGGTACAATAGCAAATGAGAAAGCCGTCAAGCCGAGGGTGAAGACGAAGCAATTGGAGTGCTACCAGTGTAAGGGGCCTCACAAGTTGCGGAGATGCCCAGTTCGAGCCAAGGAGTCCAAGATGAGGGACAAGCCCGAGGGAAGCGAGGCTACAAAGCTTGGTTCGAAGCCGTCTAGTTCTGCCAAGGCCAAGGGAGACCGAAAGCAGAAAAAGGTGAACATGTCAAGGAAGGCTAGGAGAGGGCTTACCGAGGATGTTCGGGGAATGAACATCGCTTTTGAGACCAATGGAGCGTCGAAGGGGGCCAAGCCGAGGGACATTGCAACCTTGGAGACATCACATATGGGCAAGGTGGGGATCGAGCGAAGGACTTCGGGGAAGAAGTGCCAACGCAAGAGGAAGCACCGAACTTCGAGGAAGAAGGGTCGATGCAAGAAGAGTGCACCAAACTTCAAGTCAGAGGGGCGAGTGCAACGAGGGGCAACGGACCTTAGGCAAAAGGTGCCGATGCATGCAAAGAAATTCAATGAGGGAGGTTCGATGCAAAGGGGGCCAGACTTCGTGGAGACAGAAGGGCTGACCCATTTTGGAGTAAATGCAACCGAGAGAAAGGTACATCTCAAACACCACTCTAGTGTTTTTGAGTTTGATTTGCCGAGTTTGATTAGCGTAGGTCGAGTTAGACCTAACCATCGGAGCGGAGGAGACAAAGCTTGGAAGGGACCTTCCAGAGTTCTAAGGAGCCAAACTGATGGGCTGACGAGTCTGAGAGTTCGTCCGGTGTTCAACGTGGTGACACCCAAGACTTTACCGCGGGATCAAGGCAAACCAAGGCTTGTAGGAGAAAGCTCCTACAACGGCAATGTACCCGAAGGCGTCATAGCATGCGACATCACTTGGCGGGAAGAGTCAGAGCGAGCAGTCCTTATGGGGGGACATGAGCAAGCCGAGACATCGAGAAGCCACCAAGACGATGTGAGTAATGGAGCAGAGGATCGAAGGATTCCAAGGCGGCGGAGCCGAGGCGAGCAGTTCATATGGGGAACAACAGCACAAGCCGAGGCAACAAGTAGCAGCATCCAAAGAGGCCCTACCGGATCGTTCTAGTGCAGCGACAAGGGCGCCGCCAAGTTCGTGGGGAGAATGTCACGGCCCAAATCTTTTGGTCCGAGACATTCTTATGCAAGGATCCGCCAAGAGGTTCAAAGCGGATCATCGGACTTGCCAAGACCACCGGACTTGGCCCAACACTTGAGAGAATGCTAGAGAGCCCGATCACACTAGCTCTTCGGAAATGGTAAGAGACAAGAAGTCAAATGAAGAATCTTGCCATATCGGGTGTGATCAACTAACTGAGTAAAGAAACCTACTAATTGATGTAATTAGGTAGGATTTGATATTCTTTCCTAGATTAGAGATTCTTGTAAGGATTTGGGCTAATCCTGGCCATCCATGTAAATCGATCCGGACCATTGATTGAGTGGGAGCTCAACTATAAATAGAGAGCCTCCCACTCTCATTTGTATCATCCATCCAACTCATTCCATTCATTCTCTCATTTGAGAAGAGTAATAAGACTCTGAGGCATTTACTCTATTTCTCCTCTTGTTCTTTCAATTGTCTTCGTTCCCAAAGCTCTTCGAGCTAGTTGCCTCTCGAGTGGCCAAGAGTAGCCACCATAGTGCTTAAAGCGCTTCCGCATCCATCGAAGCCTGGAGGGCTTGTCCGAGCCGTTGCGAAGCGGAGTACTCGCAAGGCTGGTTGAAGGCTTACTTAGGCGCGCAATCGACCGATTAGCGTCAAGGGCGTCTAAGGCCGCACGGATCACTAGGGTTGAGCCCTAGCCCCATGACAAGTGATATCAGAGCGAGACGAGGGAGCTTGCGTTCGAGCCTACTTGGTTTTGTAGTCAAGTTAGGCGAGGATTTGCGTTCGAGATAGTCAGAGTGAGCAAGCTAGTTCATGGCAAAGAAGTGACCGAGATGGCATCACAATGGAGAAGAATGACAATGAACGAGGTAAAAGATTTCATTGAAGATCTTGATGATAGAACATTTACTCTCAGGTCTCAGATAGAGGACTTGTCTAAGAAGGTGGATTCTTTCAAGGAAGAAATCGCCAAAGAGGCCCGAGAATCTCTCAACATGACGATTGAACAGATCAAACGTCATTCCCAGTGGTTAGCACATTGATGAAAAGGGTATGTAGGCTTGAAGTATCCAAAGAGGAAGCCAAGCAAACCCAAGGTGTTTTCGAGTCCCGCCTTAACCAAGTGGAGTCCATGGAGGGCGGTTCAAGGACGAGACGCGAAGACTTCTCAACGAGTTGGTGAATGTTCAACAGAGTAATGCTTGCGGGCCGCCGAGGTGAAGGCTTTGCGGATCGAGATGAATGAGCCTCAAGGAAGAGCTACTTAGTTGCAAGAGTGCAATGAGTGAATGGGGTGCGCTTGCCACCATCTTCGAGGACTTAGGCACAGGGCGAAGCTTGCATTGGAGCAAGGAGGTGCCCAAATTCGGGAGGGCCAATGATGCGGCCGAGTTGCTGACCGAGCCTCGCGGGAGACAAGGTAGTCGATCTTGAGACGCCCAAGCCCACGACGAGTGACTGTGGGAATGGCGAGGCTAAGTTCGTGCCCAAGAAGAAGGCGAGCAGGAAGATGAAGTGCTACTTCTGCGATGGCCCACATGTGATAAGGAGTTGTCCCGAGAAGAATCGCCTTGCTGCACTCATAAAGAGAGAAGATGAGCCAGAAGGGGGAGTAGCGCAACTTGGCGCAATTGGAATGTCAATAAGCCAAGGGAAATCCAGGGTGCGACTACGAGTGCCAAAGTAGTCAAGCCAAGGTCGAGCCACGGTACAATAGCAAATGAGAAAGCCGTCAAGCCGAGGGTGAAGACGAAGCAATTGGAGTGCTACCAGTGTAAGGGGCCTCACAAGTTGCGGAGATGCCCAGTTCGAGCCAAGGAGTCCAAGATGAGGGACAAGCCCGAGGGAAGCGAGGCTACAAAGCTTGGTTCGAAGCCGTCTAGTTCTGCCAAGGCCAAGGGAGACCGAAAGCAGAAAAAGGTGAACATGTCAAGGAAGGCTAGGAGAGGGCTTACCGAGGATGTTCGGGGAATGAACATCGCTTTTGAGACCAATGGAGCGTCAAAGGGGGCCAAGCCGAGGGACATTGCAACCTTGGAGACATCACATATGGGCAAGGTGGGGATCGAGCGAAGGACTTCGGGGAAGAAGTGCCAACGCAAGAGGAAGCACCGAACTTCGAGGAAGAAGGGTCGATGCAAGAAGAGTGCACCAAACTTCAAGTCAGAGGGGCGAGTGCAACGAGGGGCAACGGACCTTAGGCAAAAGGTGCCGATGCATGCAAAGAACTTCAATGAGGGAGGTTCGATGCAAAGGGGGCCAGACTTCGTGGAGACAGAAGGGCTGACCCATTTTGGAGTAAATGCAACCGAGAGAAAGGTACATCTCAAACACCACTCTAGTGTTTTTGAGTTTGATTTGCCGAGTTTGATTAGCGTAGGTCGAGTTAGACCTAACCATCGGAGCGGAGGAGACAAAGCTTGGAAGGGACCTTCCAGAGTTCTAAGGAGCCAAACTGATGGGCTGACGAGTCTGAGAGTTCGTCCGGTGTTCAACGTGGTGACACCCAAGACTTTACCGCGGGATCAAGGCAAACCAAGGCTTGTAGGAGAAAGCTCCTACAACGGCAATGTACCCGAAGGCGTCATAGCATGCGACATCACTTGGCGGGAAGAGTCAGAGCGAGCAGTCCTTATGGGGGGACATGAGCAAGCCGAGACATCGAGAAGCCACCAAGACGATGTGAGTAATGGAGCAGAGGATCGAAGGATTCCAAGGCGGCGGAGCCGAGGCGAGCAGTTCATATGGGGGAACAGCACCAAGCCGAGGCAACAAGTAGCAGCATCCAAAGAGGCCCTACCCAGGATCGTTCTAGTGCAGCGACAAGGGCGTCGCCAAGTTCAGTGGGGGAGAATGTCACGGCCCAAATCTTTTGGTCCGAGACAGTTGCGCAAGGATCCGCCCAAGAGGTTCAAAACGGATCATCGGACTTGCCAAGACCACCAGACTTGGCCCAACACTTGGAGAATGCTAGAGAGCCCGATCACACTAGCTCTTCGGAAATGGTAAGAGACAAGAAGTCAAATGAAGAATCTTGCCATATCGGGTGTGATCAGCTAACTGAGGAAAGAAACCTCCTACTAATTGATGTAATTAGGTAGGATTTGATATTCTTTCCTAGATTAGAGATTATTGTAAGGATTTGGGCTAATCCTGGCCATCCATGTAAATCGATCCGGACCATTGATTGAGTGGGAGCTCAACTATAAATAGAGAGCCTCCCACTCTCATTTGTATCATCCATCCAACTCATTCCATTCATTCTCTCATTTGAGAAGAGTAATAAGACTCTGAGGCATTTACTCTATTTCTCCTCTTGTTCTTTCAATTGTCTTCGTTCCCAAAGCTCTTCGAGCTAGTTGCCTCTTGAGTGGCCAAGAGTAGCCACCATAGTGCTTAAAGCGCTTCCGCATCCATCGAAGCCTGGAGGGCTTGTCCGAGCCGTTGCCGAGCAGGAGTACTCGCAAGGCTGGTTGAAGGCTTACTTAGGCGCGGGAATCGACCAATTAGCGTCAAGGGCGTCTAAGGCCGCACGGATCACTAGGGTTGAGCCCTAGCCTCGTGACACTTACATGCTACTTAAAATGTATACTTGTACACTTGATAAACTTGTCACATGAAATGCTACTCGAAATGGACTTATACTCTCACTTGAATCAATGTGTATAACTTGTGAACATATCTTGAGTGATAAGCTTGAAGTAAATTGTGATTATGTTACTTGACTTGGAAATGTTGTGATTTGCTTAAACATGCTATCAATTGACTTGAAATGATTGAAGATTGAATTGTGAGCTATGATTTTGCTTGTCATGCTATCTTGCTATACGAATGATACTAGAAAATGTTCACTTGATAATTACTCGATAAGCTTACATTGCTGCTTGATTTACTTGACAAATTGGTTACTTAACATTTGCTTGCCTTGATATTTGATTGCCATAAGTATGATGATACATGAGTTCATGATTTTTGCTTTACTTGGAATGCTATAAACCTTAATAGGGCTACTTGATTAATGTAGACATGACATAATAATTGGTTAGAAATAGTACTACCTCACTAAGTACATATCGTACTTATTACTCTCGTTTCCTCTCTTCCCAAACCATAGGTTAGGTGCTTCAAGGTGAATTGCTTGACCCCGAAGTCAGATTTCTCGAGCTTGAAGTAAGGCACAAGCAAAGTGTAAGCATGAATCCATACTTGTTTGTAATGCTCCTAGTAGTTGGTGGCACCTAGATTTGTATATGGTTAAACTAAGTCATGCATTTTGATGCTTGAAAGATCTTTTGTATATATGTATGAAGTTGGCCTTTAATGTTGTCAACTTGGTAGCTAGAACTCTATGTGTAAATGTTAAAATTTCATGTGAATGAATGAGTCATGCTGCGCATATATGTACTAAAATGAACGATGGAACTGTTTATTATTATACTTGAGCTTGTTAATGCCATGTAGGTAAGGAGTGTTATGTCACATGCTTTCTTGAAGTTATTTTTGAGTGTACGTACATAAAAGTATGACTAGTTAAACCTACATGAAATATTTACATGACTTAAATGGAATGTTGGATTGAAACGAAAATGTTCTAGTCTATATAGGCCATTCGAATGCCTTGCTTGTTCACATGCCTAAATAGCAATTAACCTTGAATGAACAACTAAAGGTAATCAATCCCATTAATGACCTATAATGTCTATGAAACATGATATGTGATACGAGCACGAGAGGGGTCAAAATAATCATCTTAGAAAAGAAGTTGAAACTGCTTTGCAAGTCAGAAACATCAGTCAACTTGTGAAGCATTTTTGGATGAGATTCAGGCATTTATGGGTCAACATGTTTTCTTAAAACTTGTCCGGTTGCAAATTAGCTTTCCAACGCATCTTAATAAACGCCTCAATCGGACATCTGGATCTCAAGATACGTCTATTTTAGCGAAGGTAGCGCATGCAGAAATTCCTATATGGGATTAATACGGGATTTTTGGATAATTACGAATTTTCAAGATTTCATTGATTAATAAAAAGTTCTCTTTGGAGATATTTTAGTATTCTTTGAGTTTGCAAGTGTTTGGTAAACTTGTCTAGAAGCCATCTTCAACATAAGATCATTGAGTTCTTGTGAGGGAAATCATCTTCACACTCTCGCTTGCCTAGGTAATTGCATCTAGGAGGGTGGGTTAGAGCCGCTTGAGGTTGCTTGCTTAGATAATTGCGTCTAAGAGGGTGCCGAGGACAAAACAACATCAACAAATTGCAAGCCATCCTCATCTTCAACCTTCACACCATCTTCCATAATTCCATAAACAAAGCTGGAATTTTTCGATTTGTTTTACCTATCTCTTTCTCCATCTTTTTATTTATATTCTTATTTCTCATCATCTAATATATCATATTCACCTTGTTTCTTTAATTTTCAAGCTTTAATTTTGAAAGTTTCAAGAAACCCCCAACTAGTTTCAATTGAATTTTTAGATTTGCGCCTAACTTCCTTGTTAAAGTCTAAAGCCCTAGGTTTGCTTCCAAGCCATCAAATTGAAGGTTACCACGTGCCAAAGCATACTCTATTATTTGGTATCGGATTCAGGTCGTTCTTGAGGATGTCATTGAGCAACGTATTGATTTTACCCTTTTGGGGACTCAATATCATTGTTGTTGTTGTTGACTAGATCATTCAGGATATGATTGTCCAGATAAGTTTTATTTTCAAGAAAATTTTTTTTGAGAGATATGTTGTTTGAATTCATGTCTTCTAATGATATTGAAATCCGTGATCCGAAGCATGATCAAGAAATTTGTTCTTCTAAAGAACATGAGGAAGACGATACCATCAAGAGTTTAACCTTGCCTATTGATGAGGAAGAAATTATAAGTAGTGTGTTTGTTTCCAGTGACGAACCTACTATTCCGATTCAAGATGATCATCAAACGACAAACACCGACGAAGGTACCTTACAATCAAAAGGTATAATTGAATGTTTTCAGAATTCTATTTATGCTTATTCCTCTTTTAGCATTAATAACAATTTTGAAGATGAGAATGAGTTACTTTACGACCAAAAGAACAATTGTGATGATCCCAATGAGAAGGAACTCGTAAATTACATTGCAAAAAGAGACTCTGCAAAAGGATCCTTCAAGACGTCTTCTCTTCTATGGTACTTTGATGAACTTCCTCCATTTACCGATCTAGATTCGAGGGCGAATCTTTTTGAGGAGTGAGGGAATGGTACGAGCACGAGAGGGGTCAAAATAATCATATTGGAAAAGAAGTTGAAACTGCTTTGCAAGTCAGAAACATCAGTCAACTTGCGAAGCATATTTGGATGAGATCCAGGCATTTATGGGTCAACATGTCTTCTTAAAACTTGTCCGGCTGCAAATTAGCTTTCCAACTCATCTTGAAACGTCTCAATCGGACATCTGGATCTCAAGATACGTATATTTTAGCGAAGACAGCGCATGCAGAAATTCCTATGCGGGATTAATACGGGATTTTTGGATAATTACGAATTTTCAAGATTTTATTTGATTATTTGTAATTTAAATCAATATAGGATTCTGCAATATCTATTAGGATCATATTTATTTAATTAGGATTTTATTTTTAGCATTTATTTATTATTAGAAGTTACTTATCTAATTAGGAGATTAGATTTTAGCATTTATTTATTGTATTTAATCCCTAAGTTTAGTAGGATTAGAACTTCTCCATGGCCTATATAAAGGAGGCTTCACCCACATTGTAATTCAGATTTGAATGATTAAATAAAATTCTCTATTGAGCTTCAACTTGCAAGAACATTATCTTGTGTTTTAGAAGCAAATCAATTTTCAAGTTCTCCGGGATTTGTTGTTGAGGATCTTCACACTCCTGCTTGCCCATACAAAAGCGTTTGGGAGGGTGGGTTAGAGCCGCTTGAGGTTGCTTGCTTAGATAATTGCGTCTAAGAGGGTGCCGAGGACAACTATCAATTCATCACGCCATCTCCACATATTCAAGCTTCCTCCATTGACGCCACCACCATAAGCAAATATGAATTTTTAGATTTGTTCTTTATTTTGGTTTGTTTTGTTTTTCTCTTTATTCGAATTTGCGCTACTCTATCAATATGCTTGCTTGAGATATGTTCGACTTCATGTATATATGATTGTGTTTAGTCAAACTTACATGAAATATTTACATGTCTTGAATGTAATGAGATTGAGTTAAAATGAAACATGCTAGTCTAGGTATGCTAATTGAAAGCTTATTTGATCGCATGAATGTAGATTTGAAAATGAATAAGCTAAGTGGTAACCTAGATGAATAATATGATAGACATGCTTGTATACTTGATTATGAATGCCTTGCTAGTTAAGAATGCTATTTGAATGTTACATATGACTACATGACTAAGTAGTTATTAATCTTCGAATGTAACTTAAAAATGACTAATCAAGGGTTGGCATATAATGAACAAGAATGATAAACATGTCTTGCTTGTATGATCAAAAAGTAATTGTCTAGATTGCTTTCTTGCTAATCGCTCATCTCGCCTATTAGAGATGAGTTCTTGAAAAGTTTTAAATTATTCATGTTTCCAATGTTCCCCGTAATGCTCCCCAGCCAATTTACTACTAAACTAGGTGGGGGTGTTACACGCACAATCTCTCTGAAAAACATATTAGCAATATTGGAAGCATCATCAGTTTTATGACACGGAATAAAGTGCGTCATTTTTTAAAACCTATCGACAACCACGAAAATGGAATTTCTGACATTCTTTGTTCTAGGAAGTCCTAAAACAAAGTCCATGGAAATGTCAACCCATGGCTCTTTAGAGATTGGTAATGGCGTGTACAACCCTTGAGGTTATAAAGTCTTGATTCGCCCTTTTGCAAGTGATACATCGCTCGCAAATTCGTTCCACACCTGATACATGCATGAGCGGGGTTAAATTACTCATATTGGACAAGAAGCTGAATTTGTTCAATGCAAACAATAATGGCCAAAACAATGCACGCATAGGAGGTCAAAAACGATGCACTTGGACAAGAAACTGAATCTGTTTGTGAAGTCTGAAAAGTCAGCTAACTTGCGTAGAGTTTTCAGATGGGATCAAGGCATATCTGAGTCGAGTTGTCTCCTAACTAGTTTTCCTTCATTCAGTTACCTTTCCAACGCATCTTGAAACGTGTCAATCGGACATCGTGAACTCAAGATACGTCCAACTTACTGAAGACTGCGCATGCATAAAACTGGATACGGGATTATTACGAGATTTTGTAAAATTCAGCCCAAAAGCTAACATATAAGGCTTTGGACGAATTAAACTTAGCCCAACCTAATTATTAACATTTAAATTATGTTTTTAGGGTTTTATATACTTTAGGAACCAGCTTCTCTCATCCTGATTTGGTGATATCCGCTTTTAAGATCGATTTTTGAAAACACACTGGAACCACTCAATTTATCCAACATATCATCTAGGGTGGTATAGGATGTCGATATTTGATTGTGATCTAATTGATTGGTCGAAACAATCAACACACATACACCATGACCCATCTTTCTTGGGTACCAACAGTACAAGAATGACACATGGGCTTAAGCTCTCTCAAATATAGCTCTTTTCCATCAATTCTTATACTTGTTGTTGTAACTCTTTTGTTTCCTCGGGGTTACTCCTATATGATGGTCGATTGGGTAATGTAGCATCAGGCACAAAATCAATTTGATGTTCTATGCCACGAATAGGCGGTAAACCTCCTAGAATCTTGTCGGGTAAAACATCTTCAAAATCCTGCAAAAGAGAAACAATAGAAGAAGGCAATGTTGCATCGAGTTCGTTAGTGTTCAAAAAATTCTCCTTGTACAAAAGCACACGAAGTGTTTGCCTTGCCAAAACACATTTTATAATTTCACTACCCCTCGCATATACGCTCATTTTAAGCTTCTCTCCCCCGCTTTCAATTTCACTCTTTTCCTTCCCGCTTTTACTAGTACTTACTATTTTTCTCTCTCTCTCTCTCTCTCTCATTTTTCCTCTCATTTTCTTTTTCTTTTCCTTTTAATCCTTGGAAACTCTTTTTCAAATGCAATTGATCATCGTGTACTTATTGCGGTGATAAAGGGGTTAGCGTGTGCTTCCTTCCTTCAAAAGTGAATGAGTATCGATTGCTATATCCTTCATGATTCACTCTTCGATCGAACTGCCAAGGCCTCCCCAAAAGTAAGTGGCTGGCATGCATGGGTACAACATCACATAGGACCTCATCCTTGTATCTACTGATGGAAAATGGTACGCGTACCTACTTGGTCACCTTTAATTCCCCACCATCACTAAGCCATTGAAGCTTATACGGGTGTGGGTGTTTTGTTGTCACCAATCCAAGTCAGTCCACCATTAAAGTGCTGGCAACATTAGTACAACTTCCTCCATCGATAATCACAAAACATACCTTCCTATTGATATGGCAGCGTGTATGCAAGATATTCTCTCGTTGTTGCTCGCCTTGCACCATTTGTGTATTTAGACTCCTCTTCACAATGAGCACTTCTCCTTCAGCAAGAGAGTCTAAGTCTTCATAATCTTCACTTATGGCATCAACTTCTTCTTTTTCTGATTCGAATTTAATCTCGCCACTTCCTCGAATCACCATAGTATGCCTATCTGGGCACTAACTAGCTACATGTCCCCTTCTAAGACATTTGAAGCATTGAATATCCCTGGATCGATTTGGTGTAGCTTGTGTCTTTCCTTTGTTCTCATCAACAATCTTGTTAGGTTTTGAAGTCCCAACATTTTCCTTGAACTGATTTGGTTTGTGTGGCGCTTTTGGAGCAATCTGTCCCTATTTAGAATTCTGACTCCATTTAGAAGTAGAAGAGTTGCTTCGGGACGTACCTTTACGTTTAAATTATTGTTCCACCTTTATAGCCAAGTGAACCAATTCTTCTAAGTCCACATAGTATTGCAAATCCACGGTGCCGGCTTTGTCTTGATTTAGACCCGAAATGAACATTGCCTTGGTAGATTCAGTATCATCCTCCACATTTGCTCGTATCATTGTGATGTGATCACAACCAGCAAGGTCCCGTAGGAATTTCCTCATGGATCTATGACTCGAGCTAGGGCTAAGAAGTTCCAAGAAGCTATGGGGAACTTATTTAGTCAAGGCTGGAATTTGTAGGAGGAAACGCCAATTGTGATGAAGCCTTGCAGCCTCTTACTCGTGCATGAGTTTGCATGAGTTTTTTTTATTAAGTCTTAAATTTAATTTCAGCTTGTGTGCATGAATAAATAAGGCTTGGTGTTCATTTAAGCATGTAGATTCATTTATGTTTTTTTGGAACATTTAAGTATGTTTAGTTTAATTAATGCATGATAGCTTATTATAATGCATGTTAGTTCACTTATTGCACATTAGTTTACTTATGTTTGTGAGTTTATTTGATGTGTTAGTTTCATTCAATGTAACTAGTTCCATTGAATTAAACTAGCTCATTAAATCTGTTTCATGCATTCGGCTAGGACATTCATTTACCAGCAATTGAAAGCACTTGAAGACACATCAAGGCTGATCGGTTACAATGCAATTCAAGAGAGTAATTACACCACTTGAAGGCACATCAAGGTTGATTAGTTTTCAATGCAATTCAAGAGAGCAATTACAACACTTGAAGGCTGTTGATTTCAGCAAGGAAGCAAGGCATTGAAGCCTCATAAAGTCGGCCATTTAAAGAGCTATTTAACATGATACAATCCAGCCTTAGCATCTTTTCATCATTGTCCTTTCATCTCTAATATTAGAGATGAAAAAAAGGGAGCTTTTAAAACCCCTACACATCTTTTACTTATCTATGTTATTCATGGCATAGTTAGTTTAATTTGGTTGCATAGCATACTTTATAATGACATTTTCATAAATTATATTATACATATCATAGTAAGGATTGTGCTTATGCACATAGGTCCTTATATCACATAAGTTTGTCTAAGTAATAACTTAATCCACATCTTTAAATTTCATGTTTGCATTATTAGATTTAAGCATGCATCTTATTATACTTCATTTCAGCTCACACATTGTTAATGTTTTCTTTTAGGTACTATGGATGAAGGCATAAGCTCAAGATAGCTCAAAGAACTCGCAAGGAAGCTCGGACTAGCCCAAGAAGTGAAAGCACAGCTTGGAACAGCTCAAGGACATTCAAAGCAGCTCAGATTAGCTTAAGGGAGTCCAATGTTAGCTCATGGCAGCTTAAGGACAAAGGGGAGCATTCTAAGGAAGTTCACAAGCTTAAAGGACTAGCTCACCTAGCTAAGGACAGCTCATGGAAGCTCAAAATAGCTCGAAGATTAAGCTAGCTCATCCAGCTAGCTAGCTCAGCTCAATCCAACTCACACCAAGCTTAACCAGCTCACTTCAGCTCTACCTACAAATGCCAGCTCACCACCTCATGTCCCTACGCTTTTGGAGGGATCTTGAATGGGCAGTAACTACATGGAGGGAAACTTGAATTTTGCGCCAAAATCCCTTTGGAAGGAGACACCACTTTGGTCGAATAGTTAAGGCTTCTTTAGGGGAGACACCATCACTAGCCGAATAGTTAAGGGCCTTTTCGGCCATGCCCCGTCATCCCCTATAAATTGAGTTGTAATTTTCATTTGTGAGACGTCACATTCATAATACAAAATTTCTTTTGTGAGAATTTTCTCTTTTTAGTTCTTTTAGAACTTTATCGACTTATCAAGTACTTTGTACTTGTGGCGTCAAACCTTCCTATCCACCTTGATACTTTGAGTTCTTGGTTCTTTATAACCAATGGGTCCAAGTCCTTTCTACCATCCCTTAAAGACATCTATAAGGTTCGGGGTTAGGCTCTCTATAGCCTAGTTTCTTCCTTGATTCTTTAAGATACTACCTTCACCATTTCCATCACCATTTCCATACACCATTCTT
This sequence comes from Hibiscus mutabilis, assembly GCA_019671005.1. Lineage (NCBI taxonomy): Eukaryota > Viridiplantae > Streptophyta > Magnoliopsida > Malvales > Malvaceae > Hibiscus > Hibiscus mutabilis. The sequence continues at coordinate 10,630,026 of CM033752.1, read as the reverse complement.
ACCATCTTCCACAGCCACCATTAAAATACCTTTATACTTTCAAGCCATCTTACTTTGTAGGAATCACTTGCTTGCCTTCCTAGATCTTACAATCAAAGGCCGTCTCCAACATCAACAAGGACAGAGTATATGATTTGGTAATCAGATCTTTTGGTGGAAGAAGCAAGTGCATCAAAGTGAAGCCTGATTCAAGCAAAGCAGAAAGAAAATAGTAAGTGACTATCCTTTGTCATTTCAATTTGTGAAAAAAGAAGAAAAAAAAGAAAACAGTTTCAAAAAATACAAAAAAAAGAAAAAAAGTTTGGATAGCGCAAGTTCAAGGGTGAAAAAGCACAACAACATCATCTTCAACATCAAGCCTGAAGCCATCTTCTTCAAGACTTTGATTGTTAGTCAAGGAAGGTTGTGAGTTTTTTCTTACCGAGTAAGTAACCCTTTTCTTCTTTCTTTTTCTATTCTAAACTTACCTTTACACCATATTCTTTTCCTTTTTCCTTTTCTACTAACCATTTTAGCCGAAGCACAAGATACAATACTTGCCTAAGTCTTGAGTAAGTTCCTTAAAGAACTTTACAAGAGAGAAAGGAGTGGAAAAGGTAATTGAGAGTGTGAGATCAGAAGGGGATAATAAAAGTCACATAACATCCTAGAGTGCAAACACGAGTGTGAGTGGAGTGCAATTTTCCTTGGAGTTAACTGTGAGGTTTTTTTGTTGAGTGCAAATTTGGTAAGGTCTTTTATTTTGTTTCCTTTTATTTTCACTAATATGTCTTAGAATTCTAGAAATTCATGTCCGGAGGGTGGACAACAAGCCCCAAATCTTCAGATGCAAGCAATGATTCAGGCAATGCAAAGGTTGCTACGAGAAGAACTTGAGCCCATTCATGGGAGAATGGATCGCTTAGAAGGTTCCAAGGCAATGTGCGAGGAAGACAAACTCAACCACAAGAATTTGTAGATGATAATTAAGATGATGAGGTGATCGAGCAAGCATCCCAAAGAACTGCTCCGAGATATCAAAGAGGGTGGGCCCAAGTTGATGCTAACCTCAACAATATTCGAGTCACCATGCCACCATTTTAAGGCAAAACAGACTCCAAAGCCTATTTAGACTGGGAGAGCAAGGTGGACCATATATTTGAATGCCATAATTATTCCGAACAGAAAAAGGTACGACTGGCAGCCATGGAATTCATTGATTATGCACTTATTTGGTGGGACAAATTAACCTTATCTAGGAGGAGAAATGGAGAAAGGCCAATTACATCTTGGCATGATATGAAAAGCATCATGAGGAGAAGGTACATTCCAACTCATTATCACCACGACCTTTTCCACAAATTACAAACATAGCAAGGCAATCAAAGCGTAGAGGAATATTACCAAGAGATAGAGGTTGCAATGATACGTGCCAACGTGGATGAAGATAGAGAAGCAACCATGGCCAGATTTCTCAGTGGGCTGAATAGAGAGATTTTCGATATTGTAGAATTACAACATTACGTGGAAATTGATGAAATGGTACATATGGCAATGAAGGTCGAAAGACAGCAAAAAAGAAGGACCGTTACAAGACACAACAACGCCAACGGCAGTGGAGCAATTCACGAAAGAACACACCCCTCCAATAAGAGAGAACCAGCCGAGAACTCCAAAGCAAAGCCAACCATGGTGGAAACAAGCTGAGGTAATACAATAGAGGGCAAAGAACGTTGAGGTGAGATCAAACTCCAAATGGCTTGTTGAGAGAAGTCATGATTGTCCAATCAATGTCCTAAAGCCTTGAAATACCATGCTTTTGATGAAATGATGAAGGAAAAGGATGGTGATCATGAAGAAGAAGAAGAAGTGGTGGATGTAGAAGAAAATACCAATTTTGCTGCTGATGATTAAGAGCAGATTTGGATAAAACGATTACTTAACACCCAAGTAAATGAAATGAGGACGAACAAAGTATTCAATATCTTCAAAACAAGAACATTAATGGGGAAGGTATGTTTATGATTATTGATGATGTTTTGTACTAATTTTCTTGTTGTTCCTCCTCTGATCGTTAAAGTTGGGTTTAAAAGCAGAAACGTTTTAGCCTTATAAACTTCTCAACATAGGAATGATGGAGGAGATTATTAATGGTGGCAAGCATTGGTGCCATTCTCAATTGGAACTACAAATATTACTATGTGATGTAAAAGTCCCTTTAAATGTATTCATATCTTGCTTGGGAGGTCTTATAAACAAGACAAAAGGACAATTCATGAATGCTACACCAACCAGTACTCTTTTAAGCACTAGGGAAAGAAATTCATTTTGGTTCCTTTATCACCACAAGAGGTACAACAAGGCCAAATGCAAATGAGAAAGAACATGAGGCCATGCGTTGGGAAAGAAACAGCATGGAGAAGGATCCCAAAAGTCACTAACCTTCACCAAAAGGACATGAAGATTCGAAACAACCCAAAAGAGGAATCCAAAGGACGAGTGCCTTTTCAACCAAGGGCACCAATTTAAAAGTGTCTTTTGACACAATCTACGATTGGGGATTCTCATGCTAACCGAACTTTTCAAAACACTTCTCATCTTGTTTTGCAGACTACACCGGGAATGAAACCAAGGGGAAAAGACTTTGAGAATCAACCATCCCTACGAGAAAGAAGTGTCCAATGAAGAATCCTTCGATTTGAGGACAAATCGCCTAAAAGAAGGGGAGGATGATACAATCCAGCCTTGGCATCTTTTCATCATCATCCTTTCATCTCTAATCTTAGGGATGAAAGAAAAGAGAGCTTTTAAAACCTAATAGAGTAGCGCAAATCTAAATAAAAAAAAGAAAATAAACCCAAAATAAAGAACAAATCTAAAAATTCAAATTTGCTTATCGTGGTGGTGTCAATGGAGGAAGCTTGGATATGTGGAGATAACGTGATGAATTGATAGTTGTTCTTGACACCCTCTTAAACGCAATTATCTAAGCAAGCAACCTCAAGCAGCTCTAACTCACCTTCCTAGACGCAATTACCTTGGCAAGCATGAGTGTGAAGATGATCTCCCTTACAAGAACTCGACGATCTTATGTTGAAGATGGCTTCTAGACAAGTTTTACCGAACACTTGCAAACACGTACTCAAAGAATACAAAAATCTCAAAAGAAAACTTTTTATTAATCAATGAAATCTGAATTACAATGTGGGTGAAGCCTCCTTTATATAGGCCTTGGAGAAGTTCTAATCCTACTAAACTTAAGGAATTAAATACAATAAATAAATGCTGAAATCTAATCTCCTAACTAGATAAGTAACTTCTAATAATAAATATAAAAAATAAAATTCTAATTACATAAATTCGATCCTAATAGATATTGCAGATTCTTATAATGATTTAAATTACAAATAATCAAATAGAATTTTGAAAATTTGTAATTATCCAAAAATCTCGTATAGGAATTTCTGCATGCGTTGTCTTCGCTAAAATAGACGTTTCTTGAGTTCTAGATGTCCGGTTGAGAAGTTTCAAGATGTGCTGGAAAGCTAATTGACAGCCGGACAAGTTTTAAGAAGACATGTCAACCCATAAATGCCTGGATCCCATCCAAAAATGCATCGCAAGTTTACTGACATTTCTAACTTGCAAAACAGTTTCAACTTCTTTTCCAAGATGATTATTTGACCCCTCCCATGCTCGTATCATTCCCCCACTCTTCAGAAGGATTCCTCCTTGAATTGGTATTCCATTCAAAGAATCTTCGCAAGTCCGCAAGTTGTCGAGCATTCGCAAGGGGGTTGAGCATTCGCATATGCCTTGCCAGACACATATCATCCTCTCCCTCCTCAAAGGGATTCATCCTTGAATCCAAGCCAGAAAAAGGACATGAAATAACGGTAAGCACAAAGGAATCTTTGTCATAAGTGGAGTGATCTAATTGAGCACCTCGCAATGGTTCAACAAAGTCCTAGAAAAGTAACTCAAAACTACTCAAAACAAGGATGTTATGGTTAGGTTGAAAAAAAATTTCTCTTTATATTTTTCTCGTCTTGTTCTTTTGGACATGAATCGACTTTTACCTCTTATTTGTTTTCACTCACCTTAATTAGGCCATTATTTGGAGTTTTATTGTTCTCGGCCTCTTGAGTCTCAGTCTTTTTCAAATAAAATAACTTGCGTACCCAATTCCTCTCACAAAAAATATCATCAAAATACAATTTCTGTAGAGGAGGAGGTGTTTCTAACATAATTATAGGAAAATAATTAAATGAAAGGTTAGAATCACACTTACTTTCGTAACACACAAGTACTTTATTTTCTGATTGTGCATCATCTTGTTCTCCTTCGTCCTCCCATAGAATATCTTGTGGAGTCGTGGTAAGAACAGATGGTTCAGTTTGTGGAACTATCATCATCTCTGGTGTGGTGTTCACCTCTTTTTCTACATGACACAACGTTGGTGGTTCATTAGTATGCTGTACCGACGATGATTCGACTACAATAAAAGAGGAATCTTGTTGTTGATAATGGATGAGAACGAATCGCTCTCTCATGAGTTTCTTGTGTTCTGCCCAAGATCTTATCTCGGCTTCTCCATTGAGACGCCTATTTCGCCGCAATAGTTTTCACCAAAGTGAGGCATAATCTTTGAAATTTAGGGCCACTAATGGAACTTGATCTTCCTCAGGATATCCAAAGAAATCAAATAAGCGATCAACGCGTTATTCCCAATCACAATAACCATTAGGATCATACTTACCTCAAAAAGAAGGTATTCTGAAGTCTAGGATGGCCAAAATGTGTGTGGTTGATTCTTGTTGTTGATAATGGATGGGAACGAATCGCTTTCTCATGACTTTCTTAAGTTTTGCCCAAGATCTTATCTCCGCTTCTCCATTGAGACGTCTATTTCACTGCAATGATTTCCACCAAAGTGAGGCGTAATCATTGAAATTTAGGGCCACTAATGGAACTTGATCATCCTCGAGATATCCAAAGAAATCAAATAGGCGATCAATGCTATATTCGCAATCACAATAACCATCAGGATCATACTTTCCATGAAAATAAGGTGATACGATCATGAGAGGGGTCAAAATAATCATCTTGGAAAAGAAGTTGAAACTGCTTTGCAAGTCAGAAACATCAGTCAACTTGCGAAGCATTTTTGGATGGGATCCAGGAATTTATTGGTCAACATATCTTGTTAAAACTTGTCCGGCTGCAAATTAGCTTTCCAACGCATCTTGAAACGCCTCAATCGGACATCCAGATCTCAAGATACGTCTATTTTAGCAAAGACAGCGCATGCAGAAATTCCTATACGGGATTTTTTTGATAATTACGAATTTTCAAGATTTTATTTGATTATTTGTAATTTAAATCAATATAGGATTCTGCAATATCTATTAGGATCAGATTTATTTAATTAGGATTTTATTTTTAGCATTTATTTATTATTAGAAGTTACTTATCTAATTAGGAGATTAAATTTTAGCATTTATTTATTGTATTTAATTCCTAAGTTTAGTAGGATTAAATCTTCTCCATGGCCTATATAAAGGAGGCTTCACCCACATTGTAATTCAGATTTAAATGATTAAATAAAATTCTCTTTTGAGTTCCAACTTGCAAGAACATTATCTTGTGTTTTAGAAGCAAATCGATTTTCAAGTTCTTCGGGATTCGTTGTTGAGGATCTTCACACTCTTGCTTGCCATACAAAAGCGTTTGGGAGGGTGGGTTAGAGCCGCTTGAGGTTGCTTGCTTAGATAATTGCGTCTAAGAGGGTACCGAGGAAAACTATCAATTCATCACGCCATCTCCACATATTCAAGCTTCCTCCATTGATGCCACCACCATAAGCAAATCTGAATTTTAAGATTTGTTCTTTATTTTGGTTTGTTTTGTTTTTCTCTTTATTCGAATTTGCGCTACTCTATCATAAGGTATTCTTAAGTTTGGTTCAGTTAAGGGAGGCTTTTCTCGAGAAGTAAAACCTGAACTGTCATTTTGTTGTAAGCGTGGTTTGTCTCTGTAAAACATTCTTATCGCCCAAAGAATCAAACTGATACCAAACGATAGAGTAGCGCAATTGTGGATTTGGAAGCCTTCAATCAAGTTGTTGCAAGAACTAGGAGCTCTAGACTCAATCAAGAAAGCTATGGGTAGATCTGAAAATTCAAGAGCAAAGGTGATATGAACGTCAATGGCAAAGACCCAGAGAAGTACCCAGGTGGCCCCATTACTTGAGCAAGGGCCAAGGAGTTCCAAGCAGCCATGGAAAATATGTTTACATCAAGCTTGGGACGTGAGAAAGAAGAAATAATAAGGGAGGAACACTTTACTTTGCTTATGCATGAATTTGCATGAGTATTTAAAGTTTGCATAACATTCATTGCATTCAATAAACATGTTGTTCATTAAAGCATGCGTTGCATTTAAACATGTAGTTCATTTAGTTATACACTTCATTTAACTAAGTAGTTCATTGATTAAACTAGTTCATTCAAGATTATTAGTTCATTGAATAAAGTTAGTTCATTAATTAAACTAGTTCATTCATCAAACTAGCTCATTTATTAAACTAACTCTTAATTGTTTACATGCATGTTTTCAATTAAAGATTGAATAAAGTTTACCTTTGTGTCTAGGTGCATGAGGGAAGATGAACGGTTTTACCAGATGCAAGAATATCAGCAGAATGTCTTCCAATTCTGGATGCGATACAGACGTGTTTGGATCCAGAAATCAATTGGACGTTATTCCTCCATCTCTTAGCTTTCCAATGCCTTTTGAATCACCTCAATCCGATATCGGGAGCTTGAGATACGAATGATTTACTGAAGACAGTGCAGGCTGAAATTTTTATTACGGGAATTTTATGCATGGATGATTTGAATGAATTTGAGCCAAGGAAGAGTTCTTTCATCTTCTACCAAGAGACAAGCAATTGATGGCCATCTTAATTCAGCAAATTCAAGGCATTCAAGGTTGATGTTATCACCATTCAAGTGGGGGTTTCAAAATTCATTGAGGAGACATGAAATGAAGGCTGGATGAAACTCACCTTTTTATGACATTCAAGTCATATTAATCAGCTTGGAAGATGAAGAGTTGCACTTAAGCTGGACAGCAAGGATGTCTACATTCATCCTTGTCCACATTCATCCCCTTTCTCTTCATATGATAGCAAAACAAGGCAGCCCAAGAGTCCTTCTTAATTTGGACGAAAATATGACTAAATTCAACCTCAATTTGTCTAAACTAATCAGCTTTGAAGATGAGAAGAAAGGACAAAGCATTCATGTGTATTCAAGTGCATTAAGATGAGCATTCATCTTTCTTGTAACACCTTTTCATATTCTGCCTACTTCTACTATAAATAGGCATCTTTAGGATCATTGTAAGTAACTTTTTGAATATATAAAACATCTTTGAAAGATTGCTTTCATTCTTGTTCTCTTGTGGAACTTTATCGGCTTCAAGTTAGTCTTGTAGTCTTCATCCATTTCCCTTTTGTTATAGCGTTGGTTCCTAGCTCATCTATAGCTAGTGGGTCACGTTCCATATCCTACCACTTCATTTCCACTTTATTATATTGCTGGTTCCTAACTCTTTATAGTTAGGGGGTCACAATCCATCCTTTGAATTTCTTCATCTTAACGCAAACACCCCATCATCTTCACCTACATTTTCATCTTTTATTTTTTTTTTCTTCCATAATCACAACTATCACTCTTCCTACACCCCTTCTACATATCTTTCATCCCATTATTTCTATTTCTTATTTATCTATTTCTACTTACATTGTTGTTTGAGTAATTTCAGAATACATTCAAAGCACTGCAGAGTTCTTACTAGAATCACGATCGGGCATTCACATATATGATTCAAAACTCATAGTCGAGATCATATCATTTGGTATCAGAGCCTAGACGATTCAGTAAGCGTATTATTTTTCTCTCTCTCCCGGGTTAGTAAAAAAATCAAAAAAAAAAAAAATTAAAAAGGAGGGAGCAATCTATTCTTGTTTAAAAAAAATTACAATACATCATTTCTTATTGCTGAATTACAAATTCCTTTACCTATTCTTAGTAATTCTTTCTTTTTGAAGCCATTATCCTTTTATTATTCATCATTCTCCTACCAAGCTAGAATTGTTTCAGCCAAAGTCCACGAGACACTTGTAAGCCTTGAGGAAGTTCCCAAAAGGACTTGAAAATAAAGCACGAGTGGTAAAAGGCATGAGTGTGCATTAAGGGAAAAGCCTAACCCGAGTGAAACACGAGTGTGAGTGCATTTTCTTTGGAGTGGAAAGGTGAGATTTTGTGTTAGTAAGGTTTAATTTCTTTTGTTTCTTTATCTAACATGTCACAAAGATCTGGTCATAGTGGTGAAGGAATTCCCAATTTGCAAAATCAGGCTATGCTTCAAGCAATGGCCAAAATGATCCAAGAGCAATTGGAGCCCCTAATTGAACGAATAGACCAGCTTGAAATTTCACAAGCTAATCAGGGTAATGAGGAGTATCCTGAAGAAGTTGAAGTAGATGATGTGCAAGATCAAGTATCCCAACATAGCATGGTACAACAAGGCCAGAGAGCTCGACCACGAGTAGACGATAATCTCAGCAACATCAAGATTACCATTCCTCCTTTTCAAGGAAGAACGGATCCTGAAATCTATCTTGCATGGGAAAAGAAGGTTGAGCACATTTTTGAGTGCCATAACTATTCAGAGCTTAAAAAGGTAAAACTCGCTGCCATTGAGTTTACGGATTATGCACTAATATGGTGGGATCAATTGACATCAAGTAGGAGACGCAATGGAGAACATCCTATCACTACATGGGATGAAATGAAAGCGGTGATGCGAAGGCGATTCATTCCAACCCACTACCATCGAGAGTTATTCAACCGTCTTCAAAATCTTTCACAAGGTAACCGAAGTGTTGAAGATTACTACAAAGAGATGGAGGTGTCCATGATTCGAGCCAACATCGACGAGGATCGAGAAGCCACAATGGCAAGATTCCTAAGCGGGACTAAATCCGGACATTGCGAACGTGGTCGAGTTGCAACATTATGTGGAGATGGAAGACATGGTGCATATGGCCATGAAAGTGGAAAAATAGCTCAAAAGAAAGGGTGCCACACGATCTTATGGGAGTTCAACATCAAAATGGGGGCAAAGTTCATACAAGAAGACTCCTCCAATACCGTCCCTACGAAAAGGAGGACCACCGAAAGGAAGTAAGCCCATTGCGAAACCAGCAAGGGTAAGACTACCGCTACTCCAAATCGTTCCCGTGACATACAATGTTTTAAGTGTTTGGGGCGTGGACACATTGCAAGCCAATGTCCGAACCGCAACACCATGCTTCTTCGAGATGATGGAGAAGTTGAATCGGAACAAGAAGAGGATGAGAATGAAGATGTTGCCATCGAAGAAGAAGAATTAGAGTATGGCGTGGAAGGAGAGGTTCTTGTTGTCAAAAGAAGCCTAAACGCATAAATCCGTTGGAGGAAATGAACAACGAGAAAATATCTTCCATACTCGTTGCCATGTTGGAGGAAAGGTATGCTTTGTTATTATTGATGGTGGTAGTTGCACTAATGTTGCTAGTACCTTAATGGTAGATACACTTGGCTTGGCAACAACAAAGCATCCACAACCTTATAAGCTACAATGGCTCAACGATGGAGGAGAACTCAAGGTGACCAAACAAGTTCGAATTGTTTTCTCTATTGGGAAGTACAAAGACGAGGTATTATGCGATGTCGTTCCAATGCACGCAAACCATTTATTACTTGGAAGGCCTTGGCAATTTGATAGGCGAGTGATCCATGACGGGTATACCAACCGGTATACGTTCACCCATGAAGCAAAGAAGATCACTTTAGCCCCACTTTCTCCAAAACAAATACATGAAGACCAAATTTTATTGAGAGGAAAAATTGAAAAAGCCAAAGAGAGAGAGACAAAATGGAGGTAAAAGCAAAGGAGTGTGATCAAAATGAGGGAAGGAAAATCAGCATTCTTTCTAAAGAGAGAGAGTTGAAAAAGAGTTTAATGACAGCAAAGGAAGCACTTGTGCTCATGTACAAGGAAAATTTCTTGAATACTAACTACCTTGATCAAAATTTGCCTGCTTTTGTTGTGTCTTTTTATTGCAGGAGTTTGATGACCTATTTCCGGAGGAAATACCAAGTGGGCTGCCACCTATTCGTGGCATAGAACATCAAATAGACTTTGTTCCCGAGCCGTCATTCCAAACCGACCAGCGTGCGAAAGCAACCCCAAGAAACTAAGGAGTTGCAAAGGCAAGTATCTGAGTTGATGTCAAAAGGCTACGTGAGGGAAAGCCTTAGCCCATGTGCCGTGCAGTTCTTCTACTTGTGCCAAAGAAGGATGGAACTTGGCGCATGTGTGTGGACTGCCGAGCGGTAAACAAAATTACGGTAAAGTATCGTCACCCTATTCCTCGCTTAGATGACATGTTAGATGAGCTTAGTGGTTCTAACCTCTTTTCCAAGATTGATCTTAAAAGTGGTTACCACCAAATACGAATGCGGGAAGGTGATGAGTGGAAAACAGCATTCAAAACTAAGCAAGGCCTTTATGAGTGGTTGGTTATGCCTTTTGGCTTAACTAATGCTCCAAGCACGTTTATGAGGTTAATGTGAATCATGTTCTTAGGCCATTCTTGGGTAAGTTTTGTGTGGTTTACTTTGATGACATTCTAATCTATAGTAAAACCATGGAAGAACATGTTCAACATTTAAGGTCAGTTTTGCTAGTTTTGAGGAAGGAAAAACTGTTTGCTAACTTACAAAATGTACATTTTGTACTTGTGAGGTTGTTTTCCTAGGTTTCGTTGTGAGTTCTGAAGGCTTGGAGGTGGACAAAGAGAAGGTTAAAGCCATTGAAGAGTGGCCACGACCAGCAAGCATTTCTCAAGTTAGGAGCTTCCATGGACTTGCAAGTTTTTATCGAAGATTCGTCCCCAACTTCAGCACCATAGCCGCCCCACTAACAAGTGTTATTAAGAAGAATTCTAAATTCTTTTGGGGGGAAGATCAAGAGAAGTCCTTTAATAGCATTAAAGATTGTTTAATACATGCCCCTTTACTTGCTCTACCTGATTTTAATCTAACTTTTGAAATTGAATGTGATGCATCAGGTGTAGGAATTGGAGCAGTTTTGTCTCAAGGTGGACGTCCTATAGCCTATTTCAGTGAAAAATTAAGTGGAGCTACGCTTAATTACCCTACCTATGACAAGGAGATGTATGCTCTTGTGAGGGCAATGGAAACATGGCAACATTACCTTTGGCCTAAGGAGTTCATCATTCACACTGATCATGAGGCATTGAAACATATCCGGGGCAGCATAAACTCAACAAAAGGCATGCCAAATGGGTGGAGTTTCTTGAAACTTTCCCATATGTTATCAAGTACAAGAAAGGTAAGGAGAATATAGTTGCCGATGCATTGTCACGGAGGTATATTCTTTTAAACACTTTGGAATCTAAGTTATTGGGTTTTGTTTTTATTAAAGACTTATATGTCTCTGACTCTGATTTTGGAGAGATTTACAAAGCTTGTGAGAAAGGGTCAATTGAAAAATACTATAAGCATGATGGTTTCCTATTTAAGGAAGGAAGACTATGCATCCCTCAAGGTTCCATGCGTGAATTGCTAACTAAGGAAGCTCATGGAGGAGGATTAATGGGACATTTTGGGATAGCAAAGACTTTGGCTATACTTCAAGAGCACCTATATTGGCCTAAAATGAAACGAGATGTGGAGAGGTTGTGTGAGCGATGCATCACTTGCAGGAAGGCAAAATCTAAAGTCATGCCACATGGACTTTACACACCACTACCCATACCGGAAGCACCATGGATGGATATTTCAATGGATTTTGTGCTAGGGCTTCCACGTACCAAGAATAACAAAGATTCCATCTTTGTAGTTGTGAATAGATTCTCCAAAATGGCTCATTTCATTCCCTGTAACAAAACTAATGATGCCTCACATATTGCTACTTTGTTTTTCAGGGAAATCTTAAGGTTACATGGCATACCAAGAACTATTGTGTCTGATCGGGATGTGAAGTTCTTAAGTCACTTTTGGAGAGCCCTATGGAGTAAGATTGGTACTAAGTTACTATTCTCCACCACTTGCCACCCTCAAACAGATGGCCAAAGTGAAGTGGTGAACCGAGTACTTTCTATGTTACTTCGATCCATCATTAGGAAGAATTTGAAAACATGGGAGGAGAGTTTACCACATGTGGAGTTTGCATACAACCGTTCGATCCATAGTACTACAGGGCGCACGCCTTTTGAAGTGGTGTATGGATTCAATCCATTAACACCGATAGACTTGTTACCATTACCCGCTGATCAAATTGTGAATAAAGATGGACTTAATAAAGCTGAATTTGTTAAGAAGCTTCATCAACAAGTGCGGAGAACATTGAAAACGAACCAAGCAATATGAGCAGCAAGCAAATAACGGTCGTAAGCGAATTTCCTTTGAGCCAGGGGATGGGTGTGGCTGCACATGAGGAAAGAAAGGTTCCCGGCTCAACGAAAGTCCAAATTAATGCCTCGGGGAGATGGACCATTCCAAATAGTCAAGAAGATCAATGACAATGCCTATCAATTAGATCTTCCAGGTGAGTTTAATGTTAGTGCAACCTTCAATGTTGCTGACCTATCTCCTTATGATGTAGATGACGATTTGGGGACAAATCGCCTTAAAGAGGGAGGGACTGATATGAACGTCAATGGCAAAGACCCAGAGAAGTACCCAGGTGGCCCCATTACTCGAGCAAGGGCCAAGGAGTTCCAAGCAGCCATGGAAAATATGTTTACATCAAGCTTGGGACGTGAGAAAGAAGAAATAATAAGGGAGGAACACTTTACTTTGCTTATGCATGAATTTGCCTAGCTCATCTATAGCTAGTGGGTCACGTTCCATATCCTACCACTTCATTTCCACTTTATTATATTGCTGGTTCCTAACTCTTTATAGTTAGGGGGTCACAATCCATCCTTTGAATTTCTTCATCTTAACGCCAACACCCCATCATCTTCACCTACATTTTCATCTTTTATTTTTTTTTCTTCCATAATCACAACTATCACTCTTCCTACACCCCTTCTACATATCTTTCATCCCATTATTTCTATTTCTTATTTATCTATTTCTACTTACATTGTTGTTTGAGTAATTTCAGAATACATTCAAAGCACTGCAGAGTTCTTACTAGAATCACGATCGGGCATTCACATATATGATTCAAAACTCATAGTCGAGATCATATCAAAAGAGAAGGGCTTTTCTTGAAAATTTAAGATTCAAGGCTGGAAAATTAAAGAAAGAAAGACAAGATGAATGATTAGATGATAAGAAATAAGAATATAAATAAAAAGATTAAAAAAGATTTAGAAAGAGATAGGTAAAACAAATTTGAAAATTTCAGCTTTGTTTATGGAATTATGGAAGATGGTGTGAAGGTTGAAGGTGAATATGGCTTGCAATTTGTTTTTGTTGTTTTCTGCGCGGTTTGTCTCTGCGAAACATTCTTATTGCCCAAAGAATCGAACTGAAGCTCTGACACCTTATGATAGAGTAGTGCAGATCTAAATAATAAAAAAGAAAATAAACACAAAATAAAGAACAAATGATAGAGTAGCGCAATCTTGGATTTGGAAGTCTTCAATCAAGTTGTTGCAAGAACTAGGAGCTCTAGACTCAATCAAGGAATTTGGGCAGAGATGAAAATTCAAGAGAAAAGAGAAGGGGTTTTCTTGAAATTTTCAGATTCAAGGCTGGAAATTTAAAGAAAGAAAGACAAGATGAAGGATTATATGATAAGAAATAAGAATATAAAAAAAGATTAAAAGAGATTGAGAAAGAGATAAGTAAAACAAATCTGAAAATTCCAGCTTTATTTATGGAATTATGGAAGATGGTGTGAAGGTTGAAGATGAAGATGGCTTGCGAATTGTTGATGTTGTTTTGTCCTCGGCACCCTCTTAGACTCAATTATCTAAGCAAGCAACCTCAAGCGGCTCTAACCCACCCTCCTAGACGCGATTATCTAGGCAAGTAAGAGTGTGAAGATGATCTCCCTCAGAAGAACTCGTCAAACTTATGTTGAAGAAGACTTCGAAGACACAAGTAATCAGCAAAAACAAACTCACTAAATATTTCATAAATCAAAGAAAATCTCCCTTACAATGATGGAGGCTTCATCCTTTTATAGGCGAAGGATAGACAAAGTAATTTAACTTCTACTAAAACAAGGAAAACCTAATCTAATTAAAAATAATAAAAAATAACAGCCTTTAAACTCCTTGTGCTTGTGTGGCAAGGAATAGGGTGATAAGGCAAGTTATAAGCTGATAAGTGCTGGGTGGCTGGTTCCTAAAGTATATAAAACCCTAAAAACATCAATTTAAATGATAATAAATACATTGAGCTAAGTTTAATTCGTCCAAAGCCTTATATTTAAGCTTTTGGGCTGAATTTTACAAAATCCCGTAATAATCCCGTATCCAGTTTTCTGCATGCGCAGTCTTCAGTAAATTGGCCGTATCTTGAGTTCCTGATGTCCGATTGACGTGTTTCAAGATGCGTTGGAAAGGTAACTGAATGAAGGACAATATGTTAGAACACAACTTGACTCAGAAATTCCCGGCTCCCATCCAAAAACTCGTCGCAAGTTGGCTGACTTTCCAGACTTTACAAACATATTCAATTTCTTCTCCAAGATGCATCGTTTCTGACCTCCTATGCGTGCACTGTTTTGGCTTTTATTGTTTGCATCGAACAAATTCAGCTTCTTGTCCAATTTAGTAATTTGACCCCGCTCATGCATGTATCATTCCCCCACTCCTCAAAAGGATTCCTACTCGAATCTAAATTGGCAATGAGAGAACAATCATCAACTCATCGTGTTCTTTTTCTTGTCATTTTCTTTTGGGCTTTGTGTGACTTTTACCTCATATGTATTTTCACTCACCAAATTTGGGCCGTTAATTTGACTTTTTTCACTCTCGGCCTCTTTACTCTCAGTCTTTTGCATCTCACATCCCATATCCCTCTCACAAAAATTATCATCAATGTACAATTTCTGTAGAGGAGAAAGTGTTTCTAACGAAATGATAGGACAATAATCAAATAAAGGGTTAGAATTACACTTACTTTCTTTGTGGGGAGGTGATGAGAGTATAGCAAGTGGACCTACTACTTCACATGAGGGATTAGAAGCATTTTCATCTTGTCTAATGTGTTCATTATCACTATCCTCTTGTTTGAGTGTTTGTGTGTTTTCTGTCAACATGAGGATTTTTGTCTTGGTTTTGTCCAGTGACTTGGATGTTTCAATTTTCTTCTTTGGTCTACTTGAGTCGAGCAAAGGTTTAGAAGAATTAGAATGAGATAAAGGTTGAGTGGTACCTCTGTCAGAGTGATAATTCTTCTGTTGATATCGTTGTCGATCTTTGATGCGCTTTTCGATTGTCATGGCGAATTGGAATGCCTCTTGAAGGGTGTAGTAGGTTTTGAGTTCAAGTACCTCAAGAATGTTGCCATTGAGTCCGATAACAAACCTAGTCATTGTATCGTCTTCATCCTCTTGTATGTCGGCTTTTTGCATCAATGATTCCATTTCTTTGAGATACTCATCAACAGTTTTGCAGCCTTATCGGATCCTTTGTAACTTTTGTTTGATCTCTCGTTGATATAATGGGGGAACAAATCGTTCTCGCATGACTTTTTTAAGTTCTCCCCATGAATTTATCTTGGCTTCTCTATTGAGACGCCGATTGCGGACCAATTGGGACCACCAAATGGATGCATATTCAGTGAATTCGAGAGTCAACAGTGGAACTTGATCCTCTTCGGGACATTGATAATGCTCGAATAGAAGATCAACTAGATTTTCCCAGTCACAATAAGCATCAGGGTCATACCTTCCTTGAAAATGTGGTACAGTGATCTTTGGCTTGGCTAAGGTGTTTTTTGCTCGTCTCGTCTCTATGCGAGGATTATGCCCATGCATGGGGTTTTGGCGTCTATTCTAAATGGGAACAAGATTTGGACGCCTAGGCTCTTCAGTATCGCTTGCAATTGTAGTAGTTTCTAATCTCCCAATGGTTTAAGTGATTGCAGTTACGACTGTATCGGTGTGCTCAAGCTTGGCTGCCAAAGAGGTTACAATATGTTCAAGTTTATTGAGAGTATTCGAAACTTCTTGAAGAGTCACTTCATGTGGTTCTTCGTCGTTACTCGTTTCTGACATCCTGAAACACTCAGATTTAAAAAAGGTGAAAAGCAAAAGAAAACTAGAAATCTCACTAAACACTCCAAGGAATAAATATTTAGCGTGGCAAGTAAACCGATCTCGTGCTCTTTAAAGACCTTCCTGCCACAAGTCAACAAGTTACAATCGGAGTTTAATCCTAACAATGAGTCCTAATTGTACTAGGAGTCCAATGGCTTGGCACCAATTGAATATAGTTGCAAGAAAGAAGGATTGGAATGCAACTTTTAGTCCTACTCACACCAAAAAAGAGAAGGTGTTAAATTGCGTAATAGAAGAAAGAAAAAGCAAAACAAAGGAACTTAAGAAACTAAGAATAGAAAAAAATTAGTAGAGAAAGATGATAACCCAAAACCTAGAAACAACTTGAAGGAAGAAATCCAATGTTGAATCCACTTCAATGTGATGCTTGTGGTGGTTCATGATGGTGATCTTGATGGTGGATGGTGGCTAGGTATAAGCTTTATCACTTTTATTTCTTTTTTTAAATTTTTTTTTTCTTTTTACAAGGTAAATAAACTGAAAATAACAAAAATTGAAGAAAAAATGATGGAAATAGGGTTAAAGAAGGGGGAAAACCCTAATTTGGCTGAAACTTTATCCACTTCGTTCGAGGTGTTCCCGAACTCCACAAATTCTGAAATTTTGTGTGGTGACTCCACCAATAGTGTAGATCTGATATGAAAAGTTTCAGCTCAAAATTCACTCGTTTGGTTTTGACGAATTTTCCCTGATTTTTGAGTTTTTTTTTCCTAAAAACGCCAAAATTCTTGCCAAGAATCGTCCCAAATCTGATACCAAATGATAGAGTAGTGCAATCTTGGATTTGGAATTCTTCAATCAAGTTGTTGCAAGAACTAGGAGCTCTAGACTCAATCAAGGAAGTTTGGGCATATCTGAAAATTCAAGAGAAAAGAGAAGGGATTTTCTTGAAATTTTCAGATTCAAGGCTGGAAATTGAAAGAAAGAAAGACAAGATGAAGGATTATATGATAAGAAATAAGAATATAAAAAAAGATTAAAAGAGATTGAGAAAGAGATAAGTAAAACAAATCTGAAAATTTCAGCTTTGTTTATGGAATTATGTAAGATGGTGTGTGAAGGTTGAAGATGGAGATGGCTTGCGAATTGTTGATGTTGTTTTGTCCTCAGCACCCTCTTAGACTCAATTATCTAAGCAAGCAATCTCAAGCGGCTCTAACCCACCCTCCTAGACGCGATTATCTAGGCAAGCAAGAGTGTGAAGATGATCTCCCTCACAAGAACTCGTCAAACTTATGTTGAAGAAGACTTCGAAGGCACAAGTATAATCAGCACTTGCAAAAACAAACTCACTAAATATTTCATAAATCAAAGAAAATCTCCCTTACAATGATGGAGGCTTCATCCTTTTATAGGCGAAGGATAGACAAAGTAATTTAACTTCTACTAAAACAAGGAAAACCTAATCTAATTAAAAATAATAAAAAATAGCCTTTAAACTCCTTGTGCTTGTGTGGCAAGGAATAGGGTGATAAGGCAAGTGATAAGCTGATAAGGGCTGGGTGTGATAGAGTAGCGCAATCCTGGATTTGGAAGCCTTCAATCAAGTTGTTGCAAGAACTAGGAACTCTAGACTCAATCAAGAAAGTTATGGGCATATCTGAAAATTCAAGAGAAAAGAGAATGGATTTTCTTGAAAATTTCAGATTCAAGGTTCGAAATTCAAAGAAACAAAGATAAGAAGGAAAATTAGAAGGTGATTAATAAGAACAAAAGTAAAAGGATTGAAAAAGATTAAGATGAGGATAGATAAAACAAATATGAAATTTCCAGCTTTGTTTATGGCTTGTGGAGATGGCGTGAAGGTTGAAGATGAAGATGGCTTGCGATTTGTTGTTGTTGTTTTGTCCTCGACACCCTCTTAGACACAATTATCTAAGCAAGCAACCTCAAGCGGCTCTAACTCACCCTCCTAGATGCAATTACCTAGGCAAGCAAGAGTGTGAAGATGATCTCCCTCACAAGAACTCGATGATCTTATGTTGAAGATGGCTTCTAGACAAGTTTACCGAACACTTGCAAACTCAAAGAATACTACAAATCTCCAAAGAGAACTTTTTATTAATCAATGAAATCTGAATTACAATGTGGGTGAAGCCTCCTTTATATAGGCCATGGAGAAGTTTTAATCCTACTAAACTTAGGAATTAAATACAATAAATAAATGCTAAAATCTAATCTCTTAGTTAGATAAGTAACTTCTAATAATAAATAAATCTGATCCTAATATATATTGCAGAATCCTATATTGATTTAAATTACAAATAATCAAATAAAATCTTGAAAATTCGTAATTATCCAAAAATCCCGTATTAATCCCGTATAGGAATTTCTGCATGCGCTGTCTTCGCTAAAATAGACGTATCTTGAGATCCAGATGTCCGATTGAGGCGTTTCAAGATGTGTTGGAAAGCTAATTTGCAGCCGGAAAAGTTTTAAGAAGACATGTTGACCCATAAATGCCTGGATCCCATCCAAAAAATTCGTCGCAAGTTAGCTGGCTTTCCAGACTTCACAAACAGATTCAGTTTCTTGTCCAAGATGCATCGTTTTTGACCTCCTATGTGTGCATTGTTTTGACCATTATTGTTTGCATCGAACAAATTCAGCTTCTTGTCCAATATGAGTAATTTAACACCGCTCATGCATGTATCATTCCCCCACTCCTCAAAAGGATTCGTCCTCGAATCTAAGTCGGCAATGAGAGAACAATCATCAACTTCAATTGAAAAGGCTTCTTTGTTGTATGTGGAGTGATCTAATTGAGCTCCTCTCAATGGTTCAACAAAATCCTGAAAAAAATAAGACAATACTCGAACATTTGTAATGACTAGCCAAAACAAAATCACTTGTCGCGTTCTTTTTCTTGTCTTTTTCTTTTGGGCTTTGTGTAACTTTTACCTGTATGTATTTTCACTCACCAAATTTGGGCCATTAATTTGACTTTTTTCACTCTCGGCCTCTTTACTCTCAGTCTTTTGTATCTCACATCCCATATCCCTCTCATAAAATTTATCATCAATGTACAATTTCTGTAAAGGAGAAAGTGTTTCTAACGAAATGATAGGACAAGAATCAAATGAAGGGTTAGAATTACACTTACTTTCTTCATGGGGAGGTGATGAGAGTATAGCAAGTGGACATACTACTTCACATGAGGGATTAGAAGCATTGTCATCTTGTCTAATGTGTTCACTATCACTATCCTTTTGTTTGGGAGATGGTTCTTCTCCAATATCAACATTTGCACAAATGCTAGAAGTAGAAGTACGAAGAGAATCATGTGTACCTTCTGGTTTTGGGATGTCTTCATGGTTGGTTGCCTTTGTGTGGTCAATTGATTCAGCCTTTTGCGCTTCCAATCTTTTTCGTTTTATCCTCTCACACTGCTTTTTTGCTTTTGCTATTTCTTCATCTACTTTTTCTGGCTCTATTGTAGCAAACGAGAGCTTATGGCCTTGGTACACAACCGAGTATCCATTTGTATTGATTTGATGGACAGCGCCACTATCATTTTTCCAAGGTCTTCCTAAAGCAAGTGGGTGACTTCCATAGGAACCACGTCACACCATACATCATCACAATAGCTTCCAAGAGTAAAAGAGATTAAACAACGTTTGGTTACCTTCATATCCGGTCCACTATTAAACCCTTGAAGATGATACGGCTTAGGGTGTTCTTGGCATGGTAGATCGAGTGCATCAACAATGAAGTTGCTCACTAAGTTTACACGACTGTCACCATCAATAATTAAAGAACATAGATTACCTTGTATCTTACATCGTGACCAAAAAATATTTATTGGTATACGATAACGAGTGTTGAAAAGAGAATAAAACATCCTAATTGCTTTAAGAATCCAAAGAAAAGGTTAGACACCAATAGAATTATAGTTGCAAGGAGAAAGAAGAGTATGCAAGTTTTAGTCCTACTAACACAAGGAAACAAGAAGGTGTTAGAAGATGTGTAAGAAGCAATAAAAGCTAAAACAAACGAAAACTAATGGTTAAGAATGAAAGAAAATCCGAAAACCCTAGAATTTTTTGCAACTTGATCTACTTCGTTCGAGGTGTTCCTTATGTCAAAAAATTTTGAAATTTTATGTGGTGACTCCTCCAAATGTGTAGATCTGATCTGGAAATTTTCAGCTCAAAATTAGCTCGTTTGAATTTGACGAATTTTCCCTAATTTTCGAGTTTTTTACCCAAAATGCCAAAATTCTTGTCAAGAATCGTCCCAAATCTGATACCAAATGATAGAGTAGCGCAATCTTGGATTTGGAAGCCTTCAATCAAGTTGTTGCAAGAACTAGGACCTCTAGACTCAATCAAGAAAGTTATGGGCAGATCTGAAAATTCAAGAGAAAAGAGAATGAATTTTCTTGAAAATTTCAGATTCAAGGTTCGAAATTCAAAGAAACAAAGATAAGAAGGAAAATTAGAAGATGATTAATAAGAACAAAAATAAAAGGATTGAAAAAGATTAAGATGAGGATAGATAAAACAAATATGAAATTTCCAGCTTTGTTTATGACTTGTGGAGATGGCGTGAAGGTTGAAGATGAAGATGGCTTGCAATTCGTTGTTGTTGTTTTGTCCTCGGCACCCTCTTAGACACAATTATCTAAGCAAGCAACCTCAAGCGGCTCTAACCCACCCTCCTATATGCAATTACCTAGGCAAGCAAGAGTGTGAAGATGATCTCCCTCACAAGAACTCGATGATCTTATGTTGAAGATGGCTTCTAGACAAGTTTACCGAACACTTGCAAACTCAAAGAATACTAAAATCTCTAAAGATAATTTTTTATTAATCAATGAAATCTGAATTACAATGTGGGTGAAGCCTCCTTTATGTAGGCCATGGAGAAGTTTTAATCCTACTAAACTTAGGAATTAAATACAATAAATAAATGCTAAAATCTAATCTCCTAATTAGATAAGTAACTTCTAATAATAAATAAATGCTAAAAATAAAATGATAGTTAAATAAATCTGATCCTAATAGATATTGCAGAATCCTATATTGATATAAATTACAAATAATCAAATAAAATCTTGAAAATTCGTAATTATCCAAAAATCCCGTATTAATCCCGTATAGGAATTTCTGCATGCGCTGTCTTTGCTAAAATAGACGTATCTTGAGATCCAGATGTCCGATTGAGGTGTTTCAAGATGCGTTGGAAAGCTAATTTGCAGCCGGACAAGTTTTAAGAAGACATGTTGACCCACAAATGCCTGGATCCCATCCAAAAATTCGTCGTAAGTTAGCTGACTTTCCAGACTTCACAAACAGATTCAGTTTCTTGTCCAAGATGCATCATTTTTTACCTCATATGCGTGCATTGTTTTGGCCATTATTGTTTGCATCGAAAAAAATTCAGCTTCTTGTCCAATATGAGTAATTTAACCCGCTCATGCATGTATCAGGGTGGCTGGTTCCTAAAGTATATAAAACCCTAAAAACATCAATTTAAATGATAATAAATATATTGGGCTAAGTTTAATTCGTCCAAAGCCTTATATGTTAGCTTTTGGGCTAAATTTTACAAAATCCCGTAATAGTCCCGTATCCAGTTTTCTGCATGCACAGTCTTCAGTAAATTAGACGTATCTTGAGTTCCTGATATCCGATTGAAGCGTTTCAAGATGCGTTCGAAAGGTAACTGAATGGTGGACAATTTGTTAGAAGACAACTTGACTCAGAAATTCCCGGATCCCATCCAAAAACTCGTCGCAAGTTGGCTGACTTTCCAGACTTTACAAACAGATTCAATTTCTTGTCCAAGATGCATCGTTTTTGACCTCCTATGCGTGCAATGTTTTGGCTTTTATTGTTTGCATCGAACAAATTCAGCTTCTTGTCCAATATTAGAAATTTGACCCCGCTCATGAATGTATCAACAAATCTAAAATTTCAAATTTGCGTAAGGTGGCGGCGTCAATGGAGGAAACTTGGATATGTCGAGATGGCGTGATGAATTGATAGCTGTCCTTGGCTCCCTCTTAGATGCAATTATCTAAGCAAGCAACCTCAAGCAGCTCTAACCCACCCTCCTAGACGCAATTACTTAGGCAAGCAGGAGTGTGAAGATGATCTCCCTCACAAGAACTCGACGATCTTATGTTGAAGATGGCTTCTAGACAAGTTTTACTGAACACTTGCAAACATGTACTCAAGGAATACTAAAATCTCAAAAGAGAACTTTTTATTAATCAATGAAATCTGAATTACAATGTGAGTGAAGCCTCCTTTATATAGGCCTTGGAGAAGTTCTAATCTTACTAAAGTTAAGGAATTAAATACAATAAATAAATGCTGAAATCTAATCTCCTAACTAGATAAGTAACTTCTAATAATAAATAAACATAAAAATAAAATCCTAATTAAATAAATATGATCCCAATAGATATTGCAGATTCCTATATTGATTTAAATTACAAATAATCAAATAAAATCTTGAAAATTCGTAATTATCCAAAAATCTCGTATTAATCCCGTATAGGAATTTATGCATGCGCTGTCTTCGCTAAAATAGACGTTTCTTGATTTCCAGATGTCCGATTGATGCGTTTCAAGATGTGTTGGAAAGCTAATTGATAGCCGGACAAGTTTAAAGAAAACATGTCGACCCATAACTGCTTGGATTCCATCAAAAATGTGTCACAAGTTGACTGACGTTTCTGACTTGCAAAACAGTTTCAACTTCTTTTCCAAAATGATTATTTTGACCCCTCTCATGCTCGTATCAAAACCGCTACATATTTTTTTTGCTTATCTATGTTATTCATGGCACACTTAGTTTAATTTGGTTGCATAACATACTTTATAATGACATTTTCAATATTTATATTATGCATATCATAGTAAGGATTGTGCTTATGCACATAGGTCCTTATATCACATAAGTTTGTCTAAGTAATAACTTAATCCGCCTCTTTAAATTTCATGCTTGCATTACCTTGCATTATTAGCTTAAGCATGCATCTTATTATAGCTTCATTTCTGCTTACATATTGTTAATGTTTTCTTTTAGGTACTATGGATGAAGGCATAAGCTCGAGATAGCTCAAGGACCTCACAAGGAAGCTCGAACTAGCTCAAGAAGTGAAAACACAGCTTGGAATAGCTCAAGGACATTCAAAGCAACTCGGATTAGCTCAAGGAGTCCGATGTTAGCTCATGGCAGCTCGAGGACAAAGGGGAGCATTCTAAGGAAGTTCATAAGCTTAAAGGACTAGCTCACCTAGCTAAGGGCAGTTCATGAAGCTCAAAATAGCTCGAAGATTAAGCTAGCTCATCCAGCTAGCTAGCTCAGCTCAATCCAGCTTACATCAAGCCCAACCAGCTCACTTCAGCTCCACCTACACATGCCAGCTCACCACCTCAAGGGTCATGTCCCTATGCTTTTGGAGGGAACTTGAATGGGCAGCAACTACATGAAGGGAAACTTGCATTTTGCGCCAAAATCCCTTTGGAGGGAGACACCACTTTGGCCGAATGGTTAAGGCTTCTTTGGGGGGAGACACCATCACTAGCCGAATAGTTAAGGGCCTTTTCAGCCATGCCCCTTCATCCCCTATAAATTGAGTTGTAATTTTCATTTGTGAGACATCACATTCTTAATAAAAAAATTTATTTTTGAGATTTTTCTCTCTTTTTACTTCTTTTAGAACTTTATCGACTTATCAAGTACTTTGTACTTGTGGCGTCAAACCTTCCTATGCACCTTGATACTTCAGGTTCTTGGTTCTTTATAACCAACGGGTCCAAGTCCTTTCTATCATCCCTTAATTCTTTAAGATACTACCTGCACCATTTCCATCACCTTTTCCATACACCATTCTTACCATATTCCGTAGCCACCATTACAATACTTATTATACTTTCAAGCCATCTTACTTTGCAGGAATCACTTGCTTACTTTCTAGATCCTACAATCAAAGGCCGTCTCCAACATCAACAAGGACGGAGTATATCATAACATCACTTAAAAGCTACTTTAAGCCTTCTAAAAGCTGATCAGTTTTGAAAACAAGGGAGACATGCAATTAAGCCCTCTTTATCACACTTTAAGAGGGAATGAATGCCAATCTCATCAAACGGCATATCAGTGGTTCTTTTACTTGGACGATATGTGTGTCCACGTTTATTCCAAAGGATGTCCACATTAATCCTCCTCCATCAACTTTTCGGCTAAATTTGGAGAAAGGAGAACCGACAATTCAATTAGCTTTTAATCCCGTAATCAATAGCTTTTAATCATTTGTTGCCTATTCAATTCGGTCACTATGCTCCTATAAATAGGCAGCCATTTTCTATTGTAAAACAAATTTTGACATATATTATACTTCAGAGTGTTTCTCTTTCAAAGTTCATATTAAACTTTATCGGCTTACAAGAATATTCTTGTGGCATTCTTTCCCTATCATTTTATTATATTGCTGGTTCCTAGTTTCTATAACTAGTGGGTCACATTCCATAAACCCTTCAACCCAATACATGGCTAGAACTCTTAAGGAATGGGTCTTCACTATGTAGTGTTGATTCCTCCTTTGTTTTACACCGCACCCTTAGTTATGTTTCTGTTATCTACACCAATTACCCTTACAACCCTAGATCCACATCCATATTTCCTTCAATCCCCTCTCACATCCTATTACATAACCAAATCCCACATTCATTTATAACCTTCCCTTCATCTCCTTTCATTTCTACTAAGTTCAATCTTGAACACCATTCTTTCACTATTTTGCAACAGAATTTAAAACTCTTACTCAAATCACGATCGGGCAAACACAAATACAAATTTGGCCACTTCACAACCAGATTCATATCGCATTGCCATCTCCATCTCTTTAAAATAATCTTCCACACTCATGTTGCCTTGTTTGGGGTTCTAGAGTTTTCGCATTAATTCTTCGATGATAGTAGGCTGGTATAAATCTCTTCCTCATTATGCCTTTCATTTCCTCCCACATGGACACCGGACATTCTCCATTTCGTCATCTGTTCATGGTTAATTGGTTTCACCAAACTATTGCAT
This sequence comes from Hibiscus mutabilis, assembly GCA_019671005.1. Lineage (NCBI taxonomy): Eukaryota > Viridiplantae > Streptophyta > Magnoliopsida > Malvales > Malvaceae > Hibiscus > Hibiscus mutabilis. The sequence goes on along the minus strand of CM033752.1, from coordinate 10,604,613 downwards.
AATTAGTGAATTCAATGGATGCTATTTTTACCTTCTTTTGGTAGGAGTAATTGTGACAATCGAAGATGTATTCGATCTTCTGCTCCCACTCAAGATAAGCCTCCAGATCTATTTTCCCTTGAAATGGCGGAATGTTCATATTTATATTTGCAAGGTTATCATCAAACCTTTATTGATTCCTCCGATGTGGGCGTTGGTATTGTACAACGGCGGGCCGTTCATTGTCATCCACAATCTGCTCAATTTCCACTTCTTGGACGCCTTGTTCTGGGTTACCTTGAGCTAGAACAGTTGGGGCTCCCATATATTTCTCTTCAGGTTGTCAATCCGCTTATGTATGGACTCGAGTTTCTGATCCATAAGTTGTCCTAATTCTCGAACAAGTTCTTGAAATCGTAGTCTCGGGATTCCTCATGTTTGTCCTTCATTAGACTCCCCTATATTCTTATCTGCGTTCATGGCTCCCTGTTCACTCTAAAAGAAAAAGAAAGAGGAAAATAAAAAGAAAAAAATTTATTCGTTCTCTTCGGATTTTACCCTCAAATGTACTCATTCTCTCGCACCTTTTACCGCTCTTTTTATCTTAAAAGTTCTTGAATCGAACTTACTCAAAATCCTGCAAAATTCTTGTTCAATCAACTGCAAAATAAATGCTAAGGTTTGGAAAGATATGGTGTATAAGGTAGGCTTAGAAGAAAAGGCTTACGGTTCAAAGTTAGAATATTGAAACTAAGAAATAACAATTTTGAAACAAGGAAAAAATGTATCAACCCTTGTTATCTATTTGCTTTCTTTTTTTAATCTCTTTTTTTTTTCACGATAATTCTTTTCTTTTCTCTTTTTCGTTTTTTTAATAGCAAAACACAAATGTTTACTTGATTTAGCCTAAGCTCTGATTACCATATGATGCAATCTCGTCATAGAGTTTACCAAGATGCTTGATTTGCCTGATCGTAAATGAAGTGACTTTGTGTTGTAAGACTTGCAACGATTTTCAAATGGTTTAAAGGATGATCGTGTGTAATGATATAAAAAGTGATGAGAAAAAATATTTTAGAATTTTGGATGGTTAATGTGATCGATGGTGGTGGTAGAATTGGATGATGGAAGATGGGAGGTAGTTTAGGACTTGAGAATTGAACCAACACTAAAAAAGTGTGACCGAACCCTATAACGGTCTCTAAACAAAATAAGGATCTTGACCCACTAGTAAAGTAATATTAGGAACCAAAGACATTAAAGGTTTTGACTCAACGAGTAGAATTTGAAGGATCGATAAAGTTCTCAATAGAACAAAAGAGATAAAACTCCCAATTTTTATAAAATCCAAGTGTGCCTTACAATTGAAATACCAGCCTCCGTGTATAGGCTTTACGAAATATAGTGATCAGCCAACATTCCTAGGGTGGTGTGAAGGGATAATGAATTAAAAAAAGAAACCTTGAAATGTGTGCCTTTGCCGCCCAATGTAATCATAAGAAAGCATGTCAATCTCTATGTGAATGTAAGCAAGCAGGTCACATGCAAGCACCTCCCTAAAATTGCCGTCCAAACGTATGCAAGCATGTCAATTTCTATGTGAACGTAAGCAAGCATGTCAATTTTCATGTGAATGTAAGCAAGCACCTCTCCAATAGTCACAATTCTCCGAATCACCCTAATGATGTGTCTATTCATTATCCTTGCATAACACCTATAAATACGAGAAATATGATAAAAAATAATCAAGGTAATATTAGGCATGCTAAATATAATAAATATACGTTAATGGAGTAGCGAAAATTTGAATAAAGAGAAAAACAAAACAAACCAAAATAAAGAACAAATCTAAAAAATCAGATTTGCTTATGGTGGTGGCGTCAATGGAGGAAGCTTGAATATGTGGAGATGGCGTGATGAATTGATAGTTGTTGTTTTGTCCTCGGCACCCTCTTAGACGCAATTATCTAAGCAAGCAACCTCAAGCGGCTCTAACTCACCCTCCTAGATGCAATTACGTAGGCAAGCAAGAGTGTGAAGATGATCTCCCTCACAAAAGCTCGATGATCTTATGTTGAAGATGGCTTCTAGACAAGTTTACCGAACACTTGCAAACTCAAATAATACTAAAATCTCCAAAGAGAACTTTTTATTAATCAATGAAATCTGAATTACAATGTGGGTGAAGCCTCCTCCTTTATATAGGCCATGGAGAAGTTCTAATCCTACTAAACTTAGGAATTAAATACAATAAATAAATGTTAAAATCTAATCTCCTAATTAGATAAGTAACTTCTAATAATAAATAAATAAATGCTAAAAATAAAATCCTAATTAAATAAATCTGATCCTAATAGATATTGCAGAATCCTATATTAATTTAAATTATAAATAATCAAATAAAATCTTGAAAATTCGTAATTATCCAAAAATCCCGTATTAATCCCGTATAGGAATTTCTGCATGCGCTGTCTTCGCTAAAATAGACGTATCTTGAGATCCAGATGTCTGATTGAGGCGTTTCAAGATGCGTTGGAAAGCTAATTTGCAGCTGGACAAGTTTTAAGAAGACATGTTGACCCATAAATGCCTGGATCCCATCCAAAAATGCTTTGCAAGTTGACTGATGTTTCTGACTTGCAAAGCAGTTTCAACTTCTTTTCCAAGATGATTATTTTAGCCCCTCTCGTGCTCGTATCATTCCCACACTCCTCAAAAAGATTCACACTCGAATCTAGATCGGTAAATGGAGGAAGTTCATCAAAGTATCATGGAAGAGAAGACGTCTTGAAGATCCTTTTGTAGAGTCTCTTTTTGCAATGTAATTTACAAGTTCCTTCTCATTGGGATCATCACGATTGTTATTTTGGTCGCAAAGTAACTCATTCTCATCTTCAAAATTGTTATTAATGCTTAAAAGATGAATAAGCATAAATAGAATTCTGAAAACATTCAATGATACCTTTTGATTGTAAGGTACCTTCGTTGGTGTTTGTCGTTTGATGATTATCTTGAATCGAAATAGTAGGTTTGTCACTGGAAACAAACACACAACTTATAATTTCTTCCTCATCAATAGGCAAGGTTAAACTCTCGATGGTATCGTCTTCCTCATGTTCTTTAGAAGAACAAAATTCTTGATCATGCTCCGGATCACGGATTTCAATATCATTAGAAGACATGAATTCAGACAACATATCTCTCAAAATTTTTTCTTGAAAATAAAACTTATCTGGACAATCATACCCTGAAAGATCTAGTCGACAACAATAATGACATCGAGTCCCCGAAAGGGTAAAATCCAATACGTTGCTCAATGACATCCTCAAGAATGGCCTGAATTTGATACCAAATGATAGAGTAGCGCAAAATCGAATAAAGAGAAAAACAAAACAAACCAAAATAAAGAACAAATCTAAAAATTCAGATTTGCTTATGGTGGTGGCGTCAATGGAGGAAGCTTGAATATGTGGAGATGGCGTGATGAATTGATAGTTGTTGTTTTGTCCTCGACACCCTCTTAGACGCAATTATCTAAGCAAGCAACCTCAAGCGGCTCTAACTCACCCTCCTCCTAGATGCAATTACCTAGGCAAGCAAGAGTATGAAGATGATCTCCCTCACAAGAACTCGATGATCTTATGTTGAAGATGGCTTCTAGACAAGTTTACTGAACACTTGCAAACTCAAAGAATACTAAAATCTCCAAAGAGAACTTTTTATTAATCAATGAAATCTGAATTACAATGTGGGTGAAGCCTCCTTTATATAGGTCATGGAGAAGTTCTAATCTTACTAAACTTAGGAATTAAATACAATAAATAAATGTTAAAATCTAATCTCCTAATTAGATAAGTAACTTCTAATTATAAATAAATGCTAAAAATAAAATCCTAATTAAATAAATCTGATCCTAATAGATATTGCAGAATCCTATATTGATTTAAATTATAAATAATCAAATAAAATTTTGAAAATTCGTAATTATCCAAAAATCCCGTATAGGAATTTCTGCATGCATTGTCTTCGCTAAAATAGACGTATCTTGAGATCTAGATGTCCGATTGAGGCGTTTCAAGATGCGTTGGAAAGATAATTTGCAGCCGGACATGTTTTAAGAAGACATGTTGACCCATAAATGCCTGGATCCCATCCAAAAATGCTTCGCAAGCTGACTGATGTTTCTGACTTGCAAAGCAGTTTCAACTTCTTTTCCAAGATGATTATTTTGACCCCTCTCGTGCTCGTATCATATGTTATATGATTCAACAAACTATAGTGCTGGTAAAATAAACAATAAATGACATAATAGAAAAAATGTGTACACTAAAACTATAATAATCAAATGGAACATATGCATCAGAAATAAATATGCAACACGTTGCATGGACTCCTTTTCACGTTGCATGAATCTTCCATGTTGCAGGGAATTGATTCAACTTCGGTAGCTTCAATAATCTTCCATGCATGATTGCACTTGCTACTGACCGCTTCTTTAAATTTCCTAGCCCTTGCACGAGTAATGGGGCCTAAGGGAAATTCGTCCGGGTCCAATGTTAGTGGTGACGCCATGATCTCATCAATTTGACTCCATTACATACTATGCAAGATGCACATACATTCTCCACTGTTTTCCTCACATGTGGCCTAAAGAAGTGCTCCATTACCATGTCCAAAATTTTGGAGATGCCAAAGTATCCTATTAAGCCTCCGGCATGTGATTCATAGACTAAAATTCTCTAATGGAGCCTTGTGGTATACACAACCTGTTTATTCGGAAAAGAAACACATCTACAAGACAAAACTTGTTAAAAGCACCTTTTAAATAATGAGTATAAATTTCCTTAAAATCAAGTTAGTAGAATACAATTCTTTTATATGTTCAAATCCCAATATAGTAGCATGCATTTGAGTAATTAGGGTATACCTTCGAGATGGTGCATCGACTACTACATTATCCTTACTTTTCTTGTACTTGATCACGTAAGGGAATGTTTCTATGAACTCCACCAACGAGCATGTCTTTTGCTCAAAGTACCTTGACCGCTTAGCCACTTCAAGGATTCATGGTCGGTGTGTATGACGAATTCCTTTGGAAGAAGATAGTGTTACCAAACTTCAAGTGCATGAACTAAAGCAAGGAGCTCTTTATCATAATTAGAATAATTCAAGTGTTCTCCTTTTAACTTCTCACTAAAGTAAGCGATTGGTTGTTCTTCCTGTAAAAGAACTGCACCTATGCCTATACATGAGGCATCACATTCTAACTCGAAGGTGTTAGGCAAATCAGGAAGACAAAGAATTGGGGCAATACAAAGTTTACCTTTTAGTGTTTGGAAAGCTTTTTCTTGTGCTTCACCCCAATGAAAACCTACCGTTTTTAATGATATTTGTCAATGGTGCAGCAATGGTAGAGAAATCCTTGACAAAGTGATGATAAAAACTTGCTAAGCCATAGAAGGATCTCACGTCGGTTATGGAAGATGGCGTGGGCCATTCTTTAGCTGCTTTGACTTTTTCATCATCAACATGGATACCCTGTGCAGTTACTATAAAGCCTAGAAAATTAAGACTTCCACTACAAAACACACACTTTTCCATGTTAGCATATAACCTTTCATGTCGTAGAACTTCGAAGACCGATTTCACATGAAAGAGATGTGAATCAAGAGAAGAGGAGTAGATAAGAATATCATCGAAATAAACAACAACAAACTTACCTTGAAACTCCCGCAAGACGTGGTTCATCAATTTCATGAATGTGCTAGGGGCATTTGTCAAGCCAAAAAGCATGATTGTCCACTCATATAAATCGAACTTGGTATTAAAAGCGGTTTCCATTCATCTCCTTCCTTCATCCTAATTTGATGATAACCACTCTTCAAATCGATCTTGGTGAAGATGCATGCACCGTAGAGTTCATCTAAGCATGGAATAGGATGTCTATACTTGATGGTGACTCGGTTGATTGGTCGACAATCTATACACATTCGATATGAACTATCTTTCTTTGCACCAAAAGTATTGGAACGGAACAAGGGCTTAAACTCTCACGAATGTAGCCTTTGTTGAGTAATTCTTGCACTTAATTTTGTAACTCCTTGGTTTCTTTGGGATTGCATCTATATGATAGTCTATTTGGGATGGAGGAACCTGGAATTAGATCAATTTGCCTGACAATGATTTCGTAGCCGAGAATTATCCAGTGATGAACCTGATCCTAGAAGCTTGGTGATTCAACGTTCACTTAATATCCAAGCAATGAAACATACGAATGTGCAAAGAACAAATATCTTCCACACACGGTGTTTGATCAAAGGTAAACTTTATTCTATCATCATTGATAGCGGAAGTTGTGCAAATATGGTAAGCAGCTATCTAGTTGACGCACTTGATCTACCTTGTCAACGCCATCCAAAGCCATATTATCTACAATGGCTTCATGAAGGACCAGAATTAACACACACGTACATTAATCATTTTTACTATGAGCAAATATTGTGACAACGTTTGGTGTGATGTTATCCCTATGTAAGCATCTCACTTGCTTTTAGGACGACCTTAGCAGTATGACCGTGATGTAACTCACCATGGTAAGTTGAATAAGTATTCACTTGTATTCCATGGAAAGAAGTATACCTTGGTCCCCACTTGATCCAAAAGAGGTGTACAAAGATCAAATGAGAATGAAAAAGTTTTGTGAGGAGGTGGGAATAAAAAAAGATGAAAATGAAAAAAATAATGAAAAAAGGCAACAACAAAAGAGGCTTGTAGTAATAAAAGCCAAGTATATAAAGGCCCAGGGGTGGTGAATGATCCTAAATGTGAGAAAAAAAAGAGTGTATCAAAATATTTATGTGAGGGAAAAAGAAGCAGACAAGCCCCTTTTCTTAAACAACCCTTGTATCCTCATTCGCATCAGGGAAAACTTTTTTCTATCACTGACGATAACAAATGTTTGCCTAGTGTGTTTTTTTCTCTTTTGTAGGACTTCGATGATGCTTTAGGTGATCTACCCGATAGTTTGCCACCCTTAAGAGGAATTGAACACAAAGGTGTTGTAGGCAAAACAAAACAAAAAAGCAACCAGACTCAAAGAAGTACATCAAGATTGATTGTTTCTCGATCGAGTTGTAAGTAAGTTTTGTGGTACGGTTGTTTTACTTTCTTCTATTTCATTTCATTCATGTTCTTCTTATAATCTACCCTTTCCTTTTTCTTTCCATTCCTTTTCATTTCCTTTAATTCTTTCTTTTTCCCTAGCCTAACCTTATTTGCAGACCAAACGCCATCAAGTAAAAATAGTTTTGACAGGTTTGAGTAAATTCTGTTAAGAACTTGCGACGAGAGAATCAAGTGGTAAAAGGCACGAGAGTTGATAGAGTAGCACAATCGTGGATTTGGAATCCTTCAATCAAGTTGTTGCAAAAACTGGAAGCTCTAGACTCAATTAAGAAAGCTATGCGCATATCTAAAAATTCAAGAGAGTTCAGAAGGGATTTTCATGAAATTTTCAGATTCAAGGCTGGAAATTAAAAGAAATGAAGGCAAGGTGAAAGATTAGAACATGAATGACAAGATTATAATTAAAAAGATTGAAAAAGATGAAGAGAAGGATAGGTAAAACAAATCTGAAATTTTCAGCTTTGTTTATGGCTTATGGACGGTGGCGTGGAGGTAGTAGATGAAGATGGCTTGGCAAAATTGATGTTGTTGTTTGTCCTCGGCACCCTCTTAGAAGTAATTACTTAAGCAAGCAACCTCAAGAGGCTTTAACCCACCCTCCTACACGCAATTACCTAGGCAAGTAGGTGTGTGAAGATGATCTCCCTCACAAGAACTCGATGATCTTTTGTTGAAGAAGACTTCTAAGGCACAAGTTATCAGCACTTGCAAAAATGAACTCACTAAATATTTCATATATCAAAGAAAATATGTGTTACAATGGTGGAGGCTTCATCCTTTTATAGGTGAAGGATAGCCGAAGTTAACTTCTACTAGAACAAGGAAATGGTTGCTTGGGCGGCAAGTAAGGATTGATGGGGCTTTTATTTGGATGAATTTTAAGGGTATTGGGCTGGTTTGGATGCCAAGTAATGGATTTGGGGCAAGGAGGCATGTGTGGGCTATTTTTAAATGCTAACTAGGCCTAAAAAACACTTGTAAATCCTAATTTGGACTAAGTTATTCACATGGCAATGTGTGTGAAATATATTCTCTCGTTGTTGTTCTTCCTTGGCCATTTGTGCATTTAGAAGCCTTTTACCCACTAGGATTTCTCCATCAACGTTCGGTTCAATTTCTTTTTCCTCGGGCTCAGATTTCTCCTGAACTTCATCCTCGTAGTCGGATGTTATATTGCCATTATCCAATAGTAGCATAGTATTTCGGTTAGGATATTGGTTAGCTATATGGCCTCGTCCCAAACATTTGAAGCATTTAATATCACTTGTGCGTTCCTTGTTCTCCACTTGCTTGCCTCGGATGTTCTCTATCATTGCTAGTTTTGGCTTAGAGGTCTTGGCTGGTTCCTTGATATCAGCTCGGTGCATAAGTACTAGCATGGTGTTAAGTACTTTACCACGGACATTGTACCCTGTGTCAATCGTTGAAGCTTTCTCTCAATGTCCTCATAATATTCTACTGGGACATAATGAATACTAATGATCCGCTTTAATTCACTCCTAGAATCAATATGTCGTTTGCCATAAAACTTTTGATCTTTCACTAATCTATTCCACCAAATAGTAGCATGGTTAGTGAATCCTCTGATAGCTAACGAACAAGTTACCATATCGCAATGCTTATAAAACATATCATTAATCTCGTACTCCCGTTCACGATAAGCATCTGGTCAGATGTTCCTTCGAATGGAGGGATGTTGTGCGTTGGTATAGCCAAAAGTGATGCGATTTCGTCTTGGAATTTACCGAGATGCTTGAATTGCCCGATCGTAAAAGAAGTAACTTTGTGTTGTAAGACTTGCAACGGTTTTGGATGGTTTAAAGGATGATGGTGTGTAACAATATAGAAAGTGATGAAATAAAGAAATGGAATTTTAGAAGGTTAAATGTGTTCGATGGCGGTGGTAGAATTGGATGATGGAAGATGGGAGATAGTTTAAGACTTGAGGATTGAACCAACACTAAAAAGTGTGACCCGAACCCTATAACCGTCTCTAAACGAAGTAAGGAACTTGACCCACTAGTTAAGTAAAACTAGGAACCAAAGGTATCAAGGTTTGATTCAACAAGCAAAACTTGAAGGATCGATAAAGTTTTCAAAAGAAGGAAAGAGATAAAACTCTCAATTTTCTTGAAATCAAAGTGTGTCTTACAATTGAAAAACCAGCCTCTATTTATAGGCTTTACAAAATGATGTGATCAGCCAACATTCCTAGGGAGGTGTGAAGGGATAATAAATGAAAAAAGAAATCTTAAAATGTGTGCCTTTGCCGCCCAATGTAATCATAAGCAAGCACGACAATTCCAAGCAAGCACCTCTCTAGAATTGCCGTTCATTGTGAATGCAAGCAAGCACCTCTCTAGAATTGCCGTCCATGTGAACGTAAGCAAGCATGTCAATTTTCATGTGAACGTAAGCAAGCACCTCAAGCAAGCATGTCAATTTCCATGTGAACATAAGCAAGCATGTCAATTTCCATGTGAAGTAAGCAAGCACCTCAAGAAAGCATCTCAAGCAAGCACCTCTCTAATAGTCACAATCCTCTTAATCACCCTAATGATGTGTGTATTCATTTTCTTTGCATAAAACCTGTAAATATGAGAAATATGATTAGAAATAAACAAGGTAATATGATGATGCATGCTAAATATAATAAATATATGTTATATGATTCAACGAACTCTAGTGCTGGTAAGATAAACAATAAACAACATAATAGAAAACATGTGCACATTAAAACTATAATAATCAAATGTAACATATGCATCAGAAATAAACATGCAACACGTTGCATGAATCTTCAACGTTGCAAACATCAACAAGGGGAACCAACCACTCAACCCAAGTTGACAACATTATAGTCCGAGTAGCCGACCACTTTCCTTCCTCAAGGACTCTTAACCATGATCGATTTTTATCATATTATAGTGCACTTCATCCTATGGCATGCCAACTATATCCGAATGTTTTCTCATCATGTCACATAGCCAATATATCATTTACAAAACAATTTACTCACTATTTTACAATGTATTATACAAAATACCACATATGCAAATCACATTGCCAAAGCAATAACACTGATATGATCTCGACTATGAGTTTTGAATCATATATGTGAATGCCCGATCGTGATTCTAGTAAGAACTCTGCAGTGCTTTGAATGTATTCTGAAATTACTCAAACAACAATGTAAGTAGAAATAGATAAATAAGAACTAGAAATAATGGGATGAAAGATATGTAGAAGGGGTGTAGGAAGAGTGATAGTTGTGATTATGGAAGAAAAAAAAAATAAAAGATGAAAATGTAGGTGAAGATGATGGGGTGTTGGCGTTAAGATGAAGAAATTCAAAGGATGGATTGTGACCCCCTAACTATAAAGAGTTAGGAACCAGCAATATAATAAAGTGGAAATGAAGTGGTAGGATATGGAACGTGACCCACTAGCTATAGATGAGCTAGGAACCAACGCTATAACAAAAGGGAAATGGATGAAGACTACAAGACTAACTTGAAGCCGATAAAAGTTCCACAAGAGAACAAGAATGAAAGCAATCTTTCAAAGATGTTTTATATATTCAAAAGTGTCTTACAATGATCCTAAAGATGCCTATTTATAGTAGAAGTAGGCAGAATATGAAAAGGTGTTACAAGAAAGATGAATGCTCATCTTAATGCACTTGAATACACATGAATGCTTTGTCCTTTCTTCTCATCTTCAAAGCTGATTAGTTTAGACAAATTGAGGTTGAATTTAGTCATATTTTCGTCCAAATTAAGAAGGACTCTTGGGCTGCCTTGTTTTGCTATCATATGAAGAGAAAGGGGATGAATGTGGACAAGGATGAATGTAGACATCCTTGCTGTCCAGCTTAAGTGCAACTCTTCATCTTCCAAGCTGATTAATATGACTTGAATGTCATAAAAGGTGAGTTTCATCCAGCCTTCATTTCATGTCTCCTCAATGAATTTTGAAACCCCCACTTGAATGGTGATAACATCAACCTTGAATGCCTTGAATTTGCTGAATTAAGATGGCCATCAATTGCTTGTCTCTTGGTAGAAGATGAAAGAACTCTTCCTTGGCTCAAATTCATTCAAATCATCCATGCATAAAATTCCCGTAATAAAAATTTCAGCCTGCACTGTCTTCAGTAAATCATTCGTATCTCAAGCTCCCGATATCGGATTGAGGTGATTCAAAAGGCATTGGAAAGCTAAGAGATGGAGGAATAACGTCCAATTGATTTCTGGATCCAAACACGTCTGTATCGCATCCAGAATTGGAAGACATTCTGCTGATATTCTTGCATCTGGTAAAACCGCTCATCTTCCCTCATGCACCTAGACACAAAGGTAAACTTTATTCAATCTTTAATTGAAAACATGCATGTAAACAATTAAGAGTTAGTTTAATAAATGAGCTAGTTTGATGAATGAACTAGTTTAATTAATGAACTAACTTTATTCAATGAACTAATAATCTTGAATGAACTAGTTTAATCAATGAACTACTTAGTTAAATGAAGTGTATAACTAAATGAACTACATGTTTAAATGCAACGCATGCTTTAATGAACAACATGTTTATTGAATGCAATGAATGTTATGCAAACTTTAAATACTCATGCAAATTCATGCATAAGCAAAGTAAAGTGTTCCTCCCTTATTATTTCTTCTTTCTCACGTCCCAAGCTTGATGTAAACATATTTTCCATGGCTGCTTGGAACTCCTTGGCCCTTGCTCGAGTAATGGGGCCACCTGGGTACTTCTCTGGGTCTTTGCCATTGACGTTCATATCAGTCCCTCCCTCTTTAAGGCGATTTATCCCCAAATCGTCATCTACATCATAAGGAGATAGGTCAGCAACATTGAAGGTTGCACTAACATTAAACTCACCTGGAAGATCTAATTGATAGGCATTGTCATTGATCTTCTTGACTATTTGGAATGGTCCATCTCCCGAGGCATTAATTTGGACTTTCGTTGAGCCGAACCTTTCTTTCCTCATGTGCAGCCACACCCAATCCCCTGGCTCAAAGGAAATTCGCTACGACCCTTATTTGCTTGCTGCTCATATTGCTTGGTTCGTTTTTCAATGTTCTCCCCACTTGTTGATGAAGCTTCTTAACAAATTCAGCTTTATTAAGTCCATCTTTATTCACAACTTGATCAGCGGGTAATGGTAACAAGTCTATCGGTGTTAATGGATTGAATCCATACACCACTTCAAAAGGCGTCGCCCTGTAGTACTATGGATCGAACGGTTGTATGCAAACTCCACATGTGGTAAACTCTCCTCCCATGTTTTCAAATTCTTCCTAATGATGGATCAAGTAACATAGAAAGTACTGGTTCACCACTTCAGTTTGGCCATCCGCTTGAGGGTGGCAAGTGGTGGAGAATAGTAACTTAGTACCAATCTTACTCCATAGGGCTCTCCAAAAGTGACTTAAGAACTTCACATCCCGATCAGACACAATAGTTCTTGGTATGCCATGTAACCTTAAGATTTCCCTGAAAAACAAAGTAGCAATATGTGAGGCATCATTAGTTTTGTTACAGGAATGAAATGAGCCATTTTGGAGAATCTATTCACAACTACAAAGATGGAATCTTTGTTATTCTTGGTACGTGGAAGCCCTAGCACAAAATCCATTGAAATATCCATCCATGGTGCTTCCGGTATGGGTAGTGGTGTGTAAAGTCCATGTGGCATGACTTTAGATTTGGCCTTCCTGCAAGTGATGCATCGCTCACACAACCTCTCCACATCTCGTTTCATTTTAGGCCAATATAGGTGCTCTTGAAGTATAGCCAAAGTCTTTGCTATCCCAAAATGTCCCATTAATCCTCCTCCATGAGCTTCCTTAGTTAGCAATTCACGCATGGAACCTTGAGGGATGCATAGTCTTCCTTCCTTAAATAGGAAACCATCATGCTTATAGTATTTTTCAATTGACCCTTTCTCACAAGCTTTGTAAATCTCTCCAAAATCAGAGTCAGAGACATATAAGTCTTTAATAAAAACAAAACCCAATAACTTAGATTCCAAAGTGTTTAAAAGAATATACCTCCGTGACAATGCATCGGCAACTATATTCTCCTTACCTTTCTTGTACTTGATAACATATGGGAAAGTTTCAAGAAACTCCACCCATTTGGCATGCCTTTTGTTGAGTTTATGCTGCCCCGGATATGTTTCAATGCCTCATGATCAGTGTGAATGATGAACTCCTTAGGCCAAAGGTAATGTTGCCATGTTTCCATTGCCCTCACAAGAGCATACATCTCCTTGTCATAGGTAGGGTAATTGCCGTAGCTCCACTTAATTTTTCACTGAAATAGGCTATAGGACGTCCACCTTGAGACAAAACTGCTCCAATTCCTACACCTGATGCATCACATTCAATTTCAAAAGTTAGATTAAAATCAGGTAGAGCAAGTAAAGGGGCATGTATTAAACAATCTTTAATGCTATTAAAGGACTTCTCTTGATCTTCCCCCAAAAGAATTTAGAATTCTTCTTAATAACACTTGTTAGTGGGGCGGCTATGGTGCTGAAGTTGGGGACGAATCTTCGATAAAAACTTGCAAGTCCATGGAAGCTCCTAACTTGAGAAATGCTTGCTGGTCGTGGCCACTCTTCAATGGCTTTAACCTTCTCTTTGTCCACCTCCAAGCCTTCAGAACTCACAACGAAAACCTAGGAAAACAACCCTGTCAAGACAAAATGTACATTTTTGTAAGTTAGCAAACAGTTTTTCCTTCCTCAAAACTAGCAAAACTGACCTTAAATGTTGAACATGTTCTTCCATGGTTTTACTATAGATTAGAATGTCATCAAAGTAAACCACACAAAACTTACCCAAGAATGGCCTAAGAACATGATTCATTAACCTCATAAACGTGCTTGGAGCATTAGTTAAGCCAAAAGGCATAACCAACCACTCATAAAGGCCTTGCTTAGTTTTGAATGCTGTTTTCCACTCATCACCTTCCCGCATTCGTATTTGGTGGTAACCACTTTTAAGATCAATCTTGGAAAAGAGGTTAGAACCACTAAGCTCATCTAACATGTCATCTAAGCGAGGAATAGGGTGACGACGATACTTTACCGTAATTTTGTTTACCGCTCGGCAGTCCACACACATGCGCCAAGTTCCATCCTTCTTTGGCACAAGTAGAACCGCACGGCACATGGGCTAAGGCTTTCCCTCACGTAACCTTTTGACATCAACTCAGATACTTGCCTTTGCAACTCCTTAGTTTCTTCGGGTTGCTTCGCACGCTGGTCGGTTTGGAATGACGGCCCGAACAAAGTCTATTTGATGTTCTATGCCACGAATAGGTGGCAGCCCACTTGGTATTTCCTCCGAAATAGGTCATCAAACTCCTGCAATAAAGACACAACAAAAGCAGGCAAATTTTGATCAAGGTAGTTAGTATTCAAGAAATTTTCCTTGTACATGAGCACAAGTGCTTCCTTTGCTGTCATTAAACTCTTTTTCAACTCTCTCTTTTTAAAGAATGCTGATTTTCCTTCCCTCATTTTGATCACACTCCTTTGCTTTTACCTCCATTTTGGTCTCTCTCTTTTGGCTTTTTCAATTTTTCCTCTCAATAAAATTTGGTCTTCATGTATTTGTTTTGGAGAAAGTGGGGCTAAAGTGATCTTCTTTGCTTCATGGGTGAACGATACCGGTTGGTATACCCGTCATGGATCACTCGCCTATCAAATTGCCAAGGCCTTCCAAGTAATAAATGGCTTATGCGTGCATTGGAACGACATCGCATAATACCTCGCCTTTGTACTTCCCAATAGAGAAAACAATTCGAACTTGTTTGGTCACCTTGAGTTCTCCTCCATCGTTGAGCCATTGTAGCTTATAAGGTTGTGGATGCTTTGTTGTTGCCAAGCCAAGTGTATCTACCATTAAGGTACTAGCAACATTAGTGCAACTACCACCATCAATAATAACAAAGCATACCTTTCCTCCAACATGGCAACGAGTATGGAAGATATTTTCTCGTTGTTCATTTCTCCAACGGATTGTACGCTTAGGCTTCTTTTGACAACAAGAACCTCTCCTTCCACGCCATACTCTAATTCTTCTTCTTCGATGGCAACATCTTCATTCTCATCCTCTTCTTGTTCCGATTCAACTTCTCCATCATCTTGAAGAAGCATGGTGTTGCGGTTCGACATTGGCTTGCAATGTGTCCACGCCCCAAACACTTAAAACATTGTATGTCACGGAACGATTTGGAGTAGCGGTAGTCTTACCCTTGCTGGTTTCGCAATGGGCTTACTTCCTTTCGTGGTCCTCCTTTTTCGTGGGACGGTATTGGAGGAGTCTTCTTGTATGAACTTTGCCCCATTTTGATGTTGAACTCCCATAAGATCGTGGGCACACCTTTCTTTTGAGCTGTTTTTCCACTTTCATGGCCATATGCACCATGTCTTCCATCTCCACATAATGTTGCAACTCGACCACGCTCGCAATGTCCGGATTTAGTCCCGCTTAGAATCTTGCCATTGTGGCTTCTTGATCCTCGCCGATGTTGGCTCGAATCATGGACACCTCCATCTCTTTGTAGTAATCTTCAACACACTTCGGTTACCTTGTGAAAGATTTTGAAGACGGTTGAATAACTCTCGATGGTAGTGGGTTGGAATGAATCGCCTTCGCATCACCGCTTTCATTTCATCCCATGTAGTGATAGGATGTTCTCCATTGCGTCTCCTACTTGATGTCAATTGATCCCACCATATTAGTGCATAATCCGTAAACTCAATGGCAGCGAGTTTTACCTTTTAAGCTCTGAATAGTTATGGCACTCAAAAATGTGCTCAACCTTCTTTTCCCATGCAAGATAGGTTTCAGGATCCGCTTCTTCCTTGAAAAGGAGGAATGGTAATCTTGATGTTGCTGAGATTATCGCCTACTCGTGGTCGAGCTCTCTGCCTTGTTGTACCATGCTATGTTGGGATACTTGATCTTGCACATCATCTACTTCAACTTCTTCAGATACTCCTCATTACCCCGATTAGCTTGTGAAATTTCAAGCTGGTCTATTCGCTCAATTAGGGGCTCCAATTGCTCTTGGATCATTTTGGCCATTGCTTGAAGCATAGCCTGATTTTGCAAATTGGGAACTCCTTCACCACTATGACCAGATCTTTGTGACATGTTAGATAAAGAAACAAAAGAAATTAAACCTTACTAACACAAAATCTCACCTTTCCACTCCAAAGAAAATGCACTCACACTCGTGTTTCACTCGGGTTAGGCTTTTCCCCTTAATGCACACTCATGCCTTTTACCACTGTGCTTTATTTTCAAGTCCTTTTGGGAACTTCCTCAAGGCTTACAAGTGTCTCGTGGACTTCGCTGAAACAATTCTAGCTTGGTAGGAGAATGATGAATAATAAAAGGATAATGGCTTCAAAAAGAAAGAATTACTAAGAATAGGTAAAGGAATTTGTAATTCAGCAATAAGAAATGATGTATTGTAATTTTTTTAAACAAGAATAGATTGCTCCCTCCTCTTTTTAAGATTTTTTTGATTTTTTTTTGATTTTTTTACTAACCCGGAGAGAGAAAAAATAATACGCTTACAGAATCGCCTAGGCTCTGATACCAAATGATATGATCTCGACTATGAGTTTTGAATCATATATGTGAATGCCCGATCGTGATTCTAGTAAGAACTCTACAGTGCTTTGAATGTATTCTGAAATTACTCAAACAACAATGTAAGTAGAAATAGATAAATAAGAAATAGAAATAATGGGATGAAAGATATGTAGAAGGGGTGTAGGAAGAGTGATAGTTGTGATTATGGAAGAAAAAAAAAAAAAGATGAAAATGTAGGTGAAGATGATGGGGTGTTGGCGTTAAGATGAAGAAATTCAAAGGATGGATTGTGACCCCTAACTATAAAGAGTTAGGAACCAGCAATATAATAAAGTGGAAATGAAGTGGTAGGATATGGAACGTGACCCACTAGCTATAGATGAGCTAGGAACCAACGCTATAACAAAAGGGAAATGGATGAAGACTACAAGACTAACTTGAAGCCGATAAAGTTCCACAAGAGAACAAGAATGAAAGCAATCTTTCAAAGATGTTTTATATATTCAAAAGTGTCTTACAATGATCCTAAAGATGCCTATTTATAGTAGAAGTAGGCAGAATATGAAAAGGTGTTACAAGAAAGATGAATGCTCATCTTAATGCACTTGAATACACATGAATGCTTTGTCCTTTCTTCTCATCTTCAAAGCTGATTAGTTTAGACAAATTGAGGTTGAATTTAGTCATATTTTCGTCCAAATTAAGAAGGACTCTTGGGCTGCCTTGTTTTGCTATCATATGAAGAGAAAGGGGATGAATGTGGACAAGGATGAATGTAGACATCCTTGCTGTCCAGCTTAAGTGCAACTCTTCATCTTCCAAGCTGATTAATATGACTTGAATGTCATAAAAGGTGAGTTTCATCCAGCCTTCATTTCATGTCTCCTCAATGAATTTTGAAACCCCCACTTGAATGGTGATAACATCAACCTTGAATGCCTTGAATTTGCTGAATTAAGATGGCCATCAATTGCTTGTCTCTTGGTAGAAGATGAAAGAACTCTTCCTTGGCTCAAATTCATTCAAATCATCCATGCATAAAATTCCCGTAATAAAAATTTCAGCCTGCACTGTCTTCAGTAAATCATTCGTATCTCAAGCTCCCGATATCGGATTGAGGTGATTCAAAAGGCATTGGAAAGCTAAGAGATGGAGGAATAACGTCCAATTGATTTCTGGATCCAAACACGTCTGTATCGCATCCAGAATTGGAAGACATTCTGCTGATATTCTTGCATCTGGTAAAACCGCTCATCTTCCCTCATGCACCTAGACACAAAGGTAAACTTTATTCAATCTTTAATTGAAAACATGCATGTAAACAATTAAGAGTTAGTTTAATAAATGAGCTAGTTTGATGAATGAACTAGTTTAATTAATGAACTAACTTTATTCAATGAACTAATAATCTTGAATGAACTAGTTTAATCAATGAACTACTTAGTTAAATGAAGTGTATAACTAAATGAACTACATGTTTAAATGCAACGCATGCTTTAATGAACAACATGTTTATTGAATGCAATGAATGTTATGCAAACTTTAAATACTCATGCAAATTCATGCATAAGCAAAGTAAAGTGTTCCTCCCTTATTATTTCTTCTTTCTCACGTCCCAAGCTTGATGTAAACATATTTTCCATGGCTGCTTGGAACTCCTTGGCCCTTGCTCGAGTAATGGGGCCACCTGGGTACTTCTCTGGGTCTTTGCCATTGACGTTCATATCAAACACCATTCCCGACTGGAACGAAAATCAATGCTCACAAACATTTCTTATACTTTTAAACCCTTGCATATGTACTTAAAATCACGCATTTCTAGTATATAAAACAAACCATGTTTATGACCTAAACATGAATTACACTTGCTCATATCCGAACCGATGTTAAAGAGCAAAAGAGGGAAACATACTTCTGAGCTTAGGTAAGTGTTTCATGCTTACCCTAAACTCTCAACAACCTTTATTAAACCTTTGAAAGGCATTTAAACCAGTTTTCACTCATCGATACACCTCGCCTTGCTCGCCAATGCGGATTGAGCTCCCGGCAAGCAACAAACAACGTCAAGCTTCGTCGCCTTGATTATCCCTGTTTTAACCACATAAAAACCAGAGGGCAAATGCATCATTATGCATTCAAACCATTGCCAACAAGCAATTACCCGCAACTCTCAAGTTGCCCACTCAAAAACCATCTGAAACATATCGAAATCATCCCAATTTATCAGCTTGTGGCAAGACGATTAAGCTTGTTAAGGTCTTGTGGCGACACTGTTACCCCAAAAACCCCTTGATTTGTTACCTTAAATATTAGAGATTCAAATTGTTTCAGGATTACAAAGTTAAAACCAAGTTATCAGCTCAATTAAACATCAAAATCATGATCTAATCTGATCAAAATCCCAGCAAAATAGAACAAGTACGAAGATCCACCAATTTCATCAATCAAAACACAATTAACCAATTTTCCTCAATTAAACTATCAAAACACATTAGAAAACAATTGTGAAGAGTCAACAACTTGGGAATTTTAGTAAAGAACCTTTCATTAGAGGAGGAGAACGAACCTTACCTATAATGGACGCTTTCTCCCTTAATTGGATGATTTACATGAGAAAACAAAGTTAAAACAATAAGGTTTTGGAAGACTAACAAGAAGGAATCATTTACAAACAAAATATTTAAGAAAAGAAAAGTTTACTTGAAGATTTAGAAGAAGAAATTGATGTTTGGCTGGAGAGATTTTGAGAGAAAATATTTTGAGAAAGCAGTTAAGTGATTTTTGTTTTAAGAGATTAATTAACAAATTAATTCTCCCCAACCTATTTATATTTTCCAAACCACTTTTAAAATAGCCAATTAAGGGACAAAGTCTGATATGAGACTTTTAGGGAAATTAGCTCCTTAAAGATTCAATGTTTTGACTCTTTACAAAACAGCCACCAAAAATAGTTTTCAAAGTTTGCATTTTGATCACTATTCCAAAATGTCTAATTTCCAAAACTCCTTTTCCAAAATTGATTTCACCATAATCATTAATATATTTAATAATGATTTTAGAATATTTTTCCACAATTTTATCACCTTCAAAAATATTTAATTCTATTTAATCCCGAAACTGACTCGAATCTCTAATACCGATCCACCAAACCTTCGAACCAACCTTTAAACATCTAAGCCCAAAACTGGGGTGTTACAACTCTCCCCCACTTAATAAATTTCGTCCCCAAAATTACTTGGAGGAAACAAATGCGGAAATTGCTCCAACATGTCTGCCTTGCTTCCCCATGTGGCTTTCTCGACACCACAGTGTCGCCACAAGACCTTAACAAGCTTAATCGTCTTGCCACAAAGAACTTTGATGCTGGAATCAAGGATGTCCACCGGTTCCTCATCATAGGATAAATTCAGCCTCAACTCAATATGCTCCTCCGGCATAACATGCGAGGAATCTGACCGATACCTCTGCAACATAGATACATGGAACACATCATGTATTTTCTCCAACTTGGGAGGCAACCTCAACCGATAAGCCACAGGACCAACATGCTCAACAACCTCATACTACGGTCCAATAAACCTCAGACTAAGCTTACCCTTACGTCCGAACCGCATCACCTTTTTCCATGGTGACACTTTCAAGAATACAGATCACCCACCGCATATTCAATTTCCCTACGCTTCAAGTTCGCGTAAGATTTCTGCCGATCCGTAGCCTCTTTCAAGCGATCACACACAAGCTTTACTTTCTCATCCGTGTCTTTCAACACATTCGGTAAGGAAATATGCTTTACCCCTACCTCATCCCAACACAAAGGCGTACGACACCTCCGGCCATACGATGCCATCTGTATACTAGCTTGGTAATTGTTATTATACGCAAACTCAACCAAAGGTAAATGCTTCTCCCAGGTTCCTTGGAACACAATAATGCAACACCTCAGCACATCCTCCAAAATCTAGATAATCCGCTCAGATTGACCATCCGTCTGAAGATGATACACTGTGCTAAAATTTAACCTCGTATCCAAAGATGAATGCAAACTCACCCAAAACCTCACTGTAAACCTCAGATCTCTATCCGAAATAATGGACTTAGGTACCCCGTAAAAACGCACGATCACAACAATATACAGATTCACCAACTTGTCCAAATTGTACGTCGTATGCACTGGCAGAAAATGTGCACACTTTGTAAACTGATCCACAATCACCCAAATGGAATCATTTTTAGTCAGTGTCTAAGGTAACCCTAACACAAAATCCATGGTGACTCTCTCCCATTTCTATTCTGAAATTCTCAACGGTTGCAACAACCCTGATGGAAACTATGTTCAGCCCTGACCCACTGACACACCATGCAATTAGAAACAAACTCAGCCACATCCTTCTTCAAACCATCTCAGTAGTATGCCTCTTTCAACCCACGATACATCTTAACACTATCGGGATGTATAGCAAACGGACTAGATAGTGCCTCCATCAAAATAGTGTCTCAACTCTTGATCATCCGATACCATTATTCAACCCTCAAAACACAAAACCCCATCATCATCAAAATGAAAATCTATCGGATTACCATCTGATATGTCCTTAACATGCGGAACAAAGGAATCATTAAACGGCTGCTTAGCTTTAATTGCTTGTGACAATGTAGGCTTAACTTACAACTCAGCCAACAATCCACCTTCCCGTGTCACACTCCACCTAGCAAACATAGCCCTAAGCTCAACCGCAACCTTACGACTCAACGCATCCACAACCAAGTTGGCTTTTCCAAGATGATACTCGATCGTCAAGTCGTAACCTTTAAGTAACTCCAACCATTTACGTTGCCTAAGATTCAAATCCTTTTGAGACATCAAATACTTCAAACTCTTGTGGTCAGTAAAAACATCAGACTTCTCTCCATAAAGGTAATGTCTCCAAATTTTCAGGGCAAACACCACAGTCGCCAGCTCCAAATCATAAGTCAGATAATTGTGCTCATGAACCTTCAGCTGTCTCGATGCATAGGCCACAACCTTACCATCTTGCATCAGCACACAACCCAAACCAAAATAAGACGCATCACCATAAACCACAAACTCCTTCCCAAATTCAAGTTGAATCAACATAGGAGCATCTGTTAAAACTTCCTTCAACTTCTCAAAACTATGTTGTTGCTTCTCTGTCCCCACATAAGGAACATTCTTTTGCAACAACTTCGTCAATGGTGCTGCAATACTAGAAAACCCATATACAAAACGACGATGATAACCAGTCAGCCCAAGAAAACTGCGAACCTCCAAAACAGATTTAGGTTGCTTCCAATTGAGAATACCTCAATTTTCTGTGGATCAACATGAATACCCTCCGTAGAACACATGACCAAGGAACATCACTTCCTTAAGCCAAAACTCACACTTGCTCAGCTTAGCATACAACTGATTATCCTTCAAAACCTACAACACAATCCGCCAATGCCGATCATGTTCCTCCTCGATACGAGAGCACACAAGAATATCGTATATAAACACCACCACGAATTGATCAAGATATTCATGGAACACCCTATTCATCATATCCATGAATGCAACCGGGACATTCGTCAAACCAAAAGGCATGACCAAGAACTCAAAATGCCCGTACCTCGTACGAAAGGCAGTTTTATGTACATCATCATCCTTAATCTTCAACTGATAATACCCCGATCTTAAATCAATCTTAATGAACACCGTTACCCAGCAAAACTGATCAAACAAATCATTAATCCTCGACAAAGGATACTTGTTCTTCACCGTTAGCCTATTCAACTGTCGGCAATCAATACACATACGCATCATGCCATCCTATAAGGAGCAATGGGCACCGGTGCTGCACCCGCGTACGTCTCAATACCGAATTCTACCTCCCCATCTGGTGGTAAACTCGGTAACTCTTCAGGAAAAACTTTTGAGAAATCACTAATAGTTCGAATATCCCACACCCGAACACCTTTAACTTCAAGATTCATCACGATAGCCGATTAACTTGATACCCTCATTGCATTATCTTTTTTCACTTGAGTAGCCGAACAATATTGGACAAGAATTTCACATTCTCAAAAGCACCACAGCTTTGTAATCATCGATTAACCTCAAGGAAATCCTTTTGGATTCACAATCCACAACCGCCTTGTGCTCACTTAACCAATCCATACCCACAACACTGTCAAAATAATGGAATGACAACTCCATCCAAACTGCGGCAAACTCATGACCTTGAACAAGCAAAGGACATCTCCTATCCAACTTCCTAACCATAACCGTCTCACCAAAGGAAATAGTTACTAACTCTTCATTGGCCTCTGCAAAATTATCCGTAAGTGTGGACATATGTATGCATTATTCCTTATATGCCATCCTAGAAGTCTATGCATATGGATGCAAAACCTTTAATGTCGTGCCCAAAGATGTAAGCATGTACTGACATATTTAAATATATACATATAAGTGTTTTTGCACTGTGCATGTTCAACATCTACACCTACTTATAACATTCCCGGTACCAATATTCCATCCAACACGTCAAAAAACTCTAACAACCCTCAGTTGTTGATCAAAACTCTTCTCGGTACCACAGTACACGAGAACGCCACCATTCTAGCCACTACTCGAATCTAGGTATTTGGAGAATACCCAACACGTCATCATCTCGAACGTCACTAACACATTCGACGCCAACACATATAGCCATATCAGCCAACGGTCTAGAGCCCAACTAACGCTAACCATGCCAGAGCCTTACGAAAGAACTCTGAGGCTAACATAACCACAACCCAGCCACCACCATGCTTGTGACCTAGCTTGTATCGCTTATCACGCGATCTTTCATACTCAACAACTGACATGCCACCCTGCAATAGCGACATAAACTTGCGTTTCCTCGCATCCAAATACTGAGGACCAAGATACTTCCTTTTAAAAGCTCTCCGAAAGAACTCCCAAGTCAAATCCACTTCCGAGACACCCGCAACTGAGGTCACCTACTAGCGATAAGCATCACCTTGCAACAAGAACACAGTGCAACCCAACTTGCACACATCGTTGCAATCCATCTAACTCAAAATACGAATTATCTTTTCCAGCCTTCTCTCGGCTGCTTCAAGGCTTAGACCCCTAAATTCCTTGCCTCCCAAACTTTGAAGACTCTCCAAGGCAAACCTTGATTAACCACCACAACAGGTGCCGGTGCTTGCACTTGCACTCCATCCATCACTGCCTAAAACATTCCCATCATCGCCTGGAATAACGGAGTCAAATCACCAAAACTAATCCTTGCAGAGCCTGGAGATACATCACCTACCCTACGTCAACAGGAGGAGACAACAAAAGAGGTGGAGGTAAGGTATTACAAAGATTCCCCACAACATCATTATTCTGCCCAAACTTGACATTACCAGCCGTCGAACAAGTCTCAAGTTGAGCCATGCTAACAAAAGCATCAAAATACATTAAAGTCAGGCTAGCATTCGGCAAAGGATCCAAGACAACCTTATAAAGCCCTTTTAAAACCTCGGTAATAGGCAATGTGTTCCCATTTCATAAACAACATGATATTAAACAATCACCGTACATATACACAATCACTATGCAGTTCAAAAATCACCAATTAATCAAACAACATCTCAACTTTTCAAAACCTGGCTTTGATACCAACAAATATAACCCCCTCGACCCAGCCTAGATGCCCGACTGAACTGAGAGAACTACATTAGGTTTGCCAAAGCAAACCGGAGAAAGATTACGAAAACCGACCCATTTTTTTTCTTTTATGTTGTCTAGATGCATATTATTAAACCTAATTGTACATATTTGCAGCGGGCGAATTTACAAAGGAATCGGACCACGGAAAGGCAACCAATTGCATAACATACATTTTAAGGACTAAATTGCAAATTTGATAAATTTAAGAACCAAAACTGAAATTAAGGTTACCAATCCTCAATTAGTCCAATTACATGCTAACAAGTCAAATTTCAGGCTAAAACAATCATCCATGCTCATACAATTGAATCCACAAAACTCAGGGACCAAAATGAAAGAAAATAGAACTTCAAACATTCCAAATAACTGAAATAGCTGCAGCCGTACCGATACGCGTACAAGTGTTTTGGTACGCCTTAACAATTTCCAAAACTCAGAATCCAGTTGCTTAAACTCGTATCGAAACACTACCCCGCATATCAAAACGGCTAGCTAAAATGCTTTAGACCGTACCAGAATACTTGCTCGAGTATCGAAATGCTATGCCTGAAAATGGCCTAGACGTACCGGTACGAGGACACTTGTTTTGATACGCGTAGACCTGTAATGTCCCAAAATACTGTCTAAACACACTTTGATGATAACCAAAACACTCCAAAATACTTCCAACACTTAAGTAACATTACTAGGGTACATTCCTAACCAAAACAACACAGAACCATCAGCATTACATGGCATTCATACACCCCTAGATATTCTATAGGCGTGCTTCCTAATATCATTCTACCAAATAACCAAAACTCACATTAGGCATTTTTAAGGCAAACATATCATGCTTATACATCTAAAGCATCAAAACAAATTTGCTTGAACCAGTAAAACATGGCAACCATTCCAAATTAACTAGATGTATTCCTAAGCACTCATCTAGCAACATTATAAGCAAGGATCCACACAAGTTCAACAACATCAAACCAATCATAAATCCAGCACTTTAGATGCTTAAAAATCATGGGAAAAATAGAAATACAAGTCCCAAAAACATGGTGAACATAAATCAAGTTCATACTCAAGTAGTCTTGCACTTGGATCACTTCAAACTTTGCCTTTGTTGCCCCCAACCTTAATGCTCTGCATCGTTAGGAAAAAGAGAGCGTAAGCACACATGCTTAGTGAGGATGCTCTTAAAGCAATCGTGCAATAAGAACCATTTGAAAACCAAAACCACTTATTTTCAAAACATGCTTAACAACCCAAGCATTTTTCCTTGTCTACAACCGAGACATGTATAACAATTCTTATGCAACATCATATACAAATTCCATGCTTAGATCTCAAAGCATTAAACCATTTTACCATGCTTAAATCCCAAAGCATTAAAATAGGTTCAACACATGAAATTTCACATATATTGGCAGTTATAGTGACCCCGGATATACGATCACTATCCTTGATTAGCCGACCACTAATCTTTAGGTAATCGGCCGTTAACCTTACATTACGGATACACGGATCTACCATGATAGTCGACCACTACCTTGACCCACACCATGTTGACCACATGATACAACACCCTTGCCAACTTCAAGATCAACATCAACAAGGGGAACCGATTACTCAACCCAAGTGACAACATTATAGTTAGAGTAGCAGACCACTTACCTTAAGGACTCTTAACCACGATCGATTTTTATCATATTATAGTGCACTTCATCCTATGGCATGCCAACTATATCTGAATGCTTTCTCATCATGTCACATAGCCAATATATCATTTACAAAACAATTTACTCACTTTTTTACAATACATTATAAAAAAATACCACATATGCAAATCACATTGCCAAAGCAATTACACCATTCCCGACCGGAATGAAAACCAATGCTCACAAGCATTTCTTATACTTTTAAACCCCTGCATATGTATTTAAAATCATGCATTTCTAGTATATAAAACCAACTATGTTTATGACCTAAACATGAATTACACATGCTCATATCCGAACCGATATTAAAGAGCAAAAGAGGGAAACTTACTTCCGAACTTAATTAAGTGTTTCACGCTTACCCTAAACTCCCAACAACCTTTATTAAACATTTGAAAGGCATTTAAACCAGTTTTCACTCATCGATACACCTCGCCTTGCTCGCCAACGAGAATCAAGCTCCTGGCAAGCAACAAACAACGTCAAGCTTCTTCGCCTTGATTATCCCCTGTTTTAACCACATAAAACCAGAGGGAAAATGCATCATTATGCATTCAAACCATTGCCAACAAGCAATTACCTGCAACTCTCAAGTTGCCCACTCAAAAACCATCCGAAACATATCGAAATCATCCTCAAACACTTCCAAAACTCAACTTAGCCATAATATAACGATTCAATACACCAAACCTCATCAATTAACATCTAAAAACTCTTTCTCAACATCCTCTTACTTCCAACAATGATTAAACTCAACTATCACCCCAAAAACCCTTGATTAACAACCTTAAACATTAGAGATTCAACTTGTTTCGGGATTACAATGTTAAAACCAAGTTATCAACTCAATTAAACATCAAAATCATGATCTAATCTGATCAAAATCCTAGCAAAACAGCACAAGAAGATCCACCAATTTCATCAATCAAAACACAATTAAACCAATTTCCCTCAATTAAACTATCAAAACACATTAGAAAACAATTGTAAAGAGTCAACAACTTGGGAATTTCAGTAAAGAACCTTTCATTAGAGGAGGAGAACGAACCTTACCTCTAATGGATGCTTTCTCCCTTAATTGGATGATTTACATGAGAAAACAAAGTTAAAACAATAAGGTTTTAGAAGACTAACAAGAAGGAATCATTTACAAACAAAAGATTTAAGAAAGAAAAGTTTACCTAAAGATTTAGAAGAAGAAATTGATGTTTGGCTGGAGAGATTTTGAGAGAAAATATTTTGAGAAAGTAGTTACGTAATTTTTGTTTTAAGAGATTAATTAACAAATTAATTCTCCCAACCTATTTATATTTTCCAAAACACTTTTAAAATAGCCAATTAAGGGATAAATTCTGATATTAGACTTTTAGGGAAATTAGCTCCTTAAAGATTCATAGTTTTGACTCTTTAAAAAACAGCCACCAAAAACAGTTTTCAAAGTTTGCATTTTGATCACTAGTCCAAAATGTCCAATTTCCAAAACTCCTTTTCCAAAATTTATTTCACCACAATCATTAATATATTTAATAATGATTTTAGAATATTTTTCCACTACTTTATCACCTTCAAAAATATTTAATCTGATTTAATCCCAAAACTAACTCGAATCTCTAATACTGGTCCACCGAACCTTCAAACCAACCTTTAAACATTTAAGCCCAAAATTGGGGTGTTACAGAAAAGTTAAAGGGTGATGGGTTCAGATATGGTGGTATTTAGAGGTGAAAAGGGGATGATAGTATCTTAAAGAATCAAGGAAGAACCTACGCTATAGAAAGCCTAACCCCGAACCTTATAAGATATCTTTAAGGGATGGTATAAAGGACTTGGACCCGTTGGTTATAAAGAACCAAGAACCACAAGTATCAAGGTGGATAGAAGGATTGACGCCACAAGTACAAAGTACCTGATAAGTAGACAAAGTTCAATTAAGAACTAGAAGAGAGAAAATCCTCACAAAGGAAATTTTGTAATATAAATGAGATGTTTACAAAAGGAAAATACAACTTATATTTATAGGAAATGAAAGGGCATGGCTGAAAAGACCTCTATCTATTCAATTTAGGATGTGTCTCCCTCCAAAGCCTTAGTGATTATTCGGCTAAGTGGTGCCTCCCTCCAAGTGCATTTTATCGCCCAAAAATCAGATTTCCCTCCTAGAATTTGTGCCACTTTATGTTCCCTGCATGGGTGACAGACATGTCTCTTGGGAGGAAACATGTCCCTTGAGGTGTTGAGTTGTTGTTGGAAGCTTCAGCTAAGATGGGCTGGTCGAGCTAGCCTTGAGCTAAAATGAGCTGAATTGAGCTTTGCACTCCTTCATTTGAGCTTCCATGAGCTGCCCTTGAGCTAGGTTGATGTGATCCAAGCCAACTCTGATACCAAATGATGCAATTTCGGTTGCAAAATAACCGAAATTAAATTTGCCCGATCGTGAAACGCAATAAGTCTTTCTCAAAGATGCGGAAATGGTTTCAAAAATGGGGTGTTTTGCATAAGGAAAAATGATGATGGAATTGATATGGTTGTGAAAGCTAATTAAGTGATATAATGATAATGGAATGATGAAAAGAAAATGTTGGTGAAAATGATGGTGATGGAAAAATGATAAGATGATGGTGACAATGACGATGGAAGTGATGGTGATGGAAAAATAAAGATAGTTTGGTTTCGAAACGAAGGAAGAACCAACACTATATTAAAGTGAAGACCTGAACTTTATAATGCTCAAAATCCAAGGATAGATCGAGACCCACTAGTTATATAACAACTACGGACTAACGATATAAAAGAATGGAAATAGAATTGACGCCACAAGGAGAAATTCCTTGATAAGTCAGATAAGTTCAATGAAGAAAAAAGAGATTAAACTCCCACAAAAGTGTATTCAAATGTTCAAAGTTGTGTTTACAAAGGAAATGGATGGCTATTTATATGGACATAGCATCCGAATTGAATAGGCAAAGACAAGGAATAAAGTCACATAATTATAGGCTTAAAGACTCATAAAGCTTCGGTTATCTCTTCTCCAAGTAACAACCAAAAAGCTTGTAGGATGAGGATGAATGTAGACATACATGTCATCCACATGAAAGAATCCCTTGAGCTGTCGAGCTTGGTTGAGTGTCATTCATTCTCCTTTAAAGGATGATAATGAAGCATTGAATTCAGAAATTGAATGGCCTCTTGAATTTATGGAAAAAGCATCTTGTGATATTCCCATATTGAATTTCTAGCTTGCGTTGTCTTCAATAATCTGGTCATATCTTAAGCTTTTGATATCGGATCGAGGTGATTCAAAGTGTGATGGAAAGCTAAAAGAATAGAGTTAAAGAAGACTTCAAGACTCAGATCTACCTGGATCTGATCCAAAAAATGGTGAACAAATTGACTGAGACTCCTTGAATTCCCTCCTTAAGTGTTGTTTTAATTCATGTTTTGACTCTCCCTTAAGTGGTGATAATGAAGGCTTTGATTGCATGTCTTCCTTGATAAAAACTAATCAGCTTTATGGAGGATTAAGTAGCTCTTAAGTTGTGTTTAAGTGGCTCTTTAAGTGGTGTATTTAGGAGCTCTTGATGACTTGTAACATTGCTGAAACCGGCAGCCTTTAAGTGGTGTAAATCTCCCTTGAATGTCTTGAAATCGATCAGCCATCATTGTGTCTTCAATTGGTGGTAAATGCCGTGTCATTCTTGTAGAAAATGATCAGCCATCTTATCCATGTATATTCCTAGACCGAAAACACATTAAACAACTATTAGATAACAACTTGTTTATTAAAAATGAAAGTAAATGCCGAACTGGTTTAAATGAGCTAGTTAAATTAATGGAACTAGTTACATTGAATGAGCTAGTTTAATTAACTAACACACTAAATGAACCTACAATCGTAAGAAAACTTATATGCTTTAAATGAACTAACATGCATTAATTAAACTAACTAACATGCTTTAATGTTCAAACAAGCATATGAACAGAATGTTTAAATGAACATTAAGCCTTATGATGAGATCATGGCGTCGCCACCACCATTGGACCTGGAGGAATTTCCCTTAGGCCCCATTACTCGTGCAAGGGCAAGGAAATTTAGCGATGCGGTTAGCAACAAGTGCAATCATGCATAGAAGATTATTGAAGCTGTTGAAGTTGAATCAATGCCCTGCAACATGGAAGATTCATGCAACGTGAAAGGGAGTTCATGCAACTTGTTGCATGTTTATTTCTGATGCATATGTTCGATTTGATTATTATAGTTTGTGTTCAACCACCACCATCGAACACATTAACCTTCCAAAATTCCAGAATCTTTATTCTCATCACTTTCTATATCGTTACACACCATCATCCTTTAAATCATCCGAAACCGTTGCAAGTCTTACAACACAAAGTTACTTCATTTACGATCGGGCAAATCAAGCATCTCAGTAAACTCCAAGATGAGATCACATCAGATGGTATTAGAGCTTAGGCTAAATCAAGTAAGTCTTTGTGTTTTGCTGTTAAAAAAACAAAAAAAATAGAAAAAAGAGATTAAAAAAGCAAATTGATAACAAGGGTTGATATATTTTTTCCTTAACATTTATTTTGCAGCCGATTCAACAAGTATTTTGGAGGATTTTGAGTAAGTTCGATTCAAGAACTTTTGAGATAAAAAAAGCGGTAAAAGGCACGAGAGAATAAGTGCATCAAGGGGATAAAAGCCAGACCCCCCAAGTGCGAACATGAGTGGAGTGAATTTTCTTTTTAAGTGACTTAGTGAGGATTTTTGAGTGATTTTTTCTTTGGTGTGAAAAGTGAGGTTTGCAAGTGAGGTGATACATGCATGAGCGGGGTCAAATTACTCATATTGGACAAGAAGTTGAAGTTGTTCGATGCAAACAATAAAGGCTAAAACAATGCACGCATAGGATGTCAAAAACAATGCATCTTGGACAAGAAACTGAATCTATTTGTGAAGTCTAGAAGGTTAGCCAACTTGCGACTAGTTCTCCGATGGGATCCAGGCATTTCTGGGTCGAGTTGTCTTCTGCAAATTGTCCGTCATTCAGTTACCCTTCCAACGCATCTTGAAACACTTCAATCGGACATCGAAAACCCAAGATACATCCAATTTACTGAAGACTACGCATGCAGAAAACTGGATAGGGGATTATTACGGGATTTTGTAAAATTCAGCCCAAAAGCTAACATATAAGGCTTTGGACGAATTAAACTTAACCCAACCTAATTATTAACATTTAAATTATGTTTTTAGGGTTTTATATACTTTAGGGACCAGACACCCTTCTCCCAAGCCGTTAGATCAAGCCCAATTTAATGGACCAGATTTCTTTGTTTATTTCATTTATTCTTAGCTTTAGGTTAAAGCCATCCTTCATCTATAAAAGCCTGATGCTTTCTTCTTTGTTGGAGAGACTTCTTTGATTTATGAAATATTTAGTGAGTTTGTTTTTGCAAGTGCGATTACTTGTGCCTTCGAAGTCTTCTTCAACATAAGTTCAACGAGTTCTTGTGAGGGAGATCATCTTCACACTCTTGCTTGCCTAGGTAATTGCATCTAGGAGGGTGGGTTAGAGCCGTTTGAGGTTGCTTGCTTAGATAATTGCGTCTAAGAGGGTGTCAAGGACAAAACAACAACAACGATTCGCAAGCCATCTTCATCTTCAACCTTCACACCATCTTCCATAATTCCATAAACAAATCTAGAATTTTCATATTTGTTTTACCTATCCTTATCTTAGTCTTTTTCAATCCTTTTGTTTTTATTCGTATTAATCATCATCTTATCTTCCCTCTTATCTTCGTTTCTTTGAATTTCCAGCATTAAATCTGAAATTTTCAAGAAAAGCCCTTCTCTTTTTCTCTTTAATTTTCAGATCTGCCCAAAGCTTTCTTGATTGAGTCTAGAGCTCCTAGTTCTTGCAACAACTTGATTGAAGGCTTCCAAATCCAAGATTGTGCTACTCTATCATTTGGTATCAGATTTGGGACGATTCTTGGCAAGAATTTTGGCTTTTTGGGTGAAAAATTCGAAAATTAGGGAAATTTTGTCAAAATCAAACGAACCAATTTTGAGCTGAAAATTTCCATATCATATCTAAACCATTGGAGGAGTCACCACATAAAATTTCAGAATTTTTTGACATCAGGAACACATCGAACAAAATAGATCAAGTTGCTGCAAAATTTTAGGGTTTTCGGGGTTTTTCTAATTTTCTTTCATTCTTAGCCATTAGTTTTCGTTTGTTTTAGCTTTTATTGCTTCTTATACATCTTCTAACACCTTCTTGTTTCCTTGTGTTAGTAGGACTAAAGGTTGCACACTCTTCTTTCTCCTTGCAACTATAATTCTTTTGGTATCTAACCTTTTCTTTGGATTCTTAAAGCAATTAGGATGTTTTATTCTCTTTTTAACATGCGTTATCCTATACCAATTAATATTTTTCGGTCACGATGTAGGATAAAAGGTAATCTATGTTTTTTAAATATTGATGGTGACAGTCTTGTAAACTTAGTGAGCAGCTTCATTGTTGATGCACTCGATCTACCATGCCAAGAACACCCTAAGCCGTATCATCTTCAAGGGTTTAATAGCGGACCGGATATGAAGGTAACCAAATGTTGTTTAATCTCTTTTACTCTTGGAAGCTATTGTGATGATGTATGGTGTGACGTGGTTCCTATGGAAGTCATCCACTTGCTATTAGGAAGACCATGGAAAAATGATCGAGACGCTGTCCATCGAATCAATACAAATGGATACTCGGTTGTGCACCAAGGCCAGAAGCTTTCGTTCACTACAATAGAGCCGAAAAAGTATATGGAGTAGCGAAAGCAAAAAAAAACAGTGTGAGAGGATAAAACGAAAAAGATTGGAAGCACAAAAGGCTGAATCAATTGACCACACAAAGGCAACTAACCAATGAAGACATCCCAGAACCAGAAGGCACACATGATTCTCTTCGTACTTCTACTTCTAGCATTTGTGCAAATGTTGATGTTGGAGAAGAACCATCTCCCAAACAAAAGGATAGTGATAGTGAACACATTAGACAAGATGACAATGCTTCTAATCCCTCATGTAAAGTAGTAGGTCCACTTGCTATACTCTCATCACCTCCCTACGAAGAAAGTAAGTGCAATTCTAACCCTTCATTTGATTCTTGTCCTATCATTCTGTTAGAAACACTTTCTTCTCTACAGAAATTGTACACTGATGATAAATTTTGTGAGAGGGATATGAGATGTGAGATACAAAAGACTGAGAGTAAAGACACCGAGAGTGAAAAAAGGCAAATTAATTGCCCAAGTTTGGTGAGTGAAAATACATATGAGGTAAAAGTCACACAAAGTCCAAAAGAAAAGGCCAAGAAAAAGAACGCGACGAGTGATTTTGTTTTGACTAATCATTACAAATGTTTGAGTAGTACTGTCTTATTTTTTTAGGATTTTTTGAACCATTGAGAGGAGCTCAATTAGATCACTCCACAAAACAACAAAGAACCCTTTTCAATTGAAGTTGATGATTGTTCTCTCATTGCCAATTTAAATTCGAGGACGAATCTTTTTGAGGAGTGGGGGAATGATACATGCATGAGCGGGGTCAAATTACTCATATTGGACAAGAAGTTGAAGTTGTTCGATGCAAACAATAAAGGCCAAAACAATGCACGCATAGGAGGTCAAAAACGATGCATCTTGGATAAGAAACTGAATCTATTTATGAAGTCTGAAAAGTCAGCCAACTTGCGACGAGTTTTCGGATGGGATCCAGGCATTTCTAGGTCGAGTTGTCTCTAACTTATTTTCAGTCATTCAGTTACCTTTCCAACGCATCTTGAAACGCGTCAAGCAGACATCAGGAACTCAAGATACGTCTAATTTACTGAAAACTACGCATGTAGAAAATTGGATACGAGATTATTAGGGGATTTGTAAAATTCAGCCCAAAAACTAACATATATGGCTTTGGACGAATTAAACTTAACCCAACCTAATTATTAACATTTAAATTATGTTTTTAGGGTTTTATATACTTTAGGAACCAGCCACCCTTCTCCCAAGCCGTTAGATCAAGTCCAATTTAATGGACCAGATTTCTTTGTTTATTTTATTTATTCTTAGCTTTAGGTTAAAGCCATCCTTCATCTATAAAAGGATGATGCTTTCTTCTTTGTTGGGCAGATTTTTTTGATTTATGAAATATTTAGTGAGTTTGTTTTTGCAAGTGCTGATTACTTGTGCCTTCGAAGTCTTCTTCAACATAAGTTCGACGAGTTCTTGTGAGGGAGATCATCTTCACACTCTTGCTTGCCTAGGTAATTGCATCTAGGAGGGTGGGTTAGAGCCGTTTGAGGTTGCTTGCTTAGATAATTGCGTCTAAGAGGGTTTTGAGGACAAAACAACAGCAACGATTCGCAAGCCATCTTCATCTTCAACCTTCACACCTTCCATAATTCCATAAACAAAGCTTGAATTTTCAGATTTGTTTTTAACTATCCTTATCTTAGTGTTTTTCAATCTTTTTCTTTTTACTTATCAATCATCATCTTATCTTCCCTCTTATCTTCGTTTCTTTGAATTTCCAACATTAAATCTGAAATTTTCAAGAAAAGCCCTTCTCTTTTCTCTTGATTTTTCAGATCTTCCCAAAGCTTTCTTGATTGAGTCTAGAGCTCATAGTTCTTGCAACAACTTGATTGAAGGCTTCCAAATCCAAGATTGCGCTACTCTATCATGAGGTATTAAACATTCTTTTCACTACTAATCATTTGGTTCATCATGTATCATCAATCCACAGGGTGCCATGACTTTACAGGTAATGTTGCACTAGACTTTACATGATTTTAGCCGTGAGATGGTCCGGATGATTCAACAACATTTGGATCCCGTAAAAAAGAATTTGGACAAAATAGAGGAAGTTTCTCGTTGGAAACAAACAACTCCACCAAAGGAATAAAGGCAGCTAAAAATGAGACACGACACTCAATCATTTTCTAGTTTAACATCCAATCATAACAGGAAATCTTATGAGGAGAATTCTAATTCTCGAATAGGAAGCAATTAATTCTAGAAGTTCATCACGGAGCAAGACAAACACTTATGCATCTTTCAATCCCGAAAGTCTAGCTCGATTTCAAAAGTTTTTTGACAACTATGTCTAAGACACAAAGATGTAAGAAACAAGTGTTGAAAAAGAATATTTTGAGATGGAAAAAGAAATAGAAAAGAGTGAGATCGAAAAAGAATTTGAAAAGAAAGAAGAGTTTGAGCAAGAAAACAAGATTGAAAAAGAAGAGATTTTTGTGGAAAAAGAAAAAGAGAGTGAACATAATGAGATTGATGTAAAACCAAGTGAGTATGAGAGGCAAGAAAATAGTGATATTAGAAAAGAGATTGTTTGTGCAAAAAAAAAAAGAGAAAACAAAATTGTTTTGCACTAACAAACTTAACAACCATTTGCCTACTCTTGCTTTATCAATTTTGCAAGGATCCGAGAAGGTGTCTTTAGAAATCATCCCAAGAGAGTTGCACTCTTCAAAAGCATCAAACATCAACCACCCATTTGTACCATTCAACATATATTGTTTGACATTTCTTTTGATTTTGTGATAGTGTTATTGGAAACTAACTTTGAATTCATTTCTAGGGAAATGAATCAATTATTAAACGCATCGGATTCAAACCAAAATGCTAAGACTCTTAGTCAATTTTGGAAAATTTTTGGAGCAAGATGAATGTCGCACGAATAGCATACCATACATCTTTTAAAGAAATCAAAAGGGCCCACTTTGCGTATTCGACAGAATTAACTTTCTTTCCTATTAACCAGGTTGTATACACAGGAAACAAAGCTGAAGTACCAAGTAAAAATGTTTCTAAATAGGGCACCAAGTTATTGTCTTCCAAAATGTACCAGCCACAAGTGATTGTTTAAGACAAAGATATGAATTGAGGACTATCCACCGAGTCAAGGGCAATCATTAGGAAGAGCTTGAAAATGTGGGAGGACTATTTGCCATATGTAGAATTATTTTGCAATAGTTCAAAAATTTCCACCAATTAGCACCCATTATTCCAAATCATCAACAAATTTTATCTTTCAAGTTCATTATACTTAATTTCTTTTCCTACTAATCTAGTTGCGATTGTAGATGACAAAAAGGAAGCTAAAATCGGTGAAATAGCTACATCAAAAAAATGCAAGGGAGCATTGAGATAAGAACAAAGCAATATGAACAATAAGAAAATAAAGGACGGAAGCAAGTCAACTTTGAACCCGGCGATTGGGTTTGGGTGCACTTCAAGAAGGAACAATTTCCAGCACAAAGGAAATCTTAACTCTCGCCTAGAGAGGATGGACCATTTCAAGTATTGGAGAATATCAAAGATAATGCCTGCAAGATAGATCTTCCAGGAGAGTTTGGTGTTAGTGCTACTTTTAACGTTTCAGACTTATCTCTGTTTGAGCAAGGTAACGATTTGAGGACAAATCACTCTCAATAAGGGGAGGATGATGAGATCATGGCGTCACCACCACCATTGGACCCGAAGGAATTTCCCTTAGGCCCCATTACTCGTGCAAGGGCAAGGGCAAGGAAAATTAGAGATGCAGTCAACAACAAGTGCAATCATGCATGGAAGATTATTGAAGCTGCCAAAGTTGAATCAATGCCCTACAAGGTGGAAGATTCATGCAACATGAAAGAGAGTCCATGTAATGTGTTGCATGTTTATTTCTGATGCATATGTTCCATTTGATTATTATAGTTTTAGTATGCACATGTTTTCTATTATGTTGTTTATTGTTTATTTTACAGCACTAGAGTTCGTTGAATCATATACCATATATTTATTATATTTAGCATGCATCATACTACCTTGCTTTATTTCTGATCATATTTCTCGTATTTACAGGTGATATGTAAGGACAATGAATAGAAACATCCTTAGGCTGATTCAGAGAATTATGACTATTGGAGAGGTGCTTGCTTGACTTTGGAGGTGCTTTCTTGAGGTGATTGCTTACATTCACATGGAAATTGACATGCTTGCTTACATTCACAATGGATGGGCAAATAAAGCATCTCGGTTAAATCAAAACCTTTGATATCTTTGGTTCCTAGTTCTACTTAACTAGTGGGTCAAGATTCTTATTTCGTTTAAAGACTGTTAATTAGTGTTGGTTCAATTCTCAAGTCCTAAACTACTTTCCATCTTCCATCATCCAATTCTACCACCGCCATCGAACACATTAACCTTCCAAAATTCCAGAATATTTATTCTCATCACTTTCTATATTGTTACACACCATCACCCTTTAAATCATCCGAAACCGTTGCAAGTCTTACAACACAAAGTTACTTCATTTACAATTGGGCAAATCAAGCATCTCGGTAAATTCCAAGACAAAATCACATCATCCTACAAGCTTTTCGGTTGTTACTTGGAGAAGAGATAACCGAAGCTTTATGAGTCTCTAAGCCTATAATTATATGACTTCATTCCTTGTCTTTGCCTATTCAATTCGGATGCTATGTCCCTATAAATAGCCATTCATTTCCTTTGTAAACACAACTTTGAACATTTGAATACACTCTTGTGAAAGTTTAATCGCTTTGATCTTCATTGAACTTATCTGATTTATCAAGGAATTTCTCCTTGTGGTGTCAATTCTACTTCCCTTATTTGATCTTTATTTTTCCATCACCATCACTTCCACCATCATTGTCACCATCATCTTATCATTTTTCCATCAACATCATTTTATTATTATCTTTTACATTATCACCATATCACTTAATTAGCTTTTGCCACCATATCAATTCCACCATCATTTTCCTTATACAAAATACCCCTTTTCGAACCCATTTTTGCATCTTTGAGAAAGACTTACTGCGTTCACGATTGGGCAAACGTAATTTTGGTTATTCTGCAACTGAGATCATATCAAGGATGAGGATGAATGTAGACATATATGTCGTCCATATGAAAGAATCCCTTGAGCTGCTGAGCTTGGTTGAGTGTCATTCATTCTCCTTTAAAGGATGATAATGAAGCATTGAATTCAGCAATTGAATGGCCTCCTGAATTTCTCAAAAAAACATCTTGAGATTATTCCTATATTGAATTTCCAGCCTACACTGTCTTCAATAATTTGGTCATATCTTAAGATCCCAATATTGGATCGAGATTATTCAAAGTGTGTTGGAAAGATAAGAAATAGAGGAATAAGTTGAAGAAGACTTCGAGACTCAAATCTTCCTGGATCGTATCCAAAAAAGGTGAACAAGTTGATTGAGACTCCCTCAATTCCCTCCTTAAGTGCTGTTTTAATTCATGCTTTTACTCTCCCTTAAGTGATGATAATGAAGGCTTTGATTGCATGTCTTCCTTGATAAAAAATTGATCAGCTTTGTGGGGTGCTAAAGTAGCTCTTAAGTGGTGTTTAAGTATGTCTTTAAGTGGTGTTTTATTAAGTGGCTTGAATGCCTTGCTTCATTGCAGAAACTGACAGCCTTTAAGTGGTGTAAAACTACCTTGAAAGCCTTGAAACTGATCAGCCTTCTTTGTGTGTTCAAGTGTCTTTAATTGGTGGTGAATGCTTTGCCATTCTTGTAGAGAATGATCAGCCATTTGATCCAAATGAATTCCTGATGAGATCATGGCATCACCACCACCACCACCATTAGACCATGAGGAATTTCCCTTAGGCCTCATTACTCGTGCAAGGCAAGGAAGTTTAGAGATGCAGTCAACAACAAATGCATTCATGCATGAAAGATTATTAAAGCTACCGACGTTGAACCAATGCCCTACAACGTGGGAGATTCATGCAACGTGTTGCATGTTTATTTTTGATGCATACGTTCCATTTTATTATTATTATTTTTGTGCGTTCATGTTTTCTATTATGTTGTCCGTTGTTTATTTTATCAGCATTAGAATACGTTGAATTATATAATATATATTTATTACATTGAGCATGCATCATATTACATTTTTTATTTCTGGTCATATTTCTCGTATTTACGAGTGTTATGCAAGGGCAATGAATAGACACATCACTAGGGAATTGTGACTATTGGAGAGGTGCTTGCTTGGCTTTGGAGGTGCTTGCTTGAGATAAGACGTGTTTTCTAGAGGTGTTTGCTTGGCTTTAGAGGTGCTTGCTTGAGAGGCTTATGTTCCCATTGAAATTGACATGCTTTCTTACATTCACAATTGGACGACAAATTTAGAGGTGCTTGCATGTTACCTACTTGCTTTACATTCACATTGAAATTGACATGCTTGCTTATGATTACATTGGGCTGCAAAGGCACTCATTTCAAGGTTTTTTAATTCATTATCCCTTCACGCCACCCTAGGAATGTTACATGATCATTTCATTTTGTAAAGCCTATAAATAGAGGCTGATTTTTCAATTTTAAGACATAACTTTGATTTCAGAAATTTGAGTCTTTATCTCTTTTGTTTGTTTGAGAACTTTATTGGTCCTTCAAGTTCTTCTTGTTAAATCAAAACATTTGATATCTTTGGTTCCTAGTTCTACTTAACTAGTGGGTCAAGATTCTTATTTCGTTTAGAGACCGTTATTGGGTTCGGGTCACACTTTTTAGTGTTGGTTCAATTTTCAAGTCCTAAACTACTTTCCATCTTCCATTATCCAATTCTAACACCATCATCAAACACATTAACCTTCCAAAGTTCTAGAATCTTTATTCTCATCACTTTCAATATTCGTTACACACCATCACCCTTTAAACCATTTGAAACCATTGCAAGTCTTACAACACAACGTTACTTTATTTACAATCGGGTAAATCAAGAATCTCAGTAAATTCCAAGACGAGATTACATCAATCCCCTAATCGAAAACATATTAAACATCCATTAGATAACAACTTGTTTATTAAGAATGAAAGTAAATGCCAAACAGATTTAAATGAACTAGTTTAATTAAATGAACTAGCACACTTAATGAACTAACAAGCTTAAATAAACTCACATGCTTAAAGGAACTAACAATCTTAAATGAAATAACATGCTTAAATAAACTAAAATGCTTTAATGAACTAATATGCTTATCTATTCATTTGCAATAAATGGACTGTCATGCATAATTAAACATGCACTTTTATTAATGCTCATGCAACTACATGCAACACACTCTTAAGCTAGCACTCAAATGCATGTATTAAAATGCATAAGTAACATGCTGTATTTGTTCAAAAGATGACCAAGTCTCCAACCTTAGATTCAAGGCTTGAAAACTCCAATTGTTGAGATCCTCAGCTCGGGAACAAGTGTTTAAATCCTGCGACTTCTCCTCTAACATGAACAAGGCCCAAAGAAGCTTGGTGTTGGCCTGGATCACATCATTCCCCCTTCTTAAAAGCAATTTGTCCCCAAATCGATGCTTGCTATAAAAGGGAACAACTTTAACTTCCGTAGGACCAGGAACTTCTTCACTCGCCTTTTGAACCAAGACCAATCTCCATGTTCAAAGACTGTCTGATTGTGCTTTCGCTGATCTTTGCTTGCATGCTGCTTGACTTTCTTCTCTTTATTTCCTCGCATTTTTTGATGTAACTCTTTCACCTATTTAAGCTTCCTTTTGTCATCTACAATCTCATCTAGATTAGTAGGAAAAGAAAAAAAAAGTGGATGAATAGAAAAATCAAACCCGTCAATGTCTTTAAATGGTGGATGCTTGGTTGCAAATGTGATGTATGATATTTAATGAACTAATTAGGTTCCAAGCAATCTGCCCACATCTTGCTACTCTTTTGAATAATCTCTCTTGACTAGGTAGAGAGTTATCGTTTCACTTTTTTTGAGCTGAACGACCAATTGTAGGAATGTTGTGACAAATAACAACTTAGTTTTACTCCACAATTTCTCACATGCTTTCAAACTCTTCTAGGTAATTACTCTTGGCTGTGCGGATGTAATTGGCTTCGCTAGTGCAACGTGCACTCCTGCGTACACAACTTGGTTAAAAAGACAAGTAACCAATTCTATCGAAGATGAAATTGAACCTGTTGGATTCTTTGAATGGTACGCTAGCCGCTTGGTGTTTGTTGCTCTCCAAAATTTATCCCAAAAATGGTTAAGAAACTTATCTTCCTTGTTTGAATTCAATCCACCTAGTAATCGACTAATACCCCTGGAAAAGAATTAAAAGTTAGTTTTCGAAAATATTATCACAAAATTGGAAGAAATATCAAACCACATATGATGAATGATGCTCCTTTCTAGTGGTTGATATTTGATATCCTTAATTTTTGGAAAATCAATCTGGAGGTTTTCTTGAGATGTTTCATTGAAATCCTAAAAGAATGACAAAGAAGAAGAATTGTTAATTTCATTAGCGCAAAGGATAAATGGTGTTAGTGCAAAACAGTTGCAATGTCTCCCCTTGGAATATCTTCCTTGGAATCTTAAGAAAATGTCAAAACAAGAGTAGGCAAATTGTTGTTAAGGTTGTTAGTGCAAAACAATTGCGTTTCCTCTCCTTTTTTTGCACGAACAATCTCACTCTTTTACTCGATGTTTTCTCAAAATCTTGTTTTTCTTGAGTTTGATCTTTTTTTAATCTCTTTTTCTTTTTGCTCAAACTCATTTCTTCTTCAAAACTATATTTTTCTCTCTCAGTTTTCATGCTCACTCTCAAATTCTTCTTTTTTCCTCAAAAAATTCTTCTTCCAAAATTTCTTTTTTGTTTTTACATTTTCTTTTTCTAGCGCTTCTCGCAATTGTGTTTCTTGACATAGTTGTCAAAACACTTTTGAAATTGAGCTGACTTTTGGGACTGAAAGAAATAGAAGTGTTTGGCTTGCACCGTGATGAACTTCTGGAATTGAAAGTAGATGGGTTAGTCTTGCTATACTTGGAACATTGAACAACCTGATGTAAAAGGCTGTTCCTGATGTTGTTGGAGACGGCTTCTTTGATTGTTGGATCTAGGAAGGAAGCAAGAAACTTGCAAGCAAGATAAGCTCAAATAGAATGGTCAAGGCAAGATAAAAGATAGTTCGATGGTGGCTGCGAAAGATGGTAAGATATGTGTAAGGAAATGGTGATGGAAATGGATGGAAATAGGGAAGATAGTATCTTAAGAACTCAAGGAAGAAATTATGCTATAAAGAGCATAACCCCGATCCTTATATGATTTCTTAAGAGATGGTAGAAAGGACTTTGACCCACTATCTATAAAGAGATAGGAATTGAAAGTATCAAGGGGAATAGAAGGGTTGACGCCACAAGTACAAAGTACTTGATAAGTCAATAAAGTTCTAAAAGAACTAAAACGAGAGAAAATTATCACAAAGGAAATTTAAATTGAGTGTTGCTTACAAATGAAAATCACAATCCTATTTATAGGGATGAAAGGACATGGCCAAATAGGCCTTACAACTTTTCGACAAGCGCAAAAATCCCTTCATAAAGTGATGATCTTTCTAATATGGCCGAATAGTGTTGGTGATGGTTCAAGTTGGCGCCAAGGCTTTTCTCTCCATGTAGTTGCTGCCCATTTTCAAGTTTCCCTCCAATTAACTAGGGACATGTTCCTTAGGAGGGGACATGACCCTTGGGGTGGTGAGCTGGCATGTGTAGATTAGCTGAAGTGAGCTGGTTGAGCTTGAGTTGAGCTGGATTGAGCTGAGCTAGCTAGCTGAAAGAACTAGCTTAATCTTCAAGTCGTTTTGAGCTTTCACGAGCCGCCCTTATCTAGGTGAGCAAGTCCTTGAAGCTTGTGAGCTTCCTTAGAATACTTCCATTGGTCCTCGAGCTAATATGAGCTGCCTTGAATGTCCTTGAGCTAATCCAAATTGTTCTTAAACTCCTTGAGCTAATCTGAGCTCCTTGTGAGGTCCTTGTGTTGTGACGATCTTATGCCTTCATCCATAGTACCTAAAAAGCATTAAAAATGTCTGAGCTGAAATAAAGCTATAATAAGATGCATGCTTAAGTATAAAGATGCAATGCAATGCAATGCAATGCAAACATAGGTAAATGATGTGTAACATGAAATATGCATGACATAGTGAGTATAAGTATAATATAAAGATGTGATTCATAGGTTATGCATGAATATCATATATTATGCAAGTGAATGATAACCAATGATAAGTCGAGTATAAAAAATGCTTATAACATTATATAATGCATAAATAATATAATAAAAGATGAAGTAAGGTAAAACTCTCTTAGAATCAGCCTTGAGGATCTTCGATGGTGTGATCAAATCATGGAGAAATTTGCTGCTAATTTTAATCACATCACAATGCCTCTTGATTGGGAGATGAATTTTTTCTTGCAAGATTTTTGACTATATTTTGATGTAGAACTAGAGGTTGATTGAGGGTTGTCTCTCCATTTTAGTTGCTTTTGTTCCTTCAATGGAGGAGTTTGCTTGGGACAAGAAATTTTCTCAAGACGGTCCAATATCTTGTTAATTGGCTCAAATGCTTGTTGCACACATGCCTCATCTCATGACTAAGATCCTGTAGAATAAAGTCTGGTGCTTTGTTTCCTGTAGAAACTGA
Source organism: Hibiscus mutabilis (assembly GCA_019671005.1). Lineage (NCBI taxonomy): Eukaryota > Viridiplantae > Streptophyta > Magnoliopsida > Malvales > Malvaceae > Hibiscus > Hibiscus mutabilis. The sequence goes on along the minus strand of CM033752.1, from coordinate 10,560,815 downwards.
TATGAACGTCAATGGCAAAGACCCAGAGAAGTACCCAGGTGGCCCCATTACTCGAGCAAGGGCCAAGGAGTTCCAAGCAGCCATGGAAAATATGTTTACATCAAGCTTGGGACGTGAGAAAGAAGAAATAATAAGGGAGGAACACTTTACTTTGCTTATGCATGAATTTGCATGAGTATTTAAAGTTTGCATAACATTCATTGCATTCAATAAACATGTTGTTCATTAAAGCATGCGTTGCATTTAAACATGTAGTTCATTTAGTTATACACTTCATTTAACTAAGTAGTTCATTGATTAAACTAGTTCATTCAAGATTATTAGTTCATTGAATAAAGTTAGTTCATTAATTAAACTAGTTCATTCATCAAACTAGCTCATTTATTAAACTAACTCTTAATTGTTTACATGCATGTTTTCAATTAAAGATTGAATAAAGTTTACCTTTGTGTCTAGGTGCATGAGGGAAGATGAACGGTTTTACCAGATGCAAGAATATCAGCAGAATGTCTTCCAATTCTGGATGCGATACAGACGTGTTTGGATCCAGAAATCAATTGGACGTTATTCCTCTATCTCTTAGCTTTCCAATGCCTTTTGAATCACCTCAATCCGATATCGGGAGCTTGAGATACGAATGATTTACTGAAGACAGTGCAGGCTGAAATTTTTATTACGGGAATTTTATGCATGGATGATTTGAATGAATTTGAGCCAAGGAAGAGTTCTTTCATCTTCTACCAAGAGACAAGCAATTGATGGCCATCTTAATTCAGCAAATTCAAGGCATTCAAGGTTGATGTTATCACCATTCAAGTGGGGTTTTCAAAATTCATTGAGGAGACATGAAATGAAGGCTGGATGAAACTCACCTTTTATGACATTCAAGTCATATTAATCAGCTTGGAAGATGAAGAGTTGCACTTAAACTGGACAGCAAGGATGTCTACATTCATCCTTGTCCACATTCATCCCCTTTCTCTTCATATGATAGCAAAACAAGGCAGCCCAAGAGTCCTTCTTAATTTGGACGAAAATATGACTAAATTCAACCTCAATTTGTCTAAACTAATCAGCTTTGAAGATGAGAAGAAAGGACAAAGCATTCATGTGTATTCAAGTGCATTAAGATGAGCATTCATCTTTCTTGTAACACCTTTTCATATTCTGCCTACTTCTACTATAAATAGGCATCTTTAGGATCATTGTAGGACACACTTTTGAATATATAAAACATCTTTGAAAGATTGCTTTCATTCTTGTTCTCTTGTGGAACTTTATCGGCTTCAAGTTAGTCTTGTAGTCTTCATCCATTTCCCTTTTGTTATAGCGTTGGTTCCTAGCTCATCTATAGCTAGTGGGTCACGTTCCATATCCTACCACTTCATTTCCACTTTATTATATTGCTGGTTCCTAACTCTTTATAGTTAGGGGGTCACAATCCATCCTTTGAATTTCTTCATCTTAACGCCAACACCCCATCATCTTCACCTACATTTTTTTTCTTCCATAATCACAACTATCACTCTTCCTACACCCCTTCTACATATCTTTCATCCCATTATTTCTATTTCTTATTTATCTATTTCTACTTACATTGTTGTTTGAGTAATTTCAGAATACATTCAAAGCACTGCAGAGTTCTTACTAGAATCACGATCGGGCATTCACATATATGATTCAAAACTCATAGTCGAGATCATATCATTTGGTATCAGAGCCTAGACGATTCAGTAAGCGTATTATTTTCTCTCTCCCGGTTAGTAAAAAAAAAAAAAAAAATCAAAAAAAAAAAAATCTTAAAGAGGGAGGGAGCAGTCTATTCTTGTTTAAAAAAAATTACAATACATCATTTCTTATTGCTGAATTACAAATTCCTTTACCTATTCTTAGTAATTCTTTCTTTTTGAAGCCATTATCCTTTTATTATTCATCATTCTCCTACCAAGCTAGAATTGTTTCAGCCAAGTCCACGAGACACTTGTAAGCCTTGAGGAAGTTCCCAAAAGGACTTGAAAATAAAGCACGAGTGGTAAAAGGCATGAGTGTGCATTAAGGGGAAAAGCCTAACCTGAGTGAAACACGAGTGTGAGTGCATTTTCTTTGGAGTGGAAAGGTGAGATTTTGTGTTAGTAAGGTTTAATTTCTTTTGTTTCTTTATCTAACATGTCACAAAGATCTGGTCATAGTGGTGAAGGAGTTCCCAATTTGCAAAATCAGGCTATGCTTCAAGCAATGGCCAAAATGATCCAAGAGCAATTGGAGCCCCTAATTGAACGAATAGACCAGCTTGAAATTTCACAAGCTAATCAGGGGTAATGAGGAGTATTCTGAAGAAGTTGAAGTAGATGATGTGCAAGATCAAGTATCCCAACATAGCATGGTACAACAAGGCCAGAGAGCTCGACCACGAGTAGACGATAATCTCAGCAACATCAAGATTACCATTCCTCCTTTTCAAGGAAGAACGGATCCTGAAACCTATCTTGCATGGGAAAGAAGGTTGAGCACATTTTTGAGTGCCATAACTATTCAGAGCTTAAAAAGGTAAAACTCGCTGCCATTGAGTTTACGGATTATGCACTAATATGGTGGGATCAATTGACATCAAGTAGGAGACGAATGGAGAACATCCTATCACTACATGGGATGAAATGAAAGCGGTGATGCGAAGGCGATTCATTCCAACCCACTACCATCGAGTTATTCAACCGTCTTCAAAATCTTTCACAAGGTAACCAAAGTGTTGAAGATTACTACAAAGAGATGGAGGTGTCCATGATTCGAGCCAACATCGACGAGGATCGAGAAGCCACAATGGCAAGATTCCTAGCGGGACTAAATCCGGACATTGCGAACGTGGTCGAATTGTAACATTATGTGGAGATGGAAGACATGGTGCATATGGCCATGAAAGTGGAAAACAGCTCAAAAGAAAGGGTGCCACACGATCTTATGGGAGTTCAACATCAAAATGGGGGCAAAGTTCATACAAGAAGACTCCTCCAATACCGTCCCACGAAAAAAGGAGGACCACCGAAGGAAGTAAGCCCATTGCCAAAACCAGCAAGGGTAAGACTACCGCTACTCCAAATCGTTCCGTGACATACAATGTTTTAAGTGTTTGGGCGTGGACACATTGCAAGCCAATGTCCGAACCGCAACACCATGCTTCTTCGAGATGATGGAGAAGTTGAATCGGAACAAGAAGAGGATGAGAATGAAGATGTTGCCATCGAAGAAGAAGAATTAGAGTATGGCGTGGAAGGAGAGGTTCTTGTTGTCAAAAGAAGCCTAAACGTACAATCCGTTGGAGGAAATGAACAACGAGAAAATATCTTCCATACTCGTTGCCATGTTGGAGGAAAGGTATGCTTTGTTATTATTGATGGTGGTAGTTGCACTAATGTTGCTAGTACCTTAATGGTAGATACACTTGGCTTGGCAACAACAAAGCATCCACAACCTTATAAGCTACAATGGCTCAACGATGGAGGAGAACTCAAGGTGACCAAACAAGTTCGAATTGTTTTCTCTATTGGGAAGTACAAAGACGAGGTATTATGCGATGTCGTTCCAATGCACGCAAGCCATTTATTACTTGGAAGGCCTTGGCAATTTGATAGGCGAGTGATCCATGACGGGTATACCAACCGGTATACGTTCACCCATGAAGCAAAGAAGATCACTTTAGCCCCACTTTCTCCAAAACAAATACATGAAGACCAAATTTTATTGAGAGGAAAAATTGAAAAAGCCAAAGAGAGAGAGACCAAAATGGAGGTAAAAGCAAAGGAGTGTGATCAAAATGAGGGAAGGAAAATCAGCATTCTTTCTAAAGAGAGAGAGTTGAAAAAGAGTTTAATGACAGCAAAGGAAGCACTTGTGCTCATGTACAAGGAAAATTTCTTGAATACTAACTACCTTGATCAAAATTTGCTTGCTTTTGTTGTGTCTTTATTGCAGGAGTTTGATGACCTATTTCCGGAGGAAATACCAAGTGGGCTGCCACCTATTCGTGGCATAGAACATCAAATAGACTTTGTTCCCGGAGCCGTCATTCCAAACCGACCAGCGTACCGAAGCAACCCCGAAGAAACTAAGGAGTTGCAAAGGCAAGTATCTGAGTTGATGTCAAAAGGCTACGTGAGGGAAAGCCTTAGCCCATGTGCCGTGCAGTTCTACTTGTGCCAAAGAAGGATGGAACTTGGCGCATGTGTGTGGACTGCCGAGCGGTAAACAAAATTACGGTAAAGTATCGTCACCCTATTCCTTGCTTAGATGACATGTTAGATGAGCTTAGTGGTTTTAACCTCTTTTCCAAGATTGATCTTAAAAGTGGTTACCACCAAATACGAATGCGGGAAGGTGATGAGTGGAAAACAGCATTCAAAACTAAGCAAGGCCTTTATGAGTGGTTGGTTATGCCTTTTGGCTTAACTAATGCTCCAAGCACGTTTATGAGGTTAATGAATCATGTTCTTAGGCCATTCTTGGGTAAGTTTTGTGTGTGGTTTACTTTGATGACATTCTAATCTATAGTAAAACCATGGAAGAACATGTTCAACATTTAAGGTCAGTTTTGCTAGTTTTGAGGAAGGAAAAACTGTTTGCTAACTTACAAAAATGTACATTTTGTACTGACAGGGTTGTTTTCCTAGGTTTCGTTGTGAGTTCTGAAGGCTTGGAGGTGGACAAAGAGAAGGTTAAAGCCATTGAAGAGTGGCCACGACCAGCAAGCATTTCTCAAGTTAGGAGCTTCCATGGACTTGCAAGTTTTTATCAAGATTCGTCCCCAACTTCAGCACCATAGCCGCCCCACTAACAAGTGTTATTAAGAAGAATTCTAAATTCTTTTGGGGGAAGATCAAGAGAAGTCCTTTAATAGCATTAAAGATTGTTTAATACATGCCCCTTTACTTGCTCTACCTGATTTTAATCTAACTTTTGAAATTGAATGTGATGCATCAGGTGTAGGAATTGGAGCAGTTTTGTCTCAAGGTGGACGTCCTATAGCCTATTTCAGTGAAAAATTAAGTGGAGCTACGCTTAATTACCCTACCTATGACAAGGAGATGTATGCTCTTGTGAGGGCAATGGAAACATGGCAACATTACCTTTGGCCTAAGGAGTTCATCATTCACACTGATCATGAGGCATTGAAACATATCCGGGGCAGCATAAACTCAACAAAAGGCATGCCAAATGGGTGGAGTTTCTTGAAACTTTCCCATATGTTATCAAGTACAAGAAAGGTAAGGAGAATATAGTTGCCGATGCATTGTCACAGAGGTATATTCTTTTAAACACTTTGGAATCTAAGTTATTGGGTTTTGTTTTTATTAAAGACTTATATGTCTCTGACTCTGATTTTGGAGAGATTTACAAAGCTTGTGAGAAAGGGTCAATTGAAAAATACTATAAGCATGATGGTTTCCTATTTAAGGAAGGAAGACTATGCATCCCTCAAGGTTCCATGCGTGAATTGCTAACTAAGGAAGCTCATGGAGGAGGATTAATGGGACATTTTGGGATAGCAAAGACTTTGGCTATACTTCAAGAGCACCTATATTGGCCTAAAATGAAACGAGATGTGGAGAGGTTGTGTGAGCGATGCATCACTTGCAGGAAGGCCAAATCTAAAGTCATGCCACATGGACTTTACACACCACTACCCATACCGGAAGCACCATGGATGGATATTTCAATGGATTTTGTGCTAGGGCTTCCACGTACCAAGAATAACAAAGATTCCATCTTTGTAGTTGTGAATAGATTCTCCAAAATGGCTCATTTCATTCCCTGTAACAAAACTAATGATGCCTCACATATTGCTACTTTGTTTTTCAGGGAAATCTTAAGGTTACATGGCATACCAAGAACTATTGTGTCTGATCGGGATGTGAAGTTCTTAAGTCACTTTTGGAGAGCCCTATGGAGTAAGATTGGTACTAAGTTACTATTCTCCACCACTTGCCACCCTCAAACGGATGGCCAAACTGAAGTGGTGAACCGAGTACTTTCTATGTTACTTGATCCATCATTAGGAAGAATTTGAAAACATGGGAGGAGAGTTTACCACATGTGGAGTTTGCATACAACCGTTCGATCCATAGTACTACAGGGCGCACGCTTTTGAAGTGGTGTATGGATTCAATCCATTAACACCGATAGACTTGTTACCATTACCCGCTGATCAAATTGTGAATAAAGATGGACTTAATAAAGCTGAATTTGTTAAGAAGCTTCATCAACAAGTGCGGGAGAACATTGAAAACGAACCAAGCAATATGAGCAGCAAGCAAATAAGGGTCGTAAGCGAATTTCCTTTGAGCCAGGGGATTGGGTGTGGCTGCACATGAGGAAAGAAAGGTTCCCGGCTCAACGAAAGTCCAAATTAATGCCTCGGGAGATGGACCATTCCAAATAGTCAAGAAGATCAATGACAATGCCTATCAATTAGATCTTCCAGGTGAGTTTAATGTTAGTGCAACCTTCAATGTTGCTGACCTATCTCCTTATGATGTAGATGACGATTTGGGGACAAATCGCCTTAAAGAGGGAGGGACTGATATGAACGTCAATGGCAAAGACCCAGAGAAGTACCCAGGTGGCCCCATTACTCGAGCAAGGGCCAAGGAGTTCCAAGCAGCCATGGAAAATATGTTTACATCAAGCTTGGGACGTGAGAAAGAAGAAATAATAAGGGAGGAACACTTTACTTTGCTTATGCATGAATTTGCATGAGTATTTAAAGTTTGCATAACATTCATTGCATTCAATAAACATGTTGTTCATTAAAGCATGCGTTGCATTTAAACATGTAGTTCATTTAGTTATACACTTCATTTAACTAAGTAGTTCATTGATTAAACTAGTTCATTCAAGATTATTAGTTCATTGAATAAAGTTAGTTCATTAATTAAACTAGTTCATTCATCAAACTAGCTCATTTATTAAACTAACTCTTAATTGTTTACATGCATGTTTTCAATTAAAGATTGAATAAAGTTTACCTTTGTGTCTAGGTGCATGAGGGAAGATGAACGGTTTTACCAGATGCAAGAATATCAGCAGAATGTCTTCCAATTCTGGATGCGATACAGACGTGTTTGGATCCAGAAATCAATTGACGTTATTCCTCTATCTCTTAGCTTTCCAATGCCTTTTGAATCACCTCAATCCGATATCGGGAGCTTGAGATACGAATGATTTACTGAAGACAGTGCAGGCTGAAATTTTTATTACGGGAATTTTATGCATGGATGATTTGAATGAATTTGAGCCAAGGAAGAGTTCTTTCATCTTCTACCAAGAGACAAGCAATTGATGGCCATCTTAATTCAGCAAATTCAAGGCATTCAAGGTTGATGTTATCACCATTCAAGTGGGGTTTCAAAATTCATTGAGGAGACATGAAATGAAGGCTGGATGAAACTCACCTTTTATGACATTCAAGTCATATTAATCAGCTTGGAAGATGAAGAGTTGCACTTAAACTGGACAGCAAGGATGTCTACATTCATCCTTGTCCACATTCATCCCCTTTCTCTTCATATGATAGCAAAACAAGGCAGCCCAAGAGTCCTTCTTAATTTGGACGAAAATATGACTAAATTCAACCTCAATTTGTCTAAACTAATCAGCTTTGAAGATGAGAAGAAAGGACAAAGCATTCATGTGTATTCAAGTGCATTAAGATGAGCATTCATCTTTCTTGTAACACCTTTTCATATTCTGCCTACTTCTACTATAAATAGGCATCTTTAGGATCATTGTAGGACACACTTTGAATATATAACAATTTTTCCTTCCATTCTTGATTTTTCTGATACGATTATGAAAGTTTCAAGTGTTGTTCCCAAACTCATCACCAATCATGAAGATAGTCAAACATCACCCATGTTCTGATTATGCTTCAAAGAAGATCCAACGAAGTTTTCTAATATTGAAGACATCAAAGCAACAACTTAACCATCAAGATCATCAAACATCTCCATGGTTTGCAATTTCTTTCCATTTTGTTGTAGTTTTTCTTCTTCTAAATTATGGTTTGTTTTGCATCAAGGTGATTCGCCTACATGGTGTTAATATCTTATTCTACTATGATGATAAATTTATTTTTGATTAGTTGGTGATCAAAACTGGCGCCAAATCAAACATCCTACGGCCCAAGATATTGCATTTTCAAGGGCATGAAGCGGTATTATCCACCTACCAAGGGTCACTATTTGGAAAAGGCACAAAGCTTATGCGGAGTTGACGCTACCAACCCACGGATGGAAATTGAAAAGTCAAGACTTACCAACCATCATGATGAATGAAAGAGAAAAGATGAAGAGATACGCATCTCCAACAAAGACCATGATATTTGAACCAATGAGTAATTCAAGGACAAGATTCATCACCAATGCATAATATTGGCTCCAACAACACTGTATGATACGTTCAAGGAACTAGTACTTTTTACCAAAGAGGATGATGCCTAAACAACACCAAGGAGACGTTCATGAACTAGTACCTTACCAAAGGGGATGATGCTCTAAACAACACAAAGAAAGAACTCAAAGAGCAAGTGCTTATTCCAAGAGGTGATGATTTTGTCATGGCACATCTCTACAATCAAGGATGTGATGATTTGAACTAAAGGACACATCCCTACACCATAGACGTGATGATTTCAGCTAAAAGACATATCCCTACGCCAGGACGTAATGCTTTAAATCAACACCAAGAAGGATTCAAAGGATAAGTGTCTTTTACACCAAGAGATGAATAGGAAGTGTCCTTAATGTGACTCTTAGAATAACATATACTTTTTGCTAAATCAACGTCACAAAAGGTTTCTTCTTATGTCTTATGTGATGAACTAGAAAAATTAAATAACTAATTTGGAGAAAGGAATGAGGAATCAACTATGATATGAATTCGAGGTGAAGATGGTCGAATTGATATCCAAGTTTGCTCCATCAGATTCATTGAGTAAGAACTTAGAATGTTAGCAAATGCTGAGAATATGGTGTCTAAGATTTGAACCTAGAAATGAGAGGAAGGAAATGAAGGAATTGATATAAAGGTGAAGGTGGGTGATGATGAAAATGGGTGGACTGAGGTATTGAGTAGGGCTGTGGTTATAGATGGAATTGGATGAAGATGGTTTGGTAAAGATATGAAGATATGGATGAATAAAAAGGGAACAAAGATGAAATTAGGTGTGGTGTAGCAAAGATGAACCAACACTAAAAGTGAAGGCCCAATTTCAAGAGTTTTTAACCGTGTATTGGGTGAAAGCAAATGGATTGCACTACAGTTATAAGTGAACTAGACCAACAATATAAAAGATGAGGGCGGTTTGAATGGCCACAAGAACAATCTTTGTTAAACCGATGTTCATGAAAACTAATAAAGAGAGCACCTCAAGTATATAATAATGTTCAAAGTTGTGTACAATGGAAAATAGCAACTATTTATATGTGTAAAGCTAACTCAAAGCAAACAGCAACAAAGCCCAATGCATCAATATGGTAATAATAACTCATAATGGTTTCCCAGTTTTCCAATAATAGTCGAAAAGTTTGTGATAGCTTAGGTTAAAATGGTTTCAGCTTCTTCTCCCAAGCTGAAACTGATGTCTTATTCTTCCTTTTAATGGGCCATGATGAAGCTTAATACACAGACTCCAAAGGCAAGAAAGGTCCTTGCTTGGAGAATGAATTTGGCAGCAGTGAATTTAGCAATTGAATGACTCCTTGAATTTAATACATCTTGTGACTATTCTCGTATTGAATTTAGCATTAAATC
>CM033752.1:10388329-10550914 GCA_019671005.1 Hibiscus mutabilis | reverse complement strand
AAGCCATAACTAAATATTTTAAGTCATAAAATGTGATTTAATCTTATTTTTAATTTTGTTGGGGTTTTTTGTGCATGTCTAAATGGGCTTTATAGTGGACCATTGGATTTTAACCGAGTAAAAATTTCTAAAATGAGGTTAAGCTATATAATCATATTCAAAATACCATAATCAAATATTTTAACTCATAAAATTTGATTTAATCTTATTTTTGGCGTTTTTGTTTGTTGGGTTTAAAGTGCATGTCTAAATGGGCTTTATAGTGGACCCGTTGGAATTTTAGCAAGTAAAAATTTTTTGAAAATGAGGTTAAACTATATAATCATATTCAAAGCCCATAATCAAATATTTTAACTCATAAAATTTTGATTTAATCTTATTTTTGTATTTTAACATAGTAAAAAGTTTGAAATTGAGGTTAAGCTATATAATCATATTCTAAATCCCATAACTAAATATATTAAGTCAAAAAATATGATTTAATCTTATTTTTGGGCGTTTTGTTGGGGTTTAAGGCATGCATGTCTAAATGGGCTTTACAGTGGACCCGTTGGAATTTTAACCAAGTAAAAATTTCTAAAAATGAGGTTAAGCTATATAATCATGTTCTAAAGCCGATAAATAAATATATTAAGTCATAAAATATGATTTAATCTTATTTTTGGGTGTTTTGTTGGGATTTAAGGCGTGCATGTCTAAATGGGCTTTATAGTGGACCCGTTGGAATTTTAACCGAGTAAAAAATTTCTAAAAATGAGGTTAAGCTATATAATCATGTTCAAAAGCCCGTAAATAAATATTTTAAGTCATAAAATGTGATTTAATCTTATTTTTGGGTGTTTTGTTGGTATTTAAGGCATGCATGTCTAAATGGGCTTTACAGTGGACCCGTTAGAATTTTAACAGAGTAAAAATTTTCAAAAATGTGGTTAAGCTATAGAAACATGTTCAAAAGCCCATATCTAAATATTTTAAGTTATAAATTTTGATTTAAGCTTATTTTTCGCCCGTTTTGTTGGGGTTTAAGGCGTGGATGTCTAAATGGGATTTACAGTGGACCTGTTGGAATTTTAACCTAGTAAAAAGTTATAAGATTGAGGTTAAGCTGTATAATCATGTTCAAAAGCCCATGAATAAATATTTTAAGTCATAATATTTTATTTAATTTTATTTTTCGGCCGTTTTGTTGGGATTTAAGGCGTGCATGTCTAAATGGCCGAATAAAAAGATTTAAAATTGAGGTTAAGTTATTTAATCATTTTAAAAAGCCCATAATCAAATATTTTAACTAATAAAATTTGATTTAATCTTATTTTGTGGTCGTTTTATTGGGTTTAAGGTGTGCATGTCTAAATGGGCTTTATAGGGGACCCGTTGGAATTTTAACCATGTAAAATTTTCTGAAAATGAGGTTAAGCTATATAATTGTGTTCAAAAGCCCATGACTAAATATTTTAAGTCATAAAATTTGATTTAATCTTATTTTTTGGCTGTTTTGTTGGGGTATAAGGCGTGCATGTCAAAATGAGTTTCATGGTGGACCCATTAGAATTTTAACCGAATAAAAAGTTTCGAAATTGAAGTTAAGCTATTTAATCAGATTCAAAAGCCTATAATCAAATATTTTAACTCATAGAATTTAACTTAATCTTATTTTTGGCAGTTTTATTGGGTTTAAGGCGTGCTTGTCTAAATAGGCTTTACTGTGGATCCGTTGGAATTTTAACAGAGTAAAAATATCTGGAAATTAGGTTAAGATATATAATTATGTTAAAAAGCCCATAAGTAAATATCTTAAGTCATAAAATATTATTTAATCTTATTTTTGGGCATTTTACTGGGGATTAAGGCGTTCATGTCTAAATGGGCTTTATAATGGACTCGTTGGAATTTTAACCGAGTAAAAAAACTTTTAATTGAGGTTAAGCTGTATAATCTTGTTCAAAATCCCATAACTAAATATTTTAAGTCATAAAATTTGATTTAATCTTATTTTTCGGCCGTTTTGTTGGGGTTTAAGGTGTGCATGTCTAAATGGGCTTTACAGTGGACCCGTTGGAATTTTAACCGAGTAAAAAGTTTTGAAATTGAGGTTAAGCTATATAATCATATTCAAAAACCCATAACTAAATATCATAAGTCATAAAATATGATTTAATCTTATTTTTGGGCATTTTGTTGGGGTTTAAGGTGTTCTTGTCTTAATGGGCTTTACAGTGGACTCGTTGGAATTATAACCAAGTAAAAAGTTTTAAAATTAAAGTTAAGCTATATAATAATGTTCAAAAGCCCATAAATAAATTCATAAGTCAAAAAATCTTATTTAATCTTTTTTTTGGCCTTTTTTTGGGGTTTAAGGCGTGCTTGTCTAAGTGGGCTTCACAGTCGACCCGTTGGAATTTTAACCGAGTAAAAAGTTTTGAAATTGAGGTTATGATATATAATCATGTTCAAAGGCCTATAATCGTATATTTTAACTCATAAAATTTGATTTAATCATATTTTGTGGCCGTTTTGTTGGGGTTTAAGGCGTTCATGTCTAAATGGGCTTTACAGTGGACCCCTATAATTTTAACAGAGTAAAAAGTTTAGAAGTATATAATCATATTCGAAATCTCATAATCACTTATTTTAACTCATAAAATTTGATTTAATCTTATTTTATGGCCGTTGATTGGGTTTAAGGTGCTCATGCCTAAATGGGCTTTACAGTGGACCCGTTGGAATTTTAACCGAGTAAAAATTTCTGAAAATGAGTTTAATCTATATAATCATGTTCAAAATCCTATAACTAAATATTTTAAGTCATAAAATGTGATTTAATATTATTTTTGGGCGTTTTGTTGCGGTTTAAGGCGTGCATGTCTAAATGGGCTTTACAGTGGACTCGTTGGAATTTTAACCGAGTAAAAAGTTCTAAAATTGAGGTTAAGCTTTATAATCTTGTTTAAAGGCCCATAACTACGTATTTTAATTCATTAAATTTGATTTAATCTTATTTTTTGGCCGTTTTAATGGGGTTTAAGGCGTGCATGTCTAAATGGGCTTCAGAGTGGACCCGTTGGAATTTTAACCGAGTAAAAAGTTTTGAAATTGAGGTTAAGATATATAATCATATTCAAAAGCCCATAATAACATATTTTAACTCATAAAATTTTATTTAATCTTATTTTGTAGCCGTTTTCCTTGGTTTAAGGCCTGCATGTCAAAATGGGCTTATAGTTGACCCGTTGGAATTTTAACTCATAAAATTTTTGAAAATGATCTTAAGATATGTAATTGTATTCCATAGCCCATAATCAAATATTTTAACACATAAAATTTTATTTAATCTTATTTTGTGGCCGTTTTGCTGGTTTAAGGCTTGCATGTTTAAATGGGCATTATAGTGACCCGTTAGAATTTTAACCGAGTAAAAATTTCTAAAAATTTCTTTAAGCTATATAATCATGTTTAAAATCACATAACTCAATATCTTATGTTAGAAAATGTGATTTAATCTTATTTTGGGGCATTTTGTTTGGGTTTAAGGCGTGCATGTTTAAATGGTCTTTATAGTGGACTCGTTGGAATTTTAACCAAGTAAAAAGTTCTAAAATTGGGTTAAGCTACATAATCATATTCAAAAGCCCATAAATAATTATATTAAGTCATAAAATATAATTTAATCTTATTTTTGGGCGTTTTATTGGGGTTTAAGGCTTGCATGTCTAAATGGGCTTTATAGTGGACCCGTTGAAATTTTAACCGAGTAAAAATTTCTGAAAATAAGGTTAAGCCATGTTCAAAAGCCCATAAATAAATATGTTAAGTCATAAAATCTGATTTAATCTTATTTTTTGCCGTATTTTTGGGGTTTAAAGCGTGCATGTCTAAATGGGCTTCACAGTGGACCCGTTAGAATTTTAACCGAGTAAGAAGTTTTGAAATTGAGGTTAAGATTTATAATCATATTGAAAAGCTCATAATCACATCTTTTAACTCATAAAATTTGATTTAATCTTATTTTGTAGCCATTTTGTTGGGGTTTAAGGCGTGCATGTCTAAATGGGCTTTACAATGGACCCGTTGGAATTTTAACCGAGTAAAATGTTTTGAAATTGAGGTTAAGCAATATAATCATATTCAAAAGCCCATAATCAAATATTTAACTCATAAAATTTGATTTAATCTTATTTTGTGGCCGTTTTGTTGGGATTAAGGCGTGCATGTCTAAATATGCTTTACAATGGACCTGCTGGAATTTGGACCGAGTAAAAATTTCTGAAAATGAGGTTAAGCTATATAATCATGTTCAAGAGCCCATAAATAATTATTTTAAGTCATAAAATCTGAATTAATCTTATTTTTGGGCGTTTTGTTGCGGTTTAAGGCGTGCTTGTCTAAATAGGCTTTACAGTGGACACGTTGGAATTTTAACCGAGTAAAAAATTTTAAAATTTATGTTAAGCTATATAATCATGTTCAAAATCCCATAAATAAATATCTTAAGTCATAAAATCTGATTTAATTTTATTTTTTTTGCCGTTTTTTGGGGTTTAAGGCGTGCATGTCTAAATAGGCTTCACAGTGGACCCGTTGGAATTTTAACAGATTAAAAAGTCTTTAAATTGAGTTTAAGATATATAATTATATTCAAAAGCTCATAATCACATATTTTAACTCATAAAATTAGATTTAATCTTATTTTGCGGCCATTTTGTTGGGGTTTAACGCGTGCAAATAGGCTTTACAGTGGACCTGTTGGAATTTTAAATGAGTAAAAGGTTTTGAAATTAGTTTAAGCTATATAATCATATTCAAAGGCTCATAATCACATATTTTAACTTATAAAATTTGATTTAAATTTATTTTGTGGCAGTTTTGTTGCGTTTAAGGCGTATATGTCAATGGGCTTTACAATAGACCCGTTGGAATTTAACCGAGTAAAAGTTTTTAAAATGAGTTTAAGCTATATAATCAAGTTCAAAATCCCATGACTAAATATTTTAAGTCATAAAATGTGATTGAATCTTATTTTTGGGCGTTTTGTTGCGGCTTATGTCGTGCATGTCTAAATGGGCTTTATTGTGGACTCGATAGAATTTTAACCTAGTAAAAAGTTCTAAAATTGAGGTTAAGCTTTATAATCTTGTTCAAAATCCCATAACTAAATATTTTAAGTCATTAAATTTGATTTAATCTTATTTTTCGGTCGTTTTGTTGGGTTTAAGACGTGCATGTCTAAATGGGCTTCTCAATGAACCTGTTGGAATTTTAACCGAGTAAAAAGTTTTGAAATTGAGGTTAAGATATATAATCATATTCAAAAGCCCATAATAATATTTTTTAACTTATAAAATTTTATTTAATCTTATTTTGTGGCCATAGCCGATAATCAAATATTTTAACTCATAAAATTATTTAATCTTATTTTGTTGTCGTTTTGCTAGTTTAAGGCGTGCATGTTTAAATGGGCTTTATAGTGGCCTCATTGGAATTTTAACCGAGTAAAAAATTTCTGAAAATGAGGTTAAGTTTTATAATCATGTTCAAAAGCCCATAACTAAATATCTTAAGTCTTAAATTGTGATTTAATCTTATTTTTGGGCATTTTGTCGGGGTTTAAGGCGTGCATGTCCAAATGGGCTTTATAGTGGACTCGTTGGAATTTTAACCGAGTAAAAAAACTTTTAATTGAGGTTAAGCTGTATAATCTTGTTCAAAAGCCCATAACTTAATATTTTAAGTCATAAAATTTGATTTAATCTTATTTTTCGGCCGTTTTGTTGGGGTTTAAGGTGTGCATGTCTAAATGGGCTTTACAGTGGACCCATTGGAATTTTAACCGAGTAAAAAGTTTTGAAATTGAGGTTAAGATATATAATCATATTCAAAAGCCCATCATAATATATTTTAACTCATAAAATTTGATTTAATCTTATTTTGTGGCCGTTTTGCGGGGTTTAAGGCGTGCATGTCAAAATGGGCTTATAGTTGACCCGTTGGAATTTTAACCGAGTAAAAATTTCTGAAAATGATGTTAAGCTATGTATTTATATTCCATAGCCCATAATCAAATATTTTAACTCATAAAATTTGATTTAATCTTATTTTGTGGTCGTTTTGTAGGTTTAAGGCGTGCATGTTTAAATGGGCTTTACAATGGCCCCGTTGGAATTTTAACCAAGTAAAAAATTCTGAAAATGGGTTAAGCTACATAATCATGTTCAAAAGACCGTAACTAAATATCTTAAGTCTTAAAATGTGATTTAATCTTATTTTTGTGCATTTTGTTGGGGTCTAAGGCGTGCATGTCTAAATGGGCTTTACAGTGGACTCGTTGAAATTTTAAACGAGTAAAAAGTTCTAAAATTGAGGTTAATCTATATAATCTTGATCAAAAATCCCTTAACTAAATATTTAATTCATAAAATTTCATTTAATCTTATTTTTCGGTCGTTTTGTTGGGGTTTAAGGCCTGCATGTCTAAATGGGCTTTACAGTGGGCCCGTTGGAATTTTAACCAAATAAAAAGTTATGAAATTGAGGTTAAGCTATATAATCATATTCAAAAGCCCATAATCAAATATTTTAACTCATAAAATTTGATTTAATCTTATTTTGTGGCCGTTTTATTGGGTTTAAGGAGTGCATACCTAAATGGGCTTTATAGTGGACACGTTGGAATTTAAACCGAGTAAAAATTTCTGAAAATGAGGTTATGGTATATAATTTTGTTCGAAATCCCATAACTAAATATCTCGAGTCATAAAATATGATTTAATCTTATTTTTGGGCGTTTTGTTGAGGTTTAAGGCGTGCATGTCTAAATGGACTTTATAGTGGACTCATTGGAATTTTAACCGAGTAAAAAGTTCTAGATTTGCGATTAAGCTGTATAATCTAGTTCAAAATCCCATGACTAAATATTTTAAGTCATAAAATTTGATTTAATCTTATTTTTCTGCCGTTTTGTGGGGGGTTTAAAGGGTCCATGTCTAAATGGGCTTTATAGTGGACCCGCTAGAATTTTAACCGAGTAAAAAGTTTTGAAAAAGAGGTTAAACTATTTAATTATGTTAAAAAGCCCATAACTAAATATATTAATTCATAAAATGTGATTTAATCTTATTTTGGGGCATTTTGTTGGGGTTTAAGGTGTGTATGTCTAAATGGGCTTTACAGTGGACTCGTTGGAATTTTAACCGAGTAAAAAGTTCTAAAATT
This sequence comes from Hibiscus mutabilis, assembly GCA_019671005.1. Lineage (NCBI taxonomy): Eukaryota > Viridiplantae > Streptophyta > Magnoliopsida > Malvales > Malvaceae > Hibiscus > Hibiscus mutabilis. The sequence goes on along the minus strand of CM033752.1, from coordinate 10,543,705 downwards.
GAGGTCAACTTGAAAATAAGTTTGAGGAATTTTCAAAAGGTTTTGGAAAGTTTTAAAATGTTTTAAAGTATCCAAACTCAAGTTTTCAGCACGATCATACCGATACGGATACACCTCTTATCGATACACTTTAGGTTTTCAACAACAATGTTTTTCTAGAACCGAAAATCCATACCTGTATAGGCTTAGTCATACCGATACGGTGAGTGTCGTACCGATATGTTAGTACGTGTACCAATCCCTGGTTTTTCAAACCTCGAACGGCTATTTCAAAGCCCCCGAGGGCTAGTTCCTTGCAGCGTACCGATCCTCCATATCGAACCCTTGTACCAGTACAAAATGTGGCGTACCCATCCACCGTATTTAACTCAATAAACTTTATTTATTCTTATTTTGTGGCCATTTTGTTGGGTTTAAGTTGTGCATGTCAAAATGGGCTTTACAGTGGACCCGTTGTAATTTTAACAGAGTAAAAATTTCTGGAAATGAGGTTAAGCTATATAATCATGTTCAAAAGCCCATAACTAAATATTTTAGGTCATAAAATTTGATTTAATAATATTTTGTGGCGTTTTGAAGTGTTTAAGGCGTGCATGTCTAATGGGCTTTACAGTGGACCCGTTGAATTTTAATAGAATAAAAAGTTTTGAAATTGATGTTAAGCTATATAATCATATTCAAAATCACATAATAAAATATTTTAACTCATAAAATTTTATTTAATCTTATTTTGTGGCTGTTTTGTTGGGTTTAAGGCGTGCATGTCTAAATGGGTTTTGTAGTGGACCTATTAGAATTTTAACCGAGTAAAAAGTTTTGAAAATGAGGTTACGCTATATAATCATGTTAAAAAGCCAGTAAATAAATATTTTAAATTATAGAATGTGATTTAATCTAATTTTGCAGCCATTTTGTTTGGTGTTTAAGGCGTGCATGTCTAACTGGGCTTTACAGTGGATCCGTTGGAATTTTAACCTAGTAAAAAGTATTGAAATTAAGGTTAAGCTATATAGTCATGTTCAAAAGCCCATAATCAAATATTTTAACTCATAAAATATGATTTAATCTAATTTTGTGGCCATTTTGCTGGGGTTTAAGGCGTGCATGTCTAAATGGGCTTTACAATGGACCCATAGGAATTTTAACAGAGTAAAAATTTCTGAAAATGAGGTTATGCTATATAATCATGTTCAAAAGCACATAACTAAATATTCTAAGTCATAATACGTGATTTAATCTAATTTTGCAGCCATTTTGTTGGGGTTTAAGGCGTGCATGTCTAAATGGGCTTTATAGTAGACCCGTTGGAATTTTAACCGAGTAAAAAGTTCTAAAATTGATGCTAAGCTATATAATCATATTCAAAAGCCCATAATGAAATATTTTAAATCATAAAATTTGATTTAATCTTATTTTGTGATCGTTTGGCTGAGTTGAAGGCGTGCATGTCTAATTGGGCTTCACAGTTGGTCCGTTAGAATTTTAACCGAGTAAAAGGTTTTGAATTTGAGGTTAAGCTATATAATCATATTCAAAAGCCCATAATAAAATATTTTAACTCATAAAATTGGATTTAATCTTATTTTGTGCCCATTTTGTTGCGTTTAAGGTGTGCATGTCTAAATGGGCTTCACAGTAGACCCGTTGGAATTTTAACCAAGTAAAAATTTCAGAAAATGAGGTTAAGCTATATAATCATGTTCAAAAGCCCATAAATAAATATTTTAAGTCATAAAATATGATTTAATCTTATTTTCGGCCGTTTTGTAGGAGTTTAAGACATGCATGTCAAATTGGGCTTTATATAGTTGACCCGTAGGAATTTTAAACGAGTAAAAAGTTTTGAAATTGAGGTTAAGCTATATAATCATATTAAAAAGCCCATAATAAAATATTATAACTCAATAAATTTGATTTAATCTTATTTTGTGCCCATTTTGTTGGGTTTAAGGTGTGCATGTCTAAATAGGCTTTACAGTAGACTCGTTGGAATTTTAACCGAGTAAAAATTTCTAAAAATGAGGTTAAGCTATATAATCATGTTCCAAAGCCCATAACTATATATTTTAGGTCATAAAATTTTATTTAATCTTATTTTGTGGTGTTCTGAAGGGTTTAAGGTGTGCATGTCTAAATGGGCTTTACAGTGGACCCGTTGGAATTTTAATAGAGTAAAAAGTTTTGAAATTGATGTTAAGCTATATAATCATATTCAAAAGCCCATAATCAAGTATTTAACTCAATGAATTTTATTTATTCTTATTTTGTGGCCATTTTGTTGGATTTAAGTCGCGCATGACAAAATGGGCTTTACAGTGGACACGCTGTAATTTTAACTGAGTAAAAATTTCTGGAAATGAGGTTAAACTATATAATCATGTTCCAAAGCCCATAACTAATTATTTTAGGTCATAAAATTTGATTTAATATTATTTTGTGCAGTTTTAAAGGGTTTAAGGCGTGCATGTCTAAATGGGCTTTACAGTGGACCCGTTGGAATTTTAATAGAGTAAAAAGTTTTGAAATTGATGTTAAGCTATATAATGATATTCAAAATCCCATAATAAAATATTTTAACTCATAAAATTTATTTAATCTTATTTTGTGGCTGTTGTGTTGGGTTTAAGGCGTGCATGTCTAAATGGGCTTTGTAGTGGACCCGTTGGAATTTTAACAGAGTAGAAAGTTCAGAAAATGAGGTTATGCTATATAATCATGTTAAAAATCAAGTAAATAAATATTTTAAATTATAGAATGTGATTTAATCTAATTTTGCAGCCATTTTGTTTGGTGTTTAAGGTGTGCATGTCTAACTGGGCTTTACAGTGGACCCGTTGGAATTTTAACCGAGTAAAAAGATTGAAATTGATGTTAAGCTATATAATCATGTTCAAAAGCCCATAATCAAATATTTTAACTCATAAAATATGATTTAATCTAATTTTGTGGCCATTTTGCTGGGGTTTAAGGCGTGCATGTCTAAATGGGCTTTACAATGGACCCGTAGGAATTTTAACATAGTAAAAATTTCTGAAAATGAGGTTATGCTATATAATCATGTTCAAAAGCACATAACTAAATATTCTAAGTCATAATACGTGATTTAATCTAATTTTGTAGCCATTTTGTTGGGGTTTAAGGTGTGCTAAATATTTTAGGTCATAAAATTTGATTTAATCTTATTTTGTGGCGTTTTGAAGGGTTTAAGGCGTGCATGTCTAAATGGGCTTTACGGTGGACCCGTTGGAATTTTAATAGAGTAAAAAGTTTTGAAATTGAGGTTAAGCTATATAATCATATTCAAAAGCCCATAATCAAGTATTTAACTCAATAAATTTTATTTATTCTTATTTTGTGGCCATTTTTTTGGGTTTAAGTCGTGCATGTCAAAATGGGCTTTATAGTGCACCCGCTGTAATTTTAACCTACTAAAAATTTCTGGAAATGAGGTTAAGCTATATAATCATGTTCCAAAGCCCATAACTAAATATTTTAGGTCATAAAATTTGATTTAATATTATTTTGTGGCGTTTGGAAGGGTTTAAGGCGTGCATGTCTAAATAGGCTTTATAGTGGACCCGTTGGAATTTTAATTGAGTAAAAAGTTTTGAAATTGATGTTAATCTATATAATCATATTCAAAATCCCATAATAAAATAGTTTAACTCATAAAATTTTATTTAATCTTATTTTGTGGTTGTTTTGATGGGTTTAAGGCGTGCATGTCTAAATGGGCTTTGTAGTGGACCCGTTGGAATTTTAACCAAGTAAAAAGTTTTGAAAATGAGGTTATGCTATATAATCATGTTAAAAAGCTAGTAAATAAATATTTTAAAATATAGAATGTGATTTAATCTAATTTTGCAGCCATTTTGTTTGGTGTTTAAGGCGTGCAAGTCTAAATGGGCTTTACAGTGGACCCGTTGGAATTTTAACCGTGTAAAAAGTATTGAAATTGAGGTTAATATATATAATCATATTCAAAAGCCCATAATCAAATATTTTAACTCATAAAATATGATTTAGTCTAATTTTGTGACCATTTTGCTGGGGTTTAAGGCGTGTATGTCTAAATGGGCTTTACAATGGATCCGTAGGAATTTTAATAGAGTAAAAATTTTTGAAAATGAGGTTACGCTATATAATCATGTTCAAAAGCACATAACTAAATATTCTAAGTCATAATACGTGATTTAATATAATTTTGCAGCCATTTTGTTGGGGTTTAAGGCGGGCATGTCTAAATGGGCTTTATAGTAGACCCGTTGGAATTTTAACCGAGTAAAATGTTCTGAAAATGAGGTTATGCTATATAATCATGTTAAAAATCCAGTAAATAAATATTTTAAATTATAGAATGTGATTTAATCTAATTTTGCAGCCATTTTGTTTGGTGTTTAAGGTGTGCATGTCTAAATGGGCTTTACAGTGGACCCGTTGGAATTTTAACCGAGTAAAAAGATTGAAATTGAGGTTAAGCTATATAATCATGTTCAAAAGCCCATAATCAAATATTTTAACTCATAAAATATGATTTAATCTAATTTTGTGGCCATTTTGCTGGGGTTTAAAGCGTGATGTCTAAATGGGCTTTACAATGGACCCGTAGGAATTTTAACAGAGTAAAAATTTCTGAAAATGAGGTTATGCTATATAATCATGTTCAAAAGCACATAACTAAATATTATAAGTCATAATACGTGATTTAGTTTAATTTTGTAGCCATTTTGTTGGGGTTTAAGGTGTGCTAAATATTTTAGGTCATAAAATTTGATTTAATCTTATTTTGTGGCGTTTTGAAGGGTTTAAGGCATGCATGTCTAAATGGGCTTTACGGTGGACCCGTTGGAATTTTAATAGAGTAAAAAGTTTTGAAATTGAGGTTAAGCTATATAATCATATTCAAAAGCCCATAATCAATATTTAACTCAATAAATTTTATTTATTCTTATTTTGTGGCCATTTTGTTGGGTTTAAGTCGTGCATGTCAAAATGGAGTTTATAGTGCACCCGCTGTAATTTTAACCTACTAAAAATTTCTGGAAATTAGGTTAAGCTATATAATCATGTTCCAAAACCCATAACTAAATATTTTAGGTCATAAAATTTGATTTAATATTATTTTGTGGAGTTTTGAAGGGTTTAAGGCGTGCATGTCTAAATGGGCTTTACAGTGGACCCGTTGGAATTTTAATAGAGTAAAAAGTTTTGAAATTGAGGTTAAGCTATATAATCATATTCAAAAGCCCATAATAAAATATTTTAACTCATAAAATTTTATTTAATCTTATTTTGTGGCTGTTTTGATGGATTTAAGGCGTGTATGTCTAAATGGGCTTTGTAGTGGACCCGTTGGAATTTTAACCGAGTAAAAAGTTTTGAAAATGAGGTTATGCTATATAATCATCTTAAAAAGCTAGTAAATAAATATTTTAAAATATGAATGAGATTTAATCTAATTTTGCAGCCATTTTGTTTGGTGTTTAAGGCGTGCAAGTCTAAATGGGCTTTACAGTGGACCTGTTGGAATTTTAACCATGTAAAAAGTATTGAAATTGAGGTTAAGCTATATAATCATATTCAAAAGCCCATAATCAAATATTTTAACTCATAAAATATGATTTAGTCTAATTTTGTGACCATTTTGCTGGGGTTTAAGGCGTGCATGTCTAAATGGGCTTTACAATGGATCTGTAGGAATTTTAATAGAGTAAAATTTTTTGAAAATGAGGTTATGCTATATAATCATGTTCAAAAGCACATAACTAAATATTCTAAGTCACAATACGTGATTTATTCTAATTTTGCAGCCATTTTGTTGGGGTTTAAGGCGTGCATGTCTAAATGGGCTTTATAGTAGACCCGTTGGAATTTTAACCGAGTAAAAAGTTCTGAAAATGAGGCTATGCTATATAATCATGTTAAAAATCCAGTAAATAAATATTTTAAATTATAGAATGTGATTTAATCTAATTTTGCAGCCATTTTGTTTGGTGTTTAATGTGTGCATGTCTAAATGGGCTTTACAGTGGACCCGTTGGAATTTTAACCGAGTAAAAAGATTGAAATTGAGGTTAAGCTATATAATTATGTTCAAAAGCCCATAATCAAATATTTTAAGTCATAAAATATGATTTAATCTAATTTTGTGGCCATTTTGCTGGGGTTTAAGGCATGCATGTCTAAATGGGCATTACAATGGACCCGTTGGAATTTTAACAGAGTAAAATTTTCTGAAAATAAGGTTATGCTATATAATAATGTTCAAAAGCGCATAACTAAATATTCTAAGTCATAATACGTGATTTAATCTAATTTTGTAGCCATTTTGTTGGGGTTTAAGGTGTGCTAAATATTTTAGGTCATAAAATTTGATTTAATCTTATTTTGTGATTTAATCTTTTTTGTGGGGTTTAAGGCGTGCATGTCTAAATGGGCTTTACAGTGGACCCGTTGGAATTTTAATAGCGTAAAAAGTTTTGAAATTGAGGTTAAGCTATATAATCATATTCAAAAGCCCATAATCAAGTATTTAACTCAATAAATTTTATTTATTCTTATTTTGTGGTCATTTTGTTGGGTTTAAGTCGTGCATGTCAAAATAGGCTTTATAGTGCACCCACTGTAATTTTAACCTATTAAAAATTTCTAGAAATGAGGTAAAGCTATATAATCATGTTCCAAAGCCCATAACTAAAAATTTTAGGTCATAAAATTTGATTTAATATTATTTTGTGGCGTTTGGAAGGGTTTAAGGCGTGCATGTCTAAATGGGCTTTACAGAGGACCCGTTGGAATTTTAATAGAGTAAAAAGTTTTGAAATTGATGTTAATCTATATAATCATAGTCAAAATTGGATAATAAAATATTTTAACTCATAAAATTTTATTTAATCTTATTTTGTGGTTGTTTTGATGGGTTTAAGGCGTGCATGTCTAAATGGGCTTTGTAGTGGACCCGTTGGAATTTTAACCGAGTAAAAAGTTTTGAAAATGAGATTATGCTATATAATCATGTTAAAAAGCTAGTTAATAAATATTTTAAAATATAGAATGTAATTTAATCTAATTTTGTAGCCATTTTGTTTGGTGTTTAAGGCATGCAAGTCTAAATGGGCTTTACAGTGGACTCATTGGAATTTTAACCGAGTAAAAAGTTCTGAAATGAGGTTATGCTATATAATCATGTTAAAAGCCAGTAAATAAATATTGTAAATCATAGAATGTGATTTAATCTAATTTTGCAGCCATTTTGTTTGGTGTTTAAGGCGTGCATGTTTAAATGGGCTTTACAGTGGACCTGTTGGAATTTTAACCGAGTAAAAAGTATTGAAATTGAGGTTAAGCTATATAATCATTTTCAAAAGCCCATAATCAAATATTTTAACTCATAAAATATGATTTAGTCTAATTTTGTGACGATTTTGCTGGAGTTTAAGGCGTGCATGTATAAATGGGCTTTACAATGGATCCGTAGGAATTTTAATAGAGTAAAAATTTCTGAAAATGAGGTTATGCTATATTATCATGTTCAAAAGCACATAACTAAATATTCTAAGTCATAATACGTGATTTAATCTAATTTTGCAGCCATTTTGTTGGGGTTTAAGGCGTGCATGTCTAAATGGGCTTTATAGTTGACCCGTTGGAATTTTAATCAAGTAAAAAGTTCTAAAATTGATGCTACTCTATATAATCATATTCAAAATCCCATAATCAAACATTTTAAATCATAAAATTTGATTTAATCTTATTTTGTGATCATTTTGCTGAGTTGAAGGCGTGTATGTCTAATTGGGCTTTATAGTTGGCCCGTTAGAATTTTAACCGAGTAAAAAGTTTTGAATTTGAGGTTAAGCTATATAATCATATTCAAAAGCCCGTAATAAAATATTTTAACTCATAAAATTGGATTTAATCTTATTTTGTGCCCATTTTGTTGGGTTTAAGGTGTGCATGTCTAAATGGGCTTTACAGTAGACCCGTTGGAATTTTAACCAAGTAAAAATTTCAGAAAATGAAGTTAAGCTATATATCATGTTCAAAAGCCCATAAATAAATATTTTAAGTCATAAAATGTGATTTAATCTTATTTTTTGTCCATTTTGTTGGTGTTTAAGGCAAGCATGTCAAAATGGGTTTTATAGTTGACCCGTTGGAATTTTAAACGAGTTAAAAGTTTTGAAATTGAGGTTAAGCTATATAATCATATTCAAAAGCCCATAATAAAATATTTTAACTCAATAAATTTGATTTAATCTTATTTTGTGCCCATTTTGTTGGGTTTAAGGTGTGCATGTCTAAATGGGCTTTACAGTAGACCCGTTGGAATTTTAACCGAGTAATATTTTCTGAAAATGAGGTTAAGCTATATAATCATGTTCCAAAGCCTATAAATAAATATTTTAGGTCATAAAATTTGATTTAATAATATTTTGTGGCATTTTGAAGGGTTTAAGGCATGCATGTCTAAATGGGCTTTATAGTGGACCCGTTGGAATTTTAATAGAGTAAAAAGTTTTGAAATTGATGTTATGCTATATGATCATATTCAAAATCCCATAATAAAATATTTTAACTCATAAAATTTTATTTAATCTTATTTTGTGGCTGTTTTGTTAGGTTTAAGGCGTGCATGTCTAAATGGGCTTTGTAGTGAACCCGTTGAAATTTTAACCGAGTAAAAAGTTCTGAAAATGAGGTTATGCTATATAATCATGTTAAAAAGCCAGTAAATAAATATTTTAAATCATAGAATGTGATTTAATCTAATTTCGCATCCATTTTGTTTGGTGTTTAAGGCGTGCATGTCTAAATGGGCTTTATAGTGGACCCGTTGGAATTTTAACCGATAAAAAGTATTGAAATTGATGTTAAGCTATATAATCATGTTAAAAATTCTATAATCAAATATTTTAGCTCATAAAATATGATTTAATCTAATTTTGTGGCCATTTTGATGGGGTTTAAGGCGTGCATGTCTAAATGGGCTTTACAATAGACCCGTAGGAATTTTAATAGAGTAAAAATTTCTGAAAATGAGGTTATGCTATATAATCATGTTCAAAAGAACATAACTAAATATTCTAAGTCGTAATATGTGATTTAATCTAATTTTGCAGCCATTTTGTTGGGGTTTAAGGCGTGCATGTCTAAATGGGCTTTATAGTAGATCCGTTGGAATTTTAACCGAGTAAAAAGTTCTAAAATTGATGTTAAGCTATATAATCATATTCAAAAGCCCATAATCAAATATTTTAAATCATAAAATTTGATTTAATCTTATTTTGTGATCACTTTGCTGAGTTTAAGGCATGCATGTCTAATTGGGCTTTATAGTTGGCCCATTAGAATTTTAACCTAGTAAAAAGTTTTGAATTTGAGGTTAAGCTATATAATCATATTCAAAAGCCTATAATAAAATATTTTAACTCATAAATTTAGATTTAATCTTATTTTGTGCCCATTTTGTTGGGTTTAAGGTGTGCATGTCTAAATGGGCTTTATAGTAGACCCGTTGGAATTTTAACCAAGTAAAAATTTCAGAAAATGAGGTTAAGCTATATAATCATATTCAAAATCCCATAAATAAATATTTCAAGTCATAAAATGTGATTTAATCTTATTTTTTGTCCGTTTTGTTGGGGTTTAAGTCATGCATGTCAAAATGGGCTTTATAGTTGACCCGTTGGAATTTTAAACGAGAAAAAAGTTTTGAAATTGAGGTTAATCTATATAATCATATTCAAAAGCCCATAATAAAATATCTTAAGTCAATAAATTTGATTTAATATTATTTTGTGTCCATTTTGTTGGTTTTAAGGTGTGCATGTCTAAATGGGCTTTATAGTAGACCCGTTAGAATTTTAACCGAGTAAAATTTTTTGAAGAGGGTAAGCTATATAATCATGTTCCAAAGCCCATAAATAAATATTTTAGGTCATAAAATTTGATTTAATCTTATTTTGTGGCGTTTTGAAGGTTTAAGGTGTGCATGTCTAAATGAGCTATATAGTGGACCCGTTGGAATTTTAATAGAGTAAAAAGTTTTGAAATTGATGTTAAGCTATATAATCATATTCAAAATCCCATTATAAAATATTTTAACTCATAAAATTTTATTTAATCTTATTTTGTGGTTGTTTTGTTGGGTTTAAGGCGTGCATGTCTAAATGGGCTTTGTAGTGGACCCGTTGGAATTTTAACCGAGTAAAAAGTTCTGAAATGAGGTTATGCTATATAATCATGTTAAAAATCCAGTAAATAAATATTATAAATCATAGAATGTGATTTAATCTAATTTTGCAGCCATTTTGTTTGGTGTTTAAGGCGTGCATGTTTAAATGGGCTTTACAGTGGACCCGTTGGAATTTTAACCGAGTAAAAAGTATTGAAATTGAGGTTAAGCTATATAATCATGTTCCAAATCCCATAATCAAATATTTTAACTCATAAAATATGATTTAATCTAATTTTGTGGACATTTTGCTGGGGTTTAAGGCGTACATGTTTAAATGGGCTTTACAATAGACCCATAGGAATTTTAACAAAATAAAAATTTCTAAAAATGAGGTTATGCTATATAATCATGTTTAAAAGCACATAAATAAATATTCTAAGTCATAATTTGTGATTTAATATAATTTTGCAGCCATTTTGTTGGGGTTTAATGCGTGCATGTCTAAATGGGCTTTATAGTAGACTTGTTGGAATTTTAAGAGAGTAAAAAGTTCTAAAATTGATGTTAAGCTATATAATCATATTCAAAAGCCCATAATCGAATATTTTAAATCATAAAATTTGATTTAATCTTATTTTGTGATCGCTTTGCTGAGTTTAAGGCGTGGATGTCTAATTGGGCTTTATTTAATCTTATTTTGTGGCGTTTTGAAGGTTTAAGGTGTGCATGTCGAAATGGGCTTTAACAGTGGACCCGTTGGAATTTTAACCGAGTAATATTTTCTGAAAATGAGGTTAAGCTATATAATCATGTTCCAAAGCCTATAAATAAATATTTTCTGAAATTGATGTTAAGCTATATAATCATATTCAAAATCCCATAATAAAAAATTTTAACTCTTAAAATTCTATTTAATCTTATTTTGTGGCCATTTTGTTGGGTTTAAAGGGTGCATGTCTAAATGTGCTTTGAAGTGGACCCGTTGGAATTTTAACCGAGTAAAAAGTTCTGAAAATGAGGTTATGCTATATAATCATATTCCAAAGCCCATAACTAAATATTTTAGGTCATAAAATTTGATTTAATATTATTTTGTGGTGTTTTGAAAGGTTTAAGGTGTGCATGTCTAAATGGGCTTTAGAGTGGACCCGTTGGAATTTTGACCGAGTAAAAAGTATTGAAATTGAGGTTAAGCTATATAATCATGTTCTAAAGCCCATAATAAAATATTTTAACTCATAAAATATGATATAATATAATTTTGTGGCCATTTTGCTGGAGAATCATATTCGAAAGCCCATAATAAAATATTTTAACTCATAAAATTTGATTTAATCTTATTTTGTGGTCGTTTTTTAGGGTTTACGGCGTGCATGTCTAAATGGATTTTACAAGGGACTCGTTGGAATTTTAACCGAGAAAAAATTTTGAATTTGAGGTTAAGCTATAAAATCATATTCAAAAGCCCATAATCAAATATTTTAACTCATAAAATTTTATTTAATCTTATTTTGTGGCCGTTTTGTTGAGTTTAAGGCGTTCATGTCTAAATGGGCTTTATAGTGGACCCGTTGGAATTTTAAACGAGTAAAAAGTTTTGAAATTGAGGTTAAGATATATAATCATATTCAAAATCCCATAATAAAATATTTTAACTCAATAAATTTGATTTAATCTTATTTTGTGCCCATTTTGTTGGGTTTAAGGTGTGCATGTCTAAATGGGCTTTACAGTAGACCCGTTAGAATTTTAACCGAGTAAAAATTTCTGAAAATGAGGGTAAGCTATATAATCATGTTCCAAAGCCCATAACTAAATATTTTAGGTCATAAAGTTTTATTTAATCTTATTTTGTGGCGTTTTGAAGGTTTAAGGTGTGCATGTCGAAATGGGCTTTAACGTGGACCCGTTGGAATTTTAATAGAGTAAAAAGTTTTGAAATTGATGTTAAGCTATATAATCATATTCAAAATCCCATAATAAAAAATTTTAACTCTTAAAATTCTATTTAATCTTATTTTGTGGCCATTTTGTTGGGTTTAAGGCGTGCATGTCTAAATGTGCTTTGTAGTGGACCCGTTGGAATTTTAACCGAGTAAAAAGTTCTGAAAATGAGGTTATGCTATATAATCATGTTCCAAAGCCCATAACTAAATATTTTAGGTCATAAAATTTGATTTAATATTATTTTGTGGCGTTTTGAAGGGTTTAAGGCGTGCATGTCTAAATGGGCTTTAGAGTGGACCCGTTGGAATTTTAACCGAGTAAAAAGTATTGAAATTGAGGTTAAGCTATATAATCATGTTCAAAAGCCCATAATAAAATATTTTAACTCATAAAATATGATATAATATAATTTTGTGGCCATTTTGCTAGAGAATCATATTCGAAAGCCCATAATAAAATATTTTAACTCATAAAATTTGATTTAATCTTATTTTGTGGCCGATTTTAGGGTTTACGGCGTGTATGTCTAAATGGACTTTACAAGGGACTCGTTGGAATTTTAACCGAGAAAAAATTTTGAATTTGAGGTTAAGCTATAAAATCATATTCAAAAGCCCATAATCAAATATTTTAACTCATAAAATTGGATTTAATATTATTTTGTGGCCGTTTTGTTGAGTTTAAGGCGTTCATGTCTAAATGGGCTTTATAGTGGACCCGTTGGAATTTTAACCGAGTAAAAAGTTTTGAAACTGTGGGTAAGCTATATATTCATATTCAAAAGCCCATAATAAAATATTTTAACTCATAACATTTGATTTAATCTTATATTGTGACCGTTTTGTTGGGGTTTAAGGCGTGTTTGTCTGAATGGGCTTTATAGTGGACCCGTTGGAATTTTAACCGAGTAAAAAGTTTTGAAATTGAAGTTAAGCTATATAATCATATTCAAAAGCCCATAATTAATTATTTTAACACATAAAATTTGATTTAATCGTATTTAGTGGCCGTTTTGTTGGGTTTAGGGCCTGCATATCTAAATGGGCTTTACAGTGGACTCGTTGGAATTTTAGCAGAGTAAAAAGTTTTGAATTTGGGGTTAAGCTATATAATCATATTCAAAATCCCATAAATATTTTAACTCATAAAATTTGATTTAATCTTATTTTGCGATCTTTTTGTTGGCTCTAAGGCGTGTATGTCTAAATGGGCTTTATAGTGGACTCGCTGGAATTTTAACCGCAGAAAAAGTTTTGAAATTGAGGTAAGCTATACTATCATTTTCAAACGCCCATAATAAAATATTTAACTCATAAAATCCGATTTAATCTAATTTTGAGTTCATTTTGTTGGGTTTAAGGCGTGCATGTCTAAATGGGCTTTACAGTGGACCCGTTGGAATTTTAACCGAGTAAAAAGTTTTGAAATTGAGTTTAAGCTATATAATAATATTCAAAGGCCCATAATCAAATATTTTAACTCATAAAATTTGATTTAATCTTATTTTGTGACCGTTTAGTTGGGTTTAAGGCGTGCATTTCTAAAATGGGCTTTATAGTGGACCCGATGGAATTTTAACCGAGTAGAAGTTTTGCAATTGAAGTTAAGCTATATAATCATGTTAAAAAGCACAGAACTAAATATTTTAAGTCATATAATGTGATTTAATCTAATTTTGCATCCATTTTGTTGGGGTTTAAGGCGTGTAAGTCTAAATGGGCTTTATAGTGGACCCGTTGGAATTTTAACCCATAAAATTTGAGGTTAAGCTATATAATCATATTCAAAAGCCCATAATCAAATATTTTAACACATAAAATTTGATTTAATCTTATTTTGTGGTCGTTTTGTTGGGTTTAGGGTGAACAAGTCTAAATAGGCTTTACCCGTTGGAATTTTAACTGAGTAAAAATTTGTGAAAATGAGGTTAAGCTATATAATCATGTTCAAAATCCCATAACTAAATTTCTTAAGTTATAAAATTTGATTTAATCTTATTTTGCGGCCATTTTGTTGGGGTTTAAGGCATGCAGGTTTAAAAGGGCCTTATAGTGGACCCGTTGGAATTTTAACCGAGTAAAAACTTTTGAAATTGTGTTTAAGCTATATAATCATATTCAAAAGCCCGTAATAAAGCATTTTAAATCATAAAATTTGATTTAATCTTATTTTGTAGCCGTTTTGTTGGGTTTAAGGCGTGCATGTCTAAATGGGCGTTATAGTGGACCCGTTGGAATTTTAACCGAGTAAAAAGTTTGGAAATTGAAGTTAAGCTATCCTCTCGCCAAGACTGCTGCAGTGGGAGTTGTGGCGCGCGATGGTAGTGGTGCTGTCTTAGAAGGGCTTGCTCATCCTTTGGAAAACTGCACAGATGCTACCTCGGCTGAAGCACAAGCTGTTCTTGCCGGCAATTTTCTTGGTCGTGCTTGAGGCTGGTCTAATTTAGCTATCAAGATGGATTTGACCATTTTAGCTAATAAAATAAATCAGCAATGTAATGATTTGTCTACCCTGCGGTCTTTTATTGACCATGCTCGCCTCTTGCCTGCCGATGCTGATAATTCTAGAGTTCGCTTTACTCCTAGGGTGGTGTACAATGTTGCCCACACTCTTTCCTCTAGGGCTATGTAGACTTTTTTGTCCATCACCTTCTCATCGGATTAGCTCGATTATTTACACTCTTTTGTAATTAACGAGATTCACTCTCACACAAGTTAATATATTTGGGTACTCTTTTCCCCTTAGGTGCTCACTCGGGGCCTTGCCACGTGTGACTTTAGAGGGGTTTTTAATGAGGCCCGCTTTTTTTTTCAAAAAAATCCAACGCGTCCACTATAAAGCCCATTTAGACATGCACGCCTTAAGCCCAACAAAACGGTCACAAAATAAGATTCAATCAAATTTAATGAGTTAATATATTTTATTATGGGCATTTGAATGTGATTATATAGCATAACCAAAATTTCAAAACTTTTTACTCGGTTAAAATTCCAACGGGTCCATTATAAAGCCCATTTAGACATGCACGCCATAAACCCAACAAAACGGACACAAAATAAGATTAAATCAAATTTTATGAGTTAAAATATTTGATTATGGTCTTTTGAATATGATTATATAGCTTAACCTCAATTTCAACACCTTTTACTATTTAAAATTTCAACGGGTCCACTATAAAGCCCATTTAGACATGAACGTCTTAAAATCCCAACAAAACAACCAAAAAAGATTAAATCAAATTTTATGACTTAAAATATTTAGTTATGAACTTTTGAACATGATTATACAGCTTAACCTCAATTTTATAACTTTTTACTCTGTTAAAATTTCTACGGGTCCACTGTAAAGCCCATTTAGACATACATGCCTTGAACCAAAAAATGGCCACAAAATAAGATTAAATAAATTTTATGAGTTAAAATATTTGATTATGGACTTTTGAATATGATTATATATCTTAACCTCAATTTTAGAACATTTTACTAAGTTAAAATTCCAACGGGTTCATTGTGAATCCCATTTAGAGATTATTGCCTTAAACCCAACAAAACGGACACAAAATAAGATTAAACCAAATTTTATGAGTTGATTATGAGATTTTGAATATGATTATATAGCTTAACCTCAATTTCAAAAACTTTTACTCGGTTAAAATTCCAACAAGTCCGCTGTTGAACATGATTATATAACTTAAACTCATTTTTAGAAATTTTTACTCGGTTAAAATTCCAACGGGTCCGTTGTAAGGCCCATTTAGCATGCACGCCTTAAACCCAACAAAACGACCACAAAATAAGATTAAATCAAATTTTATGAGTGAAAATATTTTATTATGAGATTTTGAATATGATTATATAGCGTAACCTCAATTTAGAACTTTTTACTCGGTTAAAATTCCTACGGGTCCACTATAAAGCCCATTTAGACATGCATGCCAAAAACCCAACAAAACGGCCACAAAATAAGATTAAATAAAATTGTATGAGTTAAAATATTTGATTATGGGTTTTTAATATGATTATATAGCTTAACCTCAATTTCAAAACTTTTTACTCGGTTAAAATTCCAACGGGTCCACTGTAAAGCGCATTTAGACTTGCACGCCTTAAACCCAACAAAACGGCCACAAAATAAGATTAAATAAAATTTTATGAGTTAAAATATTTTACTATCGGCTATGAAATATGATTATATAGCTTAATCTCATTTTCAAAAAAAATTACTTGGTTAAAATTCCAACGTGTCCACAGTAAAGCCCATTTAATATGAACGCCCTAAAACCCAACAAAACATCCAGAAAATAATATTAAATCACTTTTTTGACTTAAAATATATATTTATGGGCTTTTTAACATGATTATATAGCTTAACCTCATTTTCAAAAATTTTCTAGGTTAAAATTTCAACGGGTCCATTGTAAAGCCCATTTGGACAAGCACTCCTTAAACCCAACAAAACGGCCACAAAATAAGATTAAATCAAATTTAATGTGTTAAAATATTTTATTATGGGCTTTTTAATATGATTATACAGCTTAACATTAATTTCAAAAAAATTTACTCGGTTAAAATTCTAACGGGTCCACTGTAAAGACCATTTAGACATGCACGCCTTAAACCCAACAAAACGAACACAAAATAAGATTAAATCAAATTTTATGAGTTAAAATATTTGATTATGGGCTTTTAAATATGATAATATAGCTTAACCTCAATTTTAAATTTTTTTACCTGGTTAAAATACCAAGGGTCCACTATAAGCCCATTTAGACATACACGCCTTAAACCCCAACAAAACAGCCAAAAAATAAGATTAAATCAAATTTTATGACTTACAATATTTAGTTATGGGCTTTTGAACATAATTATACAGCTTAACTTCAATTTTAAAACTTTTTACTATGTTAAAATTCCAACGGGTCCACTGTAAAGCCTATTTACACATACAATCCTTAAACCCAACGAAACGGCCACAAAATAAGATTAAATCAAATTTTATGAGTTAAATTATTTGATTATGGAATTTTGAATATTATTATATAGGTTAACGTCAATTTCAAAACTTTTTTCTCGGTTAAAATTCTAACAGGTCCACTATAAAGCTCATTTAGACATGCATGCCTAAAACGCAAACATAATGGCCGAAAATAAGATTAACTCACATTTTATAACTTAAAATATTTATTTATAGGCTTTTGAACATGATTATATAGATTAAACGCATTTTCAAAAATTTTACTTGGTTAAAATTCCAACGGGTCCACTGTAAACCCATTTAGACATACACACCTTTAACCCAACAAAACGACCACAAAATAAGATTAGATCAAATTTTATGAGTTAAAATATTTTATTATGTGCTGTTGAATATGATTATACAGCTTAACCTCAATTTTAAAACTTTTTACTCGGTTAAAATTCCAACGGGTCTACTTTATATCCCATTTTGACATGCATGCCTTAAATCCAACAAAACAGACACAAAATAAGATTAAATCAAATTTTATGAGTTAAAATATTTGATTATGGGCTTTTTAATATGATTATATATATTCACCTTAATTCCAAAACTTTTTACTCGGTTAAAATTCCCAACGGGTCCACTATAAAGCTCTTTTAGACTTGCACGACTTAAACCCAACAAAACGACCATAAAATAAGATTAAATCAAATTTTATGAGTCAAAATATTTTATTATGGGCTATGAAATATGATTATATAGCTTAACCTCATTTTCAAAAATGTATACTTGGTTAAAATTTCAACGGGTCCACTATAAAGCCCATTTAGACATGCACGCCTTAAACCCCAACAAAACGGACGAAAAATAAGATTAAATCACATTTTATGACTTAAAACCTTTAGTTATGGGCTTTTGAGCAAGATTATGTAGCTTAACTTCATTTTCAAAAATTTTTACTCGGTTAAAATTCCAACGGGTCCACTATAAAAGCTAAATTAGACATGCACGCCTTAAAACCAACAAAACGGCTACAAAATTAGATTAAATCAAATTTAATGAGTTAAAATATTTTATTATGGGCTTATGAATATGATCATATAGCTTAACCTCAATTTCAAAAAAAAATTCTAGGTTAAAATTCCAAAAGATCCATTGTACAGTCCATTTAGACATGCACGCCTTCAACCCAACAAAACTGCCATAAAATAAGATTAAATCAGATTTTATGATTTAAAATATTTGATTATGGGCTTTTGATTATTATTATATAGCTTAACGTTAATTTCAAAACTTTTTAATCCGTTAAAATTCCAACGGGTCCAGTGTAAAGACCATTTAGACATGCACGCCTAAAGCCCCAACATAATGGCTGAAAAATAAGATTAAATCACATTTTATGACTTAAAATATTTATTTATGGGCTTTTGAACATGATTATATAGATTAAACTCATTTTCAAAACTTTTTACTCTATTAAAATTTCACGGGGCCACTGTAAAGCCCATTTGGACATGCATGCCTTAAACCCAACAAAACGACCACAAAATAAGATTAAATCAAATTTTATGTGTTAAAATACATGATTATAGTCTTTTTAACATGAATATATAGCTTAACCTCACGTTTATAACTTTTTACTAGGTTAAAATTCTAACGGGTCTACTGTAAAGCCCATTTAGATATGCACGCCTTAAACCCAACAAAACGGTCAAAATAAGATTAAATCAAATTTTATGACTTAAAATATTTAGTTATGGGTTTTTAACATGATTATATAGCTTAACATCAGTTTTAGCACTTTTTACTCTGTTAAAATTCTAAGGGGTCCACTGTAAAGCCCATTTAGACATACACGCCCTAAACCCAACAAAACGGCCACAAAATAAGATTAAATCAGATTTTATGAGTTAATATATTTTATTATGGGATTTTGAATATGATTATATATCTTAACCTCAATTTCAAAACTTTTTACTCGGTTGAAATTCCAACGGGTCTAGTGTTAAAAATCATTTAGACATGCATGCCAAAAACCCCAACATAACGGCTGAAAAATAAGATTAAATCACATTTTATGACTTAAAATATTTATTTATGGGCTTTTGAACATGATTATATAGCTTAAACTCATTTTCAGAAATTTTTACTCAGCTAAAATTCCAACGGGTCCACTGTAAAGCCCATTTAGACATGCACTCCTTAAATCCAACAAAAAACCACAAAATAAGATTAAATCAAATTTTATGAGTTAAAATATTTTATTATGGGCTTTTGAATCTGATTGTATAGCTTAACCTCAATTTTAGAACTTTTTACTTAGTTAAAATTCCAACGGGTCCATTATAAAGCCAATTTAGACATGCATGCCTTAAACCCCACAAAACGGCAACAAAATAAGATTAAAGCAAAATTTATGAGTTAAAATATTTTATTATGGGATTTTGAATATGATTATATAGCTCAACCTCAATTTCAAAAGTTTTTACTTGGTTAAAATTCCAATGGGTCCATTGTAAAGCCCATTGAGACATGTACGCCTAAAACCCCAACATAACGGCCAAAAATAACATTAAATCATATTTTATGACTTAAAATATTCAGTTATGGGCTTTTGAACATGATTATATAGCTTAAACTCATTTTCAGAAATTTTTACTTGGTTAAAAATCCAACGGGTCCGCTCTAAAGCTCATTTAGACATGCATGCCTTACACCCAACTAAACGGCCTCAAAATAAGATTAAATCAAATTTTATGAGATAAAATATTTGATTATGAGCTTTTGAATATGATTATATAGCTTAACCTCATTTTTGGAAATATTTATTCGGTTAAAATTCCAACGAGTCCACTATAAATCCCATTGAGATTTGCACGCCTTAATCCCAACAAAACGGCCACAAAATAAGATTGAATCACATTTTATGACTTAAAATATGTAGTTATTGGCTTTTAAACATAATTATATAGCTTAACCTCATTTTCAAAAAAAATTCTTGGCTAAAATTCCAACGGGTACATTGTAAAGCCCAGTTAGACAAGCAAGACTTAAACCCAACAAAATGGCCAAAAATAAGATTAAATCAAACTTAATGAGTTAAAATATTTTATTATGGGCTTTTGAATATCATTATATAGCTTAACCTCAATTTCAAAAAAAAATTACTTGGTTAAAATTTCAATGGGTCCACTTTAAAGCCCATTTAGACATGCACGCTTTAAACTCAACAAAAAAGACACAAAATAAGATTAAATCAAATTTTATGAGTAAAATTATTTGATTATGGGCTTTTGAATATGATTATATAGCGAAACCTCAATTTCAAAACTTTTTACACAGTTAAAATTCCAACGAGTCCACTATAAAGCCCATTTAGACATGCACGCCATAAACCCCAACAAAACAACCAAAAAATAAGAATAAATCAAATTTTATGGCTTGAAATATTTAGTTATGGGCTTTTGAACATGATTATATAGATTAAACTCATTTTCAAATATTTTTACTCGGTTAAAATTCCTACAGGTCCACTGTAAAATCCCATTTAGACATGCACACCTTAAACCCAACAAAACAGCCACAAAATAAGATTAAATAAAATTTTATGAGTTAAAATATTTGATTATGGGCTTTTCAATATAATTATATACCTTAACCTAGAATTTCATAAAATTTTACTCGGTTAAAATTCCAACGGATCCCACTATAAAGCCCATTTAGACATACACACCTTAAACCCCAACAAAATGACCAAAAAATAATATTAAACCAAATTTTTTGAGTTAAAATTTTTTATTATGAGTTTTGAATATGATTATACAGCTTAACCTCAATTTCAAAACTTTTTACTCAGTTAAAATTCAAACGGGTGCACTGTAAATCCCATCTAGACATGCACGCTAAAACCCTAACATAACGGCCGAAAAATAAGATTAAATCACATTTTATAACTTAAAATAATTAGTTATGGGATTTGAACATGATTATATAGCTTAAACTCATTTTTAGAACTTTTTCCTCGGTTAAAATTCCAATGGGTCCACTATAAAGCCCATTTAGACATGCACGCCTTAAACTCAACAAAACGACCAAAATAAGAATAAATAAAATTTTATGTGTTAAAATATTTGATTACGAGCTTTTGAATATGATTATATAACTTAACCTCAATTTTATAACTTTTTACTCGGTTAAAATTCCAACGGGTCCACTATAAAGCCCATTTAGATTTTCACCCAACAAAACGGCCACAAAATAATATTAAATCAAATTTTATGAGTTAAAATATTTGATTATGGTCTTTTGAATATGATTATACAGCTTAACCTCAATTTTAAAACTTTTTACTCGGTTAAAATTCCAACATGTCCAATTTAAAGCCTATTTAGACATGCATGCCTTAAACCCAACAAAACGACCACAAAATAAGATTAACTCAAATTTTATGAGTTAAAATATTTTATTATGGGCTGTGAAATACGATTATATGGCTTAACCTCTTTTTTAGAAATTTTTGCTCAATTAAAATTCCAACGGGTCCACTGTAAAGCACATTTAGACATGCACGCCTTAAACCCCAACAAAACTATCAAAAAATAAGATTAAAACATATTTTATGACATAAAATATTTAGTTATGGGATTTTGAAGATGATTATGTAGCTTAACCTCATTTTTCAGAAATTTTTACTTGGTTAAAATTCCAACGTGTCTACTATAAAGCCCATTTAAACATACACTCCTTAAACCCAACAAAACGGGCGAAAAATAAGATTAAATCATATTTTATGACTTAAAATATTTAGTTTTGGGATTTTGAACATGATTATATATCTTAACATCATTTTCAAAATTTTTTACAAGGTTAAAATTCCAACGGGTCCACTGTAAAAACAAATTTAGACATGCACACCTTAAGCCCAACAAAACGGCCACAAAATTAGATTAAATCAAATTTAATGTGTTAAAATATTTTATTATGGGCTTATGAATATGATTGTATAGCTTAACCTCAATTTCAAAACTTTTTTCACGGTTAAAATTCCAAAGGCTCCACTGTAAAGCTCATTTAGACACGCACGCCTTAAACCCAACAAAACAACCACAAAATAAGATTAAATCAGATTTTATGAATTAAAATATTTGATTATGGGCTTTTGAATATGATTATATAGCTTAACATCAATTTTATAACTTTTTACTATGTTAGAATTCCAACGGGTCCACTGTGAAGCCCATTTAGATTTGCACGCCTTAAACCCAAGAAAACGACCACAAAATAAGATTAAGTAAAATTTTATGAGTTAAAATATTTTATTATGGGCTTTTGAATATGATTATATAGCTTAACCTCAATTTCAAAATATTTTTCTCGGTTAAAATTCCAACGGGTCCACTGTAAAGCCCATTTAGACTTGCACGCCTTAAACCCAACAAAATGGCCACAAAATAGGATTAAGTCAATTTTTATGGGTTAAAATATTTGATTTTGGGCAGTTGAATATGATTATATAGCTTGACCTCAATTTCAAAACTTTTTACTCGATTAAAATTCCAACGGGTCCATTGTAAAGCCCATTTAGACATGCATGCCTAAAACCTCAACATAACGGCCAAAAAATAAGATTAAATCACATTTTATGACTTAAAACATATATTAATGGGCTTTTGAACATGATTAAATAGATTAAACACATTTTTATAAATTTTTACTCGGTTAAAATTCCAACGGGTCCACATTAAATCCCATTTAGACATGCATGCCTTAAACTTAACAAAACTGCCACAAAATAAGATTAAATCAAATTTTATGAGTTAAAATATTTTATTATGGGATTTTGAATATGATTATACAGCTGAACCTGAAATTTAGAAAGTTTTACTCGGTAAAAATTTCTACGGGTGCACCTTAATGCCCATTTAGACATGCATACCTTATACACAACAAAATAGCCACAAAATAAGATTAAATCAATTTTATGAGTTAAAATATTTTATTATGGGCTATGAAATATGATGATATAGCTTAACCTCTTTTTCATAAATTTTTACTCGGTTAAAATTCCAACGGGTCCACTATAAAGCCATTTAGATATGTACGCCTTAAACCCCAACAAAACAGCCGAAAAAGAAGGTTAAATCACATTTTATGACTTAAAATATTTAGTTATGGGCTTTTGAACATGATTATAAAACTTAACCTCATTTTCAAAAAATTTTCTCGGTTAAAATTCCATCGGGTCCACTATAAAGCCCATTTAGAGCCCACTTGCAGTTGCACACCGCCTTAAACCAAACAAAACGACCTCAAAATAAGATTAAATCAAATTTTATGAGTTAAAATATTTTATTATGGGCTATGAAATATGATTATATAGCTTAACCTCATTTTCAAAAATTTTTACTCAGTTAAAACAAGAATAAATCAAATTTAGACATGTACGTCTTAAACCCCAACAAAACGGCCGAAAAATAAGATTAAAATCACATTTTATGACTTAAAATATTTTATTATGGGATTTTGAACAAGAGTATGTAGATCAACCTCTTTTTCAAAAAATTTTACTTGTTTAAAATTCTAATGGTTCTGTTGTAAAGCCCATTTAAACATGCACTCCTTAAACCTAACAAAACAACCGGAAAATAAGATTAAATCACATTTATTACTTAAAATATCTATTTATGGGCTTTAGAACATGATTATATGAGCTTAACCTCATTTTTAGAAATTTTTACTCGGTTAAAATTCCAACGGCTCCACTGTAAAGCCCATTTAGACATGCACGCCTTAAACCCAACCAAACGACCAAAAATAAGATTAAATCAAATTTAATGAGTTAAAATATTTTATTACGGGCTTTTGGAAATGATTATTTAGCATAACGCCAATTTCAAAACTTTTATCTCAGTTAAAATTCCAAAGGGTCCACTGTAAAGTCCATTTAGACATGCACGCTTTAAACACAACAAAACGGCCACAAAATAAAATAAGATTAAATCAAACTCAATGAGTTAAAATATTTTATTATGTGCTTTTGAATATGATTATTTAGCTTAACCACATTTTCAAAATAAATTACTCGGTTAAAATTCCAACGGGTCCACTATAAAGCCCATTTAGACATGCACGCTTTATAAACCCAACAAAAATGACACAAAATGAGATTAAATCAAAATTTATGAGTTAATGCATTTGATTATGGGCTTTTGAATATGATTATATATCTTAACCTCAATTTTAAAACTTTTTACTCGGTTAAGATTCCAATGGGACCACTATAAAGCCCATTTAGACATACACGCCTTAAACCCCAACAAAACAACCGAAAAATAAGATTAAATTAAATTATATGAACTAAAATATTTAGTTATGGTCTTTTTGAAAATGATTATACAACATAATCTCAATTTTAAAACTTTTTACTCTCTTAAAATTCCAACGGGTCCACTGTAAAGCCCATTTAGACATACACGCCTTAAACCCAACAAAATGGCCACAAAATAAGATTAAATCAAATTTTATAAGTTAAAATATTTGATTATGGGCTTTCGAATATGATTCTACAGCTTAAGCTCAATTTCAAAATGTTTTACTCGGTTAAAATTCTAATGGGTCCACTGTAAAGCTCATTTAGAAATACACGGCTAAAACCCCAACATAACGGCCAAAAAATAAGATTAAATCACATTTTATGACTTAAAATATTTATTTATGGGATTTTGAACATTATTATATAGATTAAACGCATTTCCATCAATTTTTACTCGGTTAAAATTCCAAATGGGTCCACTCTAAACCCCATTTAGACATGCACACCTTAAACCCCAACAAAACGACAACAAAATAAGATTAAATCATATTTTATGAGTTAAAATATTTAATTTTGTGCTTTTGAATATGAGTTAAAGCCTTTTAGACATGCATGCCTTAAACCCAACAAAACAGCCACACAATAAGATTAAATCAAATTTTATGAGTTAAAATTTTTTATTATGGGCTTTTGAATATGATTATATATCTTAACCTCAATTTCAAAACTTTTTACTCGGTTAAAATTCTAACGGGTCCACTGTAGAGCACATTGAGACTTGCACGACTTAAACCCAACAAAACGGCCACTAAATAAGATTAAATCAAATTTTATGTGTTAAAATATTGTATTATTGGCTATGAAATATGATTATATAGCTTAACCTCAATTTCAAAACTTTTTACTCGGTTAAAATTCAAACGGGTCCACTGTAAAGCCATTTAGACATGCACGCCTTAAACCCAACAAAACGGCCAAAAAATAAGATTAAATCAAATTTAATGAGTTAAAATATTTTATTATGGGTTTTTGAATATGACTATATAGCTTAACCTCAATTTTAAAACTTTTTACTTTCTTAAAATTCCAACGGGTCCACTGTAAAGCCCATTTAGACATACACGCCTTGAACCCAACAAAACGGCCATTTTAAATTATAGAATGTGATTTAATCTAATTTTGCATCCGTTTTGTTTGGTGTTTAAGGCGAGCATGTCCAAATGGGCTTTACAGTGGACCCGTTGGAATTTTAACCGAGTAAAAAGTATTGAAATTGATGTTAAGCTATATAATCATGTTCAAAAGCCCATAATCAAATATTTTAACTCATAAAATATGATTTAATCTAATTTTGTGGTCATTTTACTGAGGTCTAAGGCGTGCATGCCTAAATGGGCTTTACAATGGACCCGTAGGAATTTTAACAGAGTAAAAATTTATGAAAATGAGGTTATGCTATATAATCATGTTCAAAAGCACATAACTAAATATTCTAAGTCATAATACGTGATTTAATCTAATTTTGCAGCCATTTTGTTGGGGTTTAAGGCGAGCATGTCTAAATGGGCTTTATAGTAGACCCGTTGAAATTTTAATCGAGCCTAATGCAATGCACCCAACTACGTCCGCCAAAGATGAGGAAGGTTCCCATAACCTCCTCGCTACGTCTGCCAATCCAAAGTGGAATTCAGCCTGAAGGGTGAAACCACTGAACTTCCTCCGTACAAATCCCAACTCATGCTCATACATATATGATGTTTAAAACTCAAATTTCATAAACAAAGTTCCATAAATTCGATATTCCATAAACATACTTCATAAATCCATAAACCATAAACCATAATTTCGTAAATCCAATATTTCGTAAATCAAATATTTTATAAATCATAATTAAAACACATTCTAAAATCGTATGCATATGATGTCAACCATACAAGCCATAATGCGAATCATAATCAAGCAAGGTGTAAAAACATATAAAAACCATTTATTTATAGCACAGGAAAAAAACACACCTTAGCCAAAGCAAACTCAACCTACTGATTGAGGCGTTTCTCAAGATTCAGAAGCATTGGGTCCATCTGTATTGGTACCTATGAGAATATCCTACGATAACACTATTACTATTATCGCTATGATTAAAGAATTATTCTTAAATACTAATATAATGAAATTTAATGAATACTTATCTGATTTGAATAGTTGATCTTCAAATCAACCAAAGGCATAGTTGAATTGAGCGGTGCTAAAGACTCAGCGGGATTTGATCGAATTAAATAAAAAATAAATAAAAATTATGAACCAAAATGTGACCTTGGAGCAAGTATTTTTCAGAGGGATTTGTTGCAGTGGCGTGAGAGAGAGGACGGAAGGCTTAGGTTTCAAATACACAAAACTTTGGGTAAATTACAAGGCAAGTCCTTGTTTTTATAGGGTTCATAAAGTAGGTATATAATATTAATTTTTTATAAAAAGGTCACTAAACTTGTTTAAAATTTAATTAATTTCCAAATTTCTTAATTAGGGTTTCATTTTTAAATTCCCAAATTTTAGGGTTTTGAATTTAGGGATTTCAAAATTACGTTTTCGAATTAGGGGTATTTTTGGGTGTTACAAATGAAATGCTCAAACAGACTTTTGGGGGAGAGAGGAGGATGTAAAACAAAATTGTAAAGGCATCAGCCTATTTTTTGTATCTTGAAACCAGATCATAGATCGGAGCAGAAGTTGACTACCTCTATGATGAGTCTCAGTTGATGAACATAATCTTTGCCTGGAAACAGAGGTTCTCTTGTCATAATTTCACCAAGTATGCAACCAACAGACCAAATATCAGTGGCTGCAGTGTATTCTGAACAATTAAGGAGCAACTCCGGTGCACGGTACCATTGAGTGACAACATACTCCGTCATGAAATCTGTTTCAGATGTTGTCCTTGCCAATCCAAAGTCTCCAATCTTAAGGTCACAATTTGCATTCAAAAGCAGATTGCTTGGCTTAAGGTCACGATGCAAAACATTGGCAGAGTGCACATACTTCAGGCCTCGTAGCAACTGATATAAAAAGTACTGCAAAGGTTTCATTCAGTATCAGCGTCATATTTATGCACTGCCAAACAAAACCAAGGTATAAAAACAAGCAGTTACATAAATTTCAGGGAAGAAATTTAGATTCTAAGCTTCTTTTTACGGCTTCTGCAAGAATGTTGTCATTCATGTTCGCTCATCTTGAGAGAAATGTTCTTAAATTTTCAACATATGGATAGCAAGTCTGGTTTGCTCAATACTATCAAATGAGTGTCATGGCAATTGTTTTATCATATAAGTCTAACTTCCTTGCCAACTGTGGCCAATTAGTTTAACCTAGAATTTCTCAAATTTACACACCACACAGCAGAGTACTCTATCCCCAGTTTAGTATACTAATACGAGGGAATACATCTAGTCAACAGTTCTCATGCAGTATTTGTTTCCTCCATTATTCAAATCAATCAAGGCTTTGGTAGAAGTATGATAATAATATCTAAAAAAAACATGTCCATACCCTTTAAAGGAAGAACTAGCTGCTTCAGTAATTAAAAAGAAGTTATATCAGTAACACAAACATCTCTAAAATCTGTTCATCCAAACCTGACAATGATCATCTGTCAATGGCTGGTCAGAGTGAATTATCTGATGAAGATCGGTGTCCATCAATTCATAAACAATGTAAACATCATTGAAGACATCCTTTTTTGGTGGTCGAATGATGTCCTTGACAGCAATAACCTACAGGAAGAGAATTGAGTAGCAGTTCCATGCACAATAAATACACGGCAGGGTTGGCAGCATTATGCAGTATTTGCATTACAATGCCTGAGAAATGAAAAATAAAAGTGCAATTTCTGGAAAAGAGCATGTCTTACATTTTCATAGTCCATGTGACGAAGAAGCTTAATTTCTCTCAATGTCCTTTTGGCATCTATTCTATTATCAAATGCATTACCAATCTTCTTAATAGCAACCTCCTCACGGGTCTCTGAATTAATAGCGGCACTGGAAAAGGGGAAAAAAGAAATAGAATATGCAATTCATAGCCACACTTATGAAGTATCAAAATCCCAAGTCAAATGTGGAAAAACAATAGTTTTAAAAGATATTTTCCGGCCATAAGCAAAATGACTTCAGCTGACTATTTTTTCCCTTAACTAACATGGCAAGATACTCTTTGAAGAATCCCAAAACCTGTAAGTTCAAATTCTTGTGCTTAAACCACACTCACTAACAAGTCAAATCACATATAAGTTATAGGAAACACTTGAGAATAATAACTACGGTCAACATATTACAATGTAAATAAATTTATGCTATAACTTTTGATGTGCTACTTATAGTTATTCATTCATAAAAATCAAACCGATTCAACCATGTGCCAACTGAAGTTAAAGAAAGTAAATCAATTAAAAAAAAAGATCCCCAAATCTTACTATCACGGAGGTCAGCAACTCTATCAAGGAAAAACTCTAAGGTTGCCCAATGGAAAGAATCTTAATTTAGCTAAAAAAAAACATCAGCAGCATTAAAATCAGCACGTAAGAAGAAGTTTACTTGATTATAAATACGTATAACATGTCCACAAAACCAAATCATGAAAAAAAAAAGTAAGACAACTTTTTTTATGATTCAACAAAGAATACCCTCAAAAGAGTGAATCAACCACAAAAAGAACAGAAACCCATCAAATATTTCAAGAAAAGCGTTAAACTAGCATAAATAA
Organism: Hibiscus mutabilis; assembly: GCA_019671005.1. Taxonomy (NCBI): domain Eukaryota; kingdom Viridiplantae; phylum Streptophyta; class Magnoliopsida; order Malvales; family Malvaceae; genus Hibiscus; species Hibiscus mutabilis. Next base: position 10,514,552 of record CM033752.1, on the reverse strand, counting down.
CTGAACAAACTTACCAAACAATGCCATAAGCACCTATATCGATTGGACGAATAGGAGGCACGTATTTACTGGAGACCTCAAACAAGTTACCGTAAACATTGTACTGAACATATTTACCTCCATGAGTCTGGACACCCTTGATTGTGCTTCCCTTTGAGCTTGCCCCTTTTGTACATGTCATTTCCTTTTCAATGTTTTACCCCTCTTTCAGCCTCATCACCTACTAAGCTTGAAATCAAGTTCAAATAAGAAGTCTGTGGTCGTTTCCTTTTAGCCTTATGTCTAAAGAAGAAGCATTGTCGGCAACTATTGTTGTGTTTTAATTGACTCAGTAATGTTTGTTTTGGCTGCCAAATGTTAGTTGTTTAGAACTTTTCTTTTGGCATAAAGTCAAAAGTAGCTCCCAACGTTTGACCTTTTGGTCACTTTAGTCCCTATTTTTTTTGGTCCAAACAACCACCTAACGTTTTATTTTTGTTCAAATTTCACCCTCGTTGGAGGGAAACCATTAGTCAACTAACGGTCAACGCTTAAGGCATCGTGATTTTTTTTAAAAAAATAATTTTTTTATATTAATTTCTAACCAATCAAACGCTGCCATGTGGCACCATCATATGATGACACGTAAATGATGCCACGTGGGTGATTGGTTCTAAGGCATAAGAAAGAAGAAAAATTCAATAGGCATGCTTGGGGGATTCGAACCTGGGCCATGTGGTTGAATAACTCAACACACAACCACCAAGCCAACATACTATGTTGTTATTTTTCCACCACTTATTTTTCCACCACATCTTTAAATTTCGTGTTTGCATTACCTTGCATTATTAGCTTAAGCATGCATCTTATTATAGCTTCATTTCAGCTCACACATTGTTAATGTTTTCTTTTAGGTACTATGAATGAAGGAATAAGCTCGAGATAGCTCAAGGACTTCACAAGGAAGCTCAGACTAGCTCAAAAAGTGAAAGCACAGCTTGGAACAACTCAAGGACATTCAAAGCAGCTCGGATTAGCTCAAGGAGTCCAATGTTAGCTCATGGCAGCTCGATGACAAAGGGGAGCATTCTAAGGAAGTTCACAAGCTTAAAAGGACTAGCTCACCTAGCTAATGGTAGCTCATGGAAGCTCAAAATAGTTCAAAGATTAAGCTAGCTCATCCAGCTCACACCAAAGCTCAACCAGCTCACTTCAGCTCCACCTACACATGCCAACTCACCACCTCAAGGGTCATGTCCCCTCCTAAGGAACATGTCCCTATGCTTTTGGAGGGAACTTGAATGGGTAGCAACTACATGGAGGGAAACTTTCATTTTGCGCCAGAATCCCTTTGGAGGGGGACACCACTTTGGCCGAATGGTTAAGGCTTCTTTGGGGGGATACACCATCACTAGCCGAATAGTTGAAGGCCTTTTCGGTCATGCCCCTTCATCCCCTGTAAATTGAGTTGTAATTTTCATTTGTAAGACATCACATTCTTAATACAAAATTTCCTTTATGAGAATTTTCTCTCTTTTTAGTTCTTTTAGAACTTTATCGTCTTATCAAGTACTTTGTACTTGTGGCGTCAAACCTTCCTATCCACCTTGATACTTTGGGTTCTTGGTTCTTTATAACCAACAGGTCCAAGTACCGTCCCTTAAAGACATCTATAAGGTTCAGGGTTAGGCTCTCTATAGCCTAGTTTCTTTGTTGATTCTTTAAGATACTACCTTCACCATTTCCATTCATTTCCATCATCATTTCCATACACCAGTCTTACCATCTTCCGCAGCTACCATTAAAATACCTTTCATACTTTCAAGCCATCTTACTTTGCAAGAATCACTTGCTTACCTTCTTAGATCCTATAATCAAATGTCGTCTCCAACATCAACAAGGATGGAGTATATCATCACCATTATCCAAAAGCAACATGGTGTTCCGATTTGGACACCAATTAGCCATATAGACTCATCCTAAGCACTTAAAGCACTTGATTTCACTCAAGCGCTCCTTGTTCTCCACTTGCTTGCTTCGGCCAGTTTCTATCACAATAGGCTTTGGTTTTGAAGTCTTGATCGGTTCTCTAATTTGTAAAGGAGATGATGCATGTACCACAAGGCAATTCCAAGGACGAGATGGACTTACTTTTCCACCTGGCCCAATAACTCGAGTGATACGCTCTAACTCTCCAATTAATGTTGTTGAGAGAAGCTTGATTGTTCCCTACTGTGAATGCAAGTAAGGCTTGTAATACGAATGCTTTAAGATGAAATGATGAATGAAAGATATTGAAATGTTGGGTGCAGAAGCTATGTTGCGTGGTGTTTAAGGAAATGGATGAAATGATGAAAAGGTTTAAGTGTAGGGTAGGTTCGGATATGATGGATGAAATGGAAAAGAAAATGGTGAAATGCAATGGAAAAGGGTGGTAGTATTCAAAGGATTCAAAGAAAGAAAATATACTAAAAAGTATAATCCTGTTTCTTAAGAGAAAGACTTTGAGGGTGGTTGATAGGACTTGGACCCATTGGTTATATGAACCAAGAACCCTAAGTATTAAATGAAGGATAGGAGACGCCACAAGCAAAGCATGATAAGTCGATAAAGTTCTAAAAAGAATAAGTTTGAGAGAAAACCTCACAAAGTAATATATATTCAAAGGAAAGAGTTGTGAGTTATAAGGGTGACCGAATGGCCTTATTTATAGTTTACAAAGGGGTGTGGCCGAATGGCCATGTGCCTATTCGGCTATGGAGAATTCTCCCTCCAAAAGCCATGCAACCATTCGGTTGAATGGTGCCTTCCTCCGCGTGTTTCCCTATATGTTTTTGGTTCAAAACTAATGTTCCCTCCAAGGTGGCCGATCATGTCTCTTGAGAGGGTTCGTGCCCTTTGGGTGTCGAGATGAAGGTGGTAGCTTGAGTTGTGTTGAGTTGATCGAGCTAGGAGTGAGCTTCACTTAGTGTCTGATCTGAATTGAGATTCTATGAGCTATCCTTAGCTAAGTAAGCTTGTCCCTAAGTTTCCTTGAGCTATCTCATGCTAATATCTCATGCTAATTAGAGTTTGTTTGGAGTTGAATGTGCTTGTGTAAGCTTGAAACGAATTGCGTGAGCTGGTTTGAGCTTGATTTGAGCTGAATGAGCTTTAGGTGAGCTGCCCTTCAATCCTCACCTTTGTATGTGGATGATAAGTCCTACTAATAAGAAGAAGAAAATACATAATGAATACTTATACTATAAAGTAATATTAAGCTTAAAGTAAAGATGCGGTTACACTTAATATGCATGCATGAAACACTACTTAATGTGCAAAGTGTAGGGTATAATGTATGGAAAGATGTCATGGTACCCGAAAACACTAAGAATGATGTTAAACTTAAATAAAATGCAAACATATATGATAAATGTATGTGCATGCATAACTAGTAGTATCATAGTTATATAACTAAGATTAATGTGAAAAAGGTAAATAAAAACTCCCTCGTCCTCCATCCATGTGAACACGGATGAAAGTATGGTGAAACTGAGTAATGTGTGAAACATGATCGCATCATCCCCCTTCTTTAAGGCGATTTGTCCCCAAATCATCAATGTCTTCAAATGGAGAGAGATCTGAAAATTAAAGGTTACGCTCACGCTAAATTCTCTCGGTAGGTCCAGTTTATAAGCATTATCGTTCACTTTCTCAATCACTTGGAAAGGACTGTCTCCTCTCGGTAGTAACTTGGATTTCCTTTGATTTGGAAATCTCCCTTTTCAAAAATGAACCCAAACCCAATCTCCAACTTCAAAGGTAAAGTGCTTACATCCCTTGTTGGCTTTTTGTTCATATTGGCGAGTTCTTTTTTTTTATGTTTCTCCCGAACCTATTGGTGTAGTTTCTTTATGAACTCTTCCTTAGCTTTGCCATCTTTGTTCATAACCTATTCACGAGGAAAAGGTAAGAGATCCAAAGGAGTTAGGGGATTAAAACTGTATACCACTTCAAATGGAGAGCATTTTGTTGCTGAATGAACCAATCTATTATAGGCAAATTCCACATGTGGTAAGCATTCCTTCCATGTTTTGGTGTTCTTCTGGATGATGGATCTCAATAGGGTTTATACCACTCGGTTCACCACTTCAGTTTGACCGTCCGTTTGAGGATGACATGTGGTGGAGAAGAGTAGTTTTGTACCAATTTTGTTCCAAAGTGTCCTCCAAAAATGACTCAAGAATTTGACATCTCGATCCAAAATGATAGCTATTGGAATTCCATGTAATCTCACTGCCTACTTGAAGAATAAATTGGCCACATGTATTGTGTCATTAGTCTTATGGCACGGGATCAAACATGCCAACTTGGAGAATCGATCCACTACCACAAAAATGGCGTCTTGTCTTATCTTGTTTTTTGGCACTCCAAGCACAAAATCCATCGAAATGTCCACCTATGGCTCGGTTGGAATACGTAGAGGCATGTACAATCCATTAGGCATGACTCTTGATTTTGCCTTCTTACAAACAATGCATCGATCACACATCCTTTCAATGTCCCGTTTCATCTTTGGCCAGAAGAAATGTTCCTTTAAGGTGCTCAATGTTTTGCTTACTCTGAAATGTCCCATTAAGCCTCCTTCATGTGCTTCTTTCATTAATACCTTCTAAATGGACCCTTGGGGAACGCATATACGTCCTTCCTTCAAGAGATATTCGTCTTGTTTATAATACTTTCCATATGTGAACTTGTCACAAGATTCATACCTTTCTCGAAAATCAAGATTAGTAGCGTAGAGATCCCTTGATGAAAGAAAAACCAAGAACTTTAGAACTTAGATGATACGAGCATGAGAGGGATCAAAATAATCATATTGGAAAAGAATTTGAAACTGCTTTGCAAGTCAGAAACGTCAGTCAACTTAAGATGCATTTTTGGATGGGATCCAGGCATTTATGAGTTGACATGTCTTCTTAAAACTTGTCCATCTGTCAATTACCTTTCCAATGCATCTTGAAACGCCTCAATCGGACATCTGGAACTCTAGATACGTCTATTTTAGTGAAGACAACGCATGCAGAAATTCCTTTACGGGATTAATACGGGATTTTTGGATAATTACGAATTTTTAAGATTTTATTTGATTATTTGTAATTTAAATCGATATAGGATTCTGCAATATCTATTAGGATCAGATTTATTTAATTAGGATTTTATTTTTAGCATTTATTTATTATTAGAAGTTACTTATCTAATTAGGAGATTAGATTTTAGCATTTATTTATTGTATTTAATTCCTAAGTTTAGTAGGATTATAACTTCTCCATGGCCTATATAAAGGAGGCTTCACCCACATTGTAATTAAGATTTCATTGATTAATAAAAAGTTCTCTTTGGAGATTTTAATATTCTTTGAGTTTGCAAGTGTTCGGTAAACTTGTCTAGAAGCCATCTTCAACATAAGATCATCGAGTTCTTGTGAGGGAGATCATCTTCACACTCTTGCTTGCCTAGGTAATTGCATCTAGGAGGGTGGGTTAGAGCCGCTTGGGGTTGCTTTGCTTAGATAATTGCGTCTAAGAGGGTGCCGAGGACAAAACAACAACTATCAATTCATCACGCCATCTCCACATATTCAAGCTTCCTCCATTGACTCCACCACCATAAGCAAATCTGAATTTTTAGATTTGTTCTTTATTTTGGTTTGTTTTGTTTTTCTCTTTATTCGAATTTGCGCTACTCTATCATTTGGTATCGGATTCAGGTCGTTCTTGAGGATGTCATTGAGCAACATATTGGATTTTACCCTTTTGGGGACTCGATGTCATTATTGTTGTCAACTAGATCATTCAGGGTATGATTGTCCGAGTAAGTTTTATTTTCAAGAAAAAATTTTGAGAGATATGTTGTCTGAATTCATGTCTTCTAATGATATTGAAATCTGTGATCCGGAGCATGATAAAGAAATTTGTTCTTCTAAAGAACATGAGGAAGACGATGCCATCGAGAGTTTAACCCTGCCTATTGATGAGGAAGAAATTATAAGTAGTGTGTTTGTTTCCAGTGACGAACCTACTATTCCGATTCAAGATGATCATCAAACGACAAGCACCGACGAATGTACCTTACAATCAAAAGGTATCATTGAATGTTTTCATAATTCTTTTTATGCTTATTCCTCTTTTAGCATTAATAACAATTTTGAAGATGAGAATGAGTTGCTTTGCGACCAAAAGAGCAATCATGATGATCCCAATGAGAAGGAACTTGTAAATTACATTGCAAAAAGTGACTCTGCAAAAGGATCCTTCAAGACGTCTTCTCTTCCATGGTACTTTGATGAACTTCCTCCATTTACTGGTCTAGATTCGAGGGTGAATCTTTTTGAGGAGTGGGGGAATGATACGAGCATGAGAGGGGTCAAAATAATCATATTGGAAAAGAATTTGAAACTGCTTTGCAAGTCAGAAACGTCAGTCAACTTAAGATGCATTTTTGGATGGGATCCAGGCATTTATGGGTTGACATGTCTTCTTAAAACTTGTCCGTCTGTTAATTACCTTTCCAACGCATCTTGAAACGCCTCAATCGGACATCTGGAACTCAAGATACGTCTATTTTAGTGAAGACAGCGCATGCAGAAATTCCTATACGGGATTAATACGGGATTTTTGGATAATTACGAATTTTTAAGATTTTATTTGATTATTTGTAATTTAAATCGATATAGGATTCTGCAATATCTATTAGGATCAGATTTATTTAATTAGGATTTTATTTTTAGCATTTATTTATTATTAGAAGTTACTTATCTAATTAGGAGATTAGATTTTAGCATTTATTTATTGTATTTAATTCCTAAGTTTAGTAGGATTAGAACTTCTCCATGGCCTATATAAAGGAGGCTTCACCCACATTGTAATTAAGATTTCATTGATTAATAAAAAGTTCTCTTTGGAGATTTTAGTATTCTTTGAGTTTGCAAGTGTTCGGTAAACTTGTCTAGAAGCCATCTTCAACATAAGATCATCGAGTTCTTGTGAGGGAGATCATCTTCACACTCTTGCTTGCCTAGGTAATTGCATCTAGGAGGGTGGGTTAGAGCCGCTTGAGGTTGCTTGCTTAGATAATTGCGTCTAAGAGGGTGCCGAGGACAAACAACAACTATCAATTCATCACGCCATCTCCACATATTCAAGCTTCCTCCATTGACTCCCCCACCATAAGCAAATCTGAATTTTTAGATTTGTTCTTTATTTTGGTTTGTTTTGTTTTTCTCTTTATTCGAATTTGCGCTACTCTATCATTAGAGAGTTAAGGAGTACATACCTCCTTGATAAGGCATCAGCCACGACGTTGTCTTTACCCTTCTTGTAATGGATGACATAAGGAAAGGATTCAAGAAACTCCACCCATTTTGCATGCCGCTTGTTAAGCTTATATTGTCCTTTTGTTACGCTCTAACTCTCCAAATGATGTTTTGTTCCCGACCATGAATGCAAGTAAGCCTTGTAATCTGAATGCTTTATGTGAAATAAAGTAGGAAAGATGATGATAGTTTAGGGTGCAGAAGCGTATGATGCATGATGTTTAGAGAAATGGATGAAAGGATGAAATGGCTAAGTGTTTAGGGTACCTTCGGATAGGTGAATGCAAATGGAAAGAAAGGATGGTAAGATGGAATGAAAAGGGGTGGTAATATTCAAAGGATTCAAAGAAAGAAACTATACTAAAAAGTATAATCTCGTTTCTTAAGAGAATGACTTTGAAGGTGGTAAGGGTCTTGTACCCGTTGGTTAGATGAACCTAGAACCCGAAGTATAGATGGAAGATAGGAGACTCCACAAGCAAAGCTTGATAATTCGATAAAGTTCTAAAAAGAACAAGTTTGAGAGAAAACCTCACAAATAGGAATTGTTTTGAATGAAAGTTGTGCATGAGTTGTGTTACAAATGAAAATCAAAGCCCTATTTATAGTTGTTTAAAGGGCATGGTCGAAAAGGCCTCTAACTAATCAGATAACCATTTGGTTTAAGTCATGCCTCCCTCCAAAGGTTTCCCTCCACGATGCTGCCCAAATCTCCCTCTAAGTTTGGTTTTGCCGTCCAATTCTTCCTCCAAATTGCTTGTGTCCGTTCGGTAATGGTTGGTGTCTCCCTCCAATGGTTTTGGCACCATTTAGATTTCCCTCCATTGCTTTGCCACCATTCTGGTTTCCCTCTAAAGGTTTAGGGGTGTGTCTCTTATGAAGGGACATATCCCTTGAAGTGGTGACCTTGGGGTAGTAAGCTGACATAGGTAGCTTGAGCTGAGTTGAGTTGGTCGAGCTAGGAGTGAGCTAGCTTGAGTTGAGCTAGCTAGCTGAATGAGCTTCACTTAGTGTTTAAGCTTGTTTGAGCTACTACGAGCTACCCTTAGCTAGGTGAGCTTATCTTCTAGTGTCCTTAAGCTATCTTGAGCTCATTGGAGCTGAATAGAGCTAATTAGAAGCTGAAATGAGCTGAACCGAATGAATGAGCTTGTTTTGAGCTGATTGAGCTTTAGGTGAGCTGCCCCTCAATCTCCCCTTCGTTTATATGGCTGGTATGTCCTACAAATGATGCAAACACACATAAGTATGCATATAATATGATGTAAGGCCATTCTTGATGTTGTTGGAGACGGCTTCTTTGATTTTTGGATCTAGGAAGGAAACAAGAAACCTACAAGCAAGATGGGCTTAAATGGGAGATGAAGTAAGGTGATAAGGATGTGCGAAAGATTGATGAAGATTGACAGATTTGGTGAAGTGTATTGGGCGGTTTAAGTAGGATAATTTGGGCGAGAAGATGGATGAAATGATCGTGACAAATGGTAAGGCGAAATATGGGATGATAGTGTCCTGAAGAATCAAGGAAGAACCTATGCTATAGAAAGCCTAAACCCGAACCTTATATGCTATCTTCAAGGGGTGGTAGAAAGGACTTTGACCCACTATCTATAAAGAGATAGGAACCAAAAGTATCAAGGGAATAGAAGGGATTATGCCACAAGTAAAAGTACTTGATAAGTCGTTAAATTTCTAAAAAAAACTAAAACAGAGAAAATTCTCACAAAGTAATTTGATTGATGAAATGAGAGATATTTTCAAATGAAAACTACAACTTAATTTATAGTGGATGAAAGGGTATGGCCGAAAAGGCCTCTAAACTATTCAGGTTATGTGGTGACTCCCTCCAAAGGCATGGTGTTTATTCGGCTGAAATTGAGTCTCCCCCCAAATGGTTTTGGCGCACAAACATTTGAGTGAAAAGTTGTAATTTCTCGTATGAAATTCCAGCCTGCAATCCTTCGGTAATCTGGACATATCTCGAGATCCCGATATTGGATTGATGCGATTCAACATGCGTTGGAAAGGTAAGAAATAGGAGAACAAGTTTCATGAAGACTTCTCAACCCAGTTATGCTTGGATCCTAGTCGAAAATGGCAAACAATCGGATTGACGTTTTTGGTGATGAATCTGCCCAATGAAGAGTGATTTGGTTGGAACTCTTCATTTTGGCGCACTCATGCTTTCCCTCCATGTGTTTACCACCCATTTTCAAGTTTCCCTCCAATTAGCTAGGGACATGTTCCTTAGGAGGGGAGCTGAAGTGAGCTGGTTGAGCTTGAGTTGAGCTGAGCTAGTTAGCTGAATGAGCTAGCTTAATCTTCAAGCTGTTTTTAGCTTCCATGAGCTACCCTTAGCTAGGTGAGCTAGTCCTTGAAGCTTGTGAGCTTCCTCAGAATGCTTCCCTTTGTCCTCGAGTTGTCATGAGCTACTATTGGACTCCTTGAGCTAATCCGAGCTGCCTTGAATGTCCTTGAGCTAATCTGAGCTCCTTGTGAGGTCCTTGAGCTGTCACAAACTTATGCCTTCATCCATAGTACCTAAAAAGCATTAAACAATGTGTGAGCTGAAATAAAGCTATAATAAGATGCATACTTAAGTATAAAAGATGCAATGCAATGTAAACATACTTAAATGACTTGAACTAAATATAAAGATTGGATTATAAGTTATGCATGGATATCATATATTATGCAAATAAATGATAACATGTGATAATTCAAGTATTTCCTAATATGCAAAAGCATGCTTATAACAACATATAATGCATAAAGAAGATAATAAAAGATAAAGTAAGGTAGAACTCCCTTAGAATCAGCCTTGAGGATCTTTAATAATGTGATCAAGTCATTAAGAAAGTTGGTGCTGATTAGATGTGTCATAATAGAAAATAAGAAATAACTAAGTATGTGGGTCATATGCTATGCATGAATAATAAATTAATAGGACATGTGATGAGATCATGGCGTCACCACCACCATTGGACCCGGAGGAATTTCCCTTAGACCCCATTACTCGTGCAAGGGCAAGGAAATTTAGAGATGCGGTTAACAACAAGTGCAATCATGCATGGAAGATTATTAAAGCTGCCGAAGTTGAATCAATGCCCTGCAATGTGGAAGATTCATGCAACGTGAAAGGGAGTCCATGCAACGTGTTGCATGTTTATATCTTATGTAAATGTTCCATTTGATCATTATAGTTTTAGTGTGCACATGTTTTCTATTATGTTGTTTATTGTTTATTTATCAACACTAGAGTTTGTTGAATCATATAACATATATTTATTATATTTAGCATGCATCATATTACCTTATTTATTTTTGATCATATTTCTCGTATTTACAAGTGTTATGCAAGGACAATGAATAGACATATCATTAGGGTGATACAGAGAATTGTGGCTATTGGAGAGGTGCTTGCTTGAGATTCTTGCTTAGCTTTGGAGATGCTTGCTTGAGGTGCTTGCTTCCATTCACATGGAAAATGACCTGCTTGCTTGCGTTCACATGGAAATTGACATGCTTGCTTGATAGAGTAGCGCAATCTTGTATTTGGAAGCCTTCAATCAAGTTGTAGCAAGAACCAGGAGCTCTAGACTCAATCAAGAAAGTATGGGCAGATCTGAAAATTCAAGAGAAAATAGAAGGGCTTTTCTTGAAAATTTCAGATTCGAGGCTGGAAAATTAAAGAAAGAAAGACAAGTGAAGGATTAGATGATAAGAAATAAGAATCTAAATAAAAAGATGAAAAAATATTAAGAAGAAGATAGGTAAAACAAATATGGAAATTCCAGCTTTGTTTATGGAATTATGGAAGATGGTGTGAAGGTTGAAGATGAAGATGGCTTGCGAATTGTTGATTTTGTTTTGTCCTCGGCACCCTCTTAGACTCAATTATCTAAGCAAGCAACCTCAAGCGGCTCTAACCCACCCTCCTAGATGCAATTACTTAGGCAAGCAAGAGTGTGAAGATGATCTCCCTCACAAGAACTCGATGATCTTATGTTGAAGATGGCTTCAAGACAAGTTTACCGAACACTTGCAAACTCAAAGAATACTAAAATCTCCAAAGATAACTTTTTATTAATCAATGAAATCTGAATTACAATATGGGTGAAGCCTCCTTTATATAGGCCATGGAGAAGTTTTAATCCTACTAAACTTAGGAATTAAATACAATAAATAAATGCTAAAATCTAATCTCCTAATTAGATAAGTAACTTCTAATAATAAATAAATGCTAAAAATAAAATCCTAGTCAAATAAATCTGATCCTAATAGATATTGCAGAATCCTATATTGATTTAAATTACAAATAATCAAATAAAATCTTGAAAATTCGTAATTATCCAAAAATCCCGTATTAATCCCGTATAGGAATTTCTGCATGCGCTGTCTTCGCTAAAATAGACGTATCTTGAGATCCAGATGTCCGATTGAGGCGTTTCAAGATGCGTTGAAAAGATAATTTGCAGACGGACAAGTTTTAAGAAGACATGTTGACCCATAAATGCCTGGATCCCATCCAAATATTCGTCGCAAGTTAGCTGACTTTCCAGACTTCACAAACAGATTCAGTTTCTTGTCCAAGAAGCATCGTTTTTTACCTCCTATGCGTGCATTGTTTTGGCCATTATTGTTTGCATCGAACAAATTCAGCCTTTTGTCCAATATGAGTAATTTAACCCCGCTCATGCATGTATCATTGCTTACGTTCACATGGAAATTGACATGTTTGCTTACGTTCATGGCAATTCTAGAGAGGTGCTTGCATGTGACCTGCTTGCTTATGATTACATTGGGCGGCAAAGGCACATATTTCAAGGTTTCTTTTTTAATTCATTATCCCTTCACACCACCCTAAGAGTGTTGGCTGATCACTTCATTTTGTAAAGCCTATAAATAGAGGCTGATATTTCAATTGTAAAGCACACTTTGATTTCAGAAAAATTGAGAATTTTATCTCTTTCATTCTTTTGAGAACTTTATCGATCCTTCAAGTTCTGTTTGTTGAATCAAACCTTGATATATTTGGTTCCTAGTTCTACTTAACTAGTGGGTCAAGATCCTTATTTTGTTTAGAGACCGTTATAGGGTTCGGGTCACACTTTTTAGTGTCGGTTCAATTCTCAAGTCCTAAACTACCTCCCATCTTCCATCATCCAATTCTACCACCACCATCGATCACATTAACCATCTAAAATTCTAGAATCTTTATTATCGTTACTTTTTATATCATTACACATCATTATCCTTTAAACCATCCAAAAATCGTTACAAGTCTTACAATACAAAGTTACTTCATTTACGATCGGGCAAATCAAGCATCTCGGTAAACTCTATGACAAGATCGCATCAACATGATAAATGGGATATATGATAAGCATATCCTAAGATATAAATGCATGACGATGACATCATAAATTAGGTCATAGAAAATGAAGTAAGGAAGAACTCCCTTAGAATCAGCCTTGAGGATCTTCAATGACGTGATCAAGTCATGGATAAAGTTGGTGTTGATTAGGATTGCATCATCCCCATTCTTTAAGGCGATTTGTTCCCAAATCGTCAATTGGTTTAAAACAGCAATGGGGAGATGTTTGAATGACCAAATCCTTTTTCTTCCTCATTAATGGACAGTCATTTTCAAGAATTAGCTCCCTTGAATAGCTAACTTCAAGATACACGTCTTTTAGATAGGCATCTTCAAGAGACACAACTTTTGACTCGTCAAGGAACACATCTTTTGGAACGTGAAAGAACACATATGTTTATCCTCCAAAAGTCATGTTTCTTGGATCATCATCTTGAAGAGGTATGTTCTTTGGGATATCCTGGATTTGAAACAACCTTGAATCGACTTCTTTCCATGCACATCTCCAAAAATGTTCGAGTAAAGCTGCAACATCAAATGATATGATCACTTTTGAAACTTCATGTAATCAATCCTCCATTTTGTTTCCTCACATCTTTCGGTGTAATTCCTTTTCGAACTTATGTCATATTTTGTTTCCTATAATCACAACCAGATTAGTAGAAAGAAAAAACAGATTCACAAGTGTAGAGGAAACAAAACCATCAATGTTCATGGATGGTGACTGGATTTTGATGTACTTCATGTGAAGTGTTATTGATTCATCAAAACATGAATGTTGTTGGATCATCGTCATGATTGGAATTGCTCCTGGAATGTCTTTTAAGGTCATATCCTTAATATCCTGCAATATTGAAAAATCAAGAATAGGAAAAGAAGAGGATTAGGTAAAATCTATTTGATAGAGTATGCTTTGGCACGTGGTAACCTTCAATTTGATGGCTTGGAAGCAAACCTAGGGCTTTAGACTCGAACAAGGAAGTTAGGCGCAAATCTGAAAATTTAAGAGAAACTAGTTGGGGGTTTCTTGAAAATTTCAGATTTAATGGTAAAACAAATCTGAAAATTCCAGCTTTGTTTATGGAATTATGGAAGATGGTGTGAAGGTTGAAGATAAAGATGAAGATGGCTTGCGAATTGTTGATGTTGTTTTGTCCTCGGCCCCCTCTTAGACGCAATTATCTAAGCAACCAACCTCAAGCGGCTCTAACCCACCTTCCTAGATGCAATTAACTAGGCAAGCAAGAGTGTGAAGATGATCTCCCTCACAAGAACTCGATGATCTTATGTTGAATATGGCTTCTAGACAAGTTTACCGAACACTTGCAAACTCAAAGAATACTAAAATCTCCAAAGAGAACTTTTTATTAATCAATGAAATCTGAATTACAATGTGGGTGAAGCCTCCTTTATATAGGTCATGGAGAAGTTTTAATCCTACTAAACTTAGGAATTAAATACAATAAATAAATGTTAAAATCTAATCTCCTAATTAGATAAGTAACTTCTAATAATAAATAAATGCTAAAAATAAAATCTTAATTAAATAAATCTGATCTAATAGATATTGCAGAATTCTATGTTGATTTAAATTACAAATAATCAAATAAAATCTTGAAAATTCGTAATTATCCAAAAATCCCGTATTAATCCCGTATAGGAATTTCTGCATGCGCTGTCTTCGCTAAAATAGACGTAGCTTGAGATCCAGATGTCCGATTGAGGCGTTTCAAGATGCGTTGGAAAGCTGATTTGTAGCCGGACAAGTTTTAAGAAGACATGTTGACCCATAAATGCCTGGATCTCATCCGAAAATGCTTCGCAAATTGACTGATGTTTCTAACTTGCAAAGCAGTTTCAACTTCTTTTCCAAGATGATTATTTTGACCCCTCTCATGCTTGTATCACTATTTTTCTTTTTCTTCTTCATCTCCAAACTCATTCCTTTCAACTCTCTCATTTTCAACTCTAACGGTTTGCTTTTCTTCAAAAGGCTCTTCTACATTCAAGCTCTCCTTGATTTTCTCCTTCAAAGCTTCAATGCTTTCCTTAAGATGATTTTGATCTTGAAGCACTTGGTTTGGCAATAAAGGTGCTAATGTAATCTTCTTTCCTTCTTATACAAAGGAATAACGATTGGTGAAACCATCATGTGTTGCTCACTTATCATATTGCAAGGTCGATCGAGTAGAAGATGACTTGTATTCATGGAAATAACATCACACAAAACTTTTTCTTTGTACCTTCCAATTGAGAATGACACAAGTACTTGCTCCGTGACTTTTAATCCTTCTTTGTAGTTCAACCATTGCAACTTATAGGGGCTTGGATGCTCGGTTTTCTTTAGTCCGCTGCCAATGTTTGTACAAGTTCCACTGTCGATGATTACAAAACACACTTTAGCATTTACATTGCATCGAGTGTGAAATGCATTCTTCCTTTGATGTTCGTACTCCATTGGAAAGATGAAAGAATTATTAGTGTAATAAAGAAATTGAATGAGATGTAAGGACTTTACCAAAATATCACTTAAAAAAACTCACGGTCACTCCAAAAGAAAAAATTGATGACGCTCCACTCTTGGGAATTAGGCTTTTACTTCCCCTTCTATGCTCACAACTCTCTTGCCTTTTATCGCTCGATTCTATCGTCATAAGTTCTTGAGAGAACTTACTCAAAACCTATCAAAACTTTAACTATATGGCGTTTGGGCTACAATAAGGTTAGGTTAGAAAAAGAAAGGAATAATGGAAATGAAAAGGAACGAAAGAAAATAAGGAAATGTAGGATAATAAGAAGAATATAAATGAAATGAAATGGAAGAAGATAAAACAAGCGTACTACAAAACTCACTTACAACTCAATCGAGAAACAATCAATCTTGATGTCTTATTCGAGCTTGTTGTTTGTTTGCTTTGCTTTGCCTTCACCACCTTTGTGTTTCACTATTCTCTTTTTTTGTACTAACTTGAATTCCTTATATGTATGAAGAAGGAATTTTGATTTTTCTCTCTTTTTTGTACTTTTTTCTTTTTTTATCACAAAATGAAATTACAAAAGATAAGGGCTTACTTGATTCTTCCAAAAGCTCTAATACCATATGATACGCTCCAACTCTCCAAATAATGTTGTTGAGAGAAGTTTGATTGTTCCCGGTATGAATGCAAGTAAGCCTTGTAATACGAATGCTTTGTTGTGAAATGGAGTACGAAAGATAATGATAGTTTATGGTGCGGAAGCGTATGATGCATGGTGTTTAGAGAAATGGATGAAAGGATAAAATGGTTAAGTGTTTAGAGTAGGTTCGAATAGGTGAATGGAAATGGAAAGAAAGGATGGTGAGATGGAATGAAAAGGGATGGTAGTATTCAAAGGATTCAAAGAAAGAAACAATAATAAAAAAGTATAATCTCGTTTCTTAAGAGAATGACTTTGAGGGTGGTAAGGGACTTGGACTCGTAGGTTAGATGAACCTAGAATTCAAAGTATAGATGGAAGATAGGAGACGCCACAAGCAAAGCTTGATAAGTCAATAAAGTTCTAACAAGAACAAGTTTGAGAGAAAACCTCACAAATAGGAATTTTATTGAATGAAAGTTGTGAAAGAGTTATGATACAAATGAAAATTAAAGCCCTAATTATAGTTGTTTAATGGGCATTGCTGAAAAGGCCTCTAACTAATCAGATAAACCTTCGGTTTAAGTCATACCTACCTCCAAAGGTTTCCTTCCAAGATGTGCCGCCCAAATCTCCCTCCAAGGCTGGTTTTGCCGTCCAATTCTCCCTCCAAATTGCTTGTGTCCGTTCGACAATGGTTGGTGTCTCCCTCCAATGGTTTTGGCGCCATTTAGCTTTCCCTTCATTGCTTTGCCACCATTCTGGTTTCCCTCAAAAGGTCTAGGTGTGTGTCTCTTAGAGGGGACATGTCCCTTGAAGTGGTGACCTTGGGGTAGTGAGCTGACATAGGTAGCTTGAGCTGAGTTGAGCTGGTCGAGCTAGGAGTGAGCTGGCTTGAGCTGAGCTGGTCGAGCTAGGAGTGAGCTGGCTTGAGATGAGCTAGCTAGCTAAATGAGCTTCACTTGGTGTTCAAACTTGTTTGAGCTGCTACGAGCTGTCCTTAGCTAGGTGAGCTTATCTTCTAGTGTCCTTAAGCTATCTTGAGCTAATTAGAGCTTAATGGAGCTAATAGAAGCTGAAATGAGCTGAACTGAATGAATGAGCTTGGATTGAGCTTGTTTTGAGCTGACTGAGCTTTAGGTGAGCTGCCCCTCAATCTCCCCTTCGTTTATGTGGCTGGTATGTCCTACAAATGATGCAAACAGACATAAGTATGCATATAATAGAAAATAAGAAATAACTAAGTAAGGATGTGAGTCGTATGTTATGCATGAATAATAAATTAATAGGACATGGTAAATGGGATATATGATAAGCATATCCTAAGATGTAAATGCATGTTTATGACATCATAAATTAGGAAATAGAAAATGAAGTAGGGAAGAATTCCCTTAGAATCAACCTTGAGGATCTTCAATGACATGATCAAGTCATGGATAAAGTTGGTGCTGATTAGGATCGCATCACCTTTGATATGCTTCAAGGCCTCGTGATCGGTGTGGATAACAAATTCCTTAGGCCATAAGCAATGCTGCCATGTTTCGAGTGATCGAATAAGTGCATACATTTCTTTATCATAGGTCGTGTAGTTCAAAGTAGCATCGATGACTTTCTCGTTGAAATAGGCAATAGGATGCCCTTCTTGAGTCAAAACAGCACTTATCCCAATTCTGGACGCAATACATTCCACTTCAAAAGTTTTATCAAAGTATGGTAATGCTAACAAGGGTGCTTCGGTCAAACATCTCTTCACTTCCATGAATGCATCTTCTTTGATAGAGTAGCACAGATCTAAATAAAAAAAGAAAACAAACCCAAAATAAAGAACAAATCTGAAAATTTAGATTTGCTTATGGTGGTGTCATCAATGGAGGAAGCTTGAATATGTAGAGATGGCGTGATGAATTTATAGTTGTCCTCGGCACCCTCATAAACGCAATTATCTAAGCAAGCAACCTCAAGTGGCTCTAACCCACCCTCTCAAACGCGATTGTATGAGCAAGCAGGAGTATGAAGATCCTCAACAACAAATCCCGAAGAACTTGAAATTTGATTTGCTTCTAAAACACAAGATAATCTTCTTGCAAGTTTGAATTCAAAAGAGAACTTTATTTAATCATTCAAATCTGAATTACAATATGGGTGAAGCCTCCTTTATATAGGCCTTGGAGAAGTTCTAATCCTACTAAACTTAAGATATTAAATACAATAAATAAATGCTAAAATTTAATCACCTAATTAGATAAGTAACTTTTAATAATAAATAAATGCAAAAAAATCCTAATTAAAATAAATTTGATCCTAATAGATATTGTAGATTCCTATATTGATTTAAATTACAAACAATCACATAAAATCTTAAAAATTCGTAATTATCCAAAAACCTTATATTAATCCCGTACAGGAATTTCTGCATGCGCTGTCTTCGCTAAAATCGCCATATCTTGAGTTCCAGATGTGTGATCGAGGCGTTTCAAGATGCTTTGGAAAGCTAATTGACAGAGGGAAAAGTTTTAAGAGACATATCGACCCAAAAATGCCTGGATCTTATCCAAAAATGTGTCTCAAGTTAACTGACATTTCTAACTTGCAAAACAGTTTCAACTTCTTTTTCAAGATGCTTATTTTAACCCCCTCTCATGCTCTATCGTTCCCCACTCTTCAAAAGGATTCGTCCTCAATTCCATTCAAAGGGCCTTCATCCTCAAAGGGATTCGTCCTTGAATCTAAGTCAAAAAAAGAAGGACGTGAAATAACAGGAAGCACAAAGGAATCTTTTTCATAAGTGGAGTGATCTAATTGAGCACCTCGTAATGGTTCAACAAAGTACTAGAAAAATAACTCAAAACCACTCAAAACAAGGATGTTATGGTTAGGTTGAAAAAATTCTCTCTTTATATTTTTCTCGTCTTTTTCTTTTGGAGATGGATCGACTTTTACCTCTTGTTTCTTTCTACACTCCTTAATTGGGCCATTAATTGGACTTTTATTGCTCTCGGCCTCTTGACTCTCTGTCTTTTTCAAATAAAATAACACTCGTACCCAATTCCTCTCACAAAAAGCATCAACAAAATACAATTTCTGTAAAGGAGGAAGTGTTTCTAACATAATGATAGGAAAATAATTAAATGGAGGGTTAGAATCACACTTACTTTCGTAACACGCAAGTACTTTATTTTCTGATTGTGCATCATTTTGTTCTTTCGTCCTCGCACGAAATATCTTGTGGAGTCATGGTGAGAACGGATGGTTCGGTTTGTGGGACTATCATCATCTCTGGTGTGGTGTTCACCTCTTTTTCTTCTTGACACACCGATGGTGGTTTATTAATATGTTGTACAGGTGATGATTCGACTACAAATAAAGAGGATTCTTGTTGTTGATAATGGATGAGAACGAATCACTCTCTCGTGACTTTCTTGAGTTCTGCCCAAGATCTTATCTCGGCTTCTCCATTGATACGTCTATTTCGCCATAATGATTTCCACCAAAGTGAGGCGTAATCCTTAAAATTTAGGGCCACTAATGGAACTTGATCTTCCTTGGGATGTCCAAAGAAATCAAACAGACAATCAGCGCGATATTCCAAATCGCAATAACCATTAGGATCATACTTACCTCGAAAAGAAGGTATTCTGAAGTCTGGGATGGCCAAAGTGTATGTGGTTGATTCTTGTTGTTGATAATGGATAGGAACGAATCGCTCTCTCATGACTTTCTTGAGTTCTACCCAAGAACTTATCTCGGCTTCTCCATTGAGATGTCCATTTCACCGTAATGTTTCCCCCAAAGTGAGGCGTAATCCTTGAAATTTAGGGCCACTAATGGAACTTGATCTTCCTTATGATATCCAAAGAAATCAAACATGCAATCAGCGCGATATTCTCAATCACAATAACCATCGGGATCATACTTTCCATGAAAATAAGGTATTCTAAAGTTTGGTTCAGTTAAGGGAGGCTTTCCTTGAGAAGTAAAACCCGAACTGTCATGTTGTTTTGTGCACAGTTTGTCTTTGCGAAACATTCTTATCACCCAAAGAATCGAACTGAAGCTCTGATACCAAATGATAGAGTAGCGCAGATATAAATAAAAAAGAAAACAAACCTAAAATCTAAGCATTCAAATTTGCTTATGGTGGCAGTGTCAATGGAGGAAGCTTGAATATGTGGAGATGGCGTGATGAATTGATAGTTTTCCTCGGCACCCTCTTAGACTCAATTATCTAAGCAAGCAACCTCAAGTGCCAAGCAGGAGTGTGAAGATCCCCAACAACAAATCCTGGAGAACTTGAAAATTGATTGGATTCTAAAACACAAGATAATCTTCTTGCAAGTTGGAACTTAAAAGAGAACTTTATTTAATCATTCAAATCTGAATTACAATATGGGTGAAGCCTCATTTATATAGGCCTTGGAGAAGTTCTATTCCTACTAAACTTTAGAAATTAAATACAATAAATAAATGCTGAAATCTAATCTCCTAATTAGATAAGTAGCTTCTAATGATAAATAAATGCAAAAAAAATAAAATTCTAATTAAAATAAATCTGGTCCTAATAGATATTACAGATTCCTATATTGATTTAAATTACAAATAATCAAATAAAATCTTGAAAATTCATAATCATCCAAAAATCTCGTATTAATCCTGTATATGAATTTCTGCATGCGTTGTCTTCGCTAAAATAGACATATCTTGAGTTCTAGATGTCCGATTGAGGCGTTTCAAAATGCATTGGAAAGCTAATTGACAGCCAGACAAGTTTTAAGAGACATGTCGACCCAAAAATACCTGGATCCCATCTAAAAATGCGTCGCAAGTTGACCGACGTTTCTGACTTGCAAAACAGTTTCAACTTCTTTTCCAAGATGATTATTTTGACCCTTCTCATGCTCGTATCATTCTTGTTCTTTACCCCATTAAAGTTGGAATTCTTTTTAACGATCCCTGTTAAGGGGGAGGTAATAGAACAGAAATTGGCCACAAATTGCTTATAAAAACTTGCCAATCTGTGAAAACTTCTCACTTGGCTGACATTGGTGGGTCTCGGCCATTCTTGTATTGCCTTGATCTTCTCGGGGTCTACTTTCAAACCCTGTGAACTCACAATAAATCCTAAGAAAGAAAGCTCGTTAGTGTAGAAAATGCATTTCTTAAGATTGGCATATAGTTGTTCATCCCTTAAGGTTTTAAGAACATACCTGAGATGATTTTCATGATCTTCCAAGTTGCGGCTGTAAATTAGGATATTATCAAAATAAACAACGCAAAACTTACCGATATAGGGGCGTAAGATATGGTTCATCAACCTCATGAATGTTCTAGGTGATTGGTTAAACCTAAAGGCATAACCATTCATTCGTACAAACTTGTTTTGTCTTAAATGCCATTTTCCACTCGTCCCCTTCTCTCATGCGAATTTGGTGATAGCCACTCCTAAGATCAATTTTTGAGAAGATGCTGGCACCATTGAGTTCATTTAGCATATCATCAAGTCGCGGTATAGGGTGCCTATATTTGATGATGATTTGATTTATGGCATGGCAATATACACACATCCTTCACGTTCCATCCTTCTTTCGAACTAACAGAACTGTTACTGTGCATGGGCTCAAACTTTCTCGAATGTAACCTTTTTCCATAAGTTCTCCAATCTGCCTTTGAAGTTTCTTTGTCTCTTCTGGATTGCTCTTATAGGTCGGTCTGTTAGGAATTGTTGCTCCCGACATTAAGTCAATTTGATGCTCAATTCATCTAATTGGTGGTAAACCAGTAGGGATTTCTTCTGGGAAGACATCTTTAAAATCCTGCAAAAAGAATTGAAATAGAAGAAGGCAAGCCTTCGGATGGATTAGTGCTAAAATAACTTTCCTAGTACATGAGTACAAATAAAGTTTACTATGCATATAGGTGTTCTCTGAGGTCCCTTCCATGAGCATAAATGTTCATCCTTTTGGTGTTTCTTTTGTTAGATTCTTCCTTTATGACATCCATGCTTCTATTTAATGCGGCTTGGCCGGCTTTCACTTGGCATGGTGTAAGAGGTGCCAAGGTAATCTTCTTGCCTTCATATAAGAAAGAGTATCGATTGGCGAATCCATCATGTGTGCTCTTTTGTCAAATTGCCATAGACGGCCTAACAACAGGTGACTCGCATTCATGGGAACCACATTGCATAACACTTCATCTTTGTATCTTCCGATGGTGAATGGAACTCAAACTTGCTTTGTGACCTTCAATTCTCCCCCATCATTTAGCTATTGAAACTTGTAGGGATTTGGGTGTGTGGAAGTCTGCAATCCAAGCTTTTCAATCATTAAGGTGATGACTACATTCGTTCAACTTCCTCCATCAATGATCACACTACACACTTTACCATTTACATGGCAACGAGTGTGAAAGATGTTCTCACAATGATCGTCTTCCATTGATTGAATGTTTAAGGTCCTTTTGACTACGAGAACCTGTCCTGAAGTGGATGGAATATCACAAGAAACTGGTGACATTGTTAGAAATAAACAAAAGTAAATTAAACCTCACCAAACACACACAAAAGCCTCACGGTCACTCCAAGGAAAAGTTAGATGTCATGCAACCACTCAGTACTCGTGTTTCACTCTTAGGAATTAGGCTTTTACTTCCCCTTCCGTGCTCACAACTCGTGTGCTTTTACCGCTTGATTCTCTCATCACAAGTTCTTGAAAGAACTTACTCAAAGCCTGTCAAAACTTTAAACTATATATGGCATTTGGGCTGCAAATAAGGTTAGGCTAGAAAAAGAAAGGAATAAAGGAAATGAAAAAATGGAAAGAACAATGAAAAGGTAGATTATAAGAAGAATAGAAATGAAATGAATTAGAAGCAGATAAAACAAACGTACCACAAAACTCACTTACAACTCGATCGAGAAACAATCAATTTTGATGTACTTCTTCGAGCTTGTTGTTTATTTGCTTTGCTTTGCTTTGCCTTCACCACCTTTGTGTTTCACTATTCTCTTTTTTTGTACTATTTTGAATTCCTTAGATGTATGAAGAAGGAATTCTGAATTTCTTTTCTTTTTTGTACTCTTTTTTATCACAAAAATGAAATCACAAAAGATATGGGCTGACTTGATTCTTCCAAAAGCTCTGATTACCAAATGATATGCTCCAACTCTCTAATTGATGTTGTTGAGAGAAGCTTGATTGTTCCCAACCGTGAATGCAAGTAAGCCTTGTAATTCGAATACTTTAAGATGAAATGATGAATGAAAGATGTTGAAATGTTGGGTGCAGAAGCTATGTTGTGTGGTGTTTAAGGAAATGGATGAAAGGATGAAAAAGTTTAAGTGTAGGATAGGTTTGGATATGGTGGATGACATGGAAAAGAAAGATGGTGAAATGGAATGGAAAAGGGTGATAGTATTCAAAGGATTCAAAGAAAGAAATTATACTAAAAAGTTTGATCCTGTTTCTTAAGAGAACAACTTTGAGGGTGGTTAATAGGACTTGGACCGTTGGTTATATGAACCAAGAACCCTAAGTATCAAATGAAAGATAGGAGATGCCACAAGCAATGCTTGATAAGTTGATAAAGTTCTAAAAAGAACAAGTTTGAGAGAAAACCTCACAAAGTAATTTATATTCAAAGGAAAGAGTTGTGTGTTACAAGGGTGGTCAAATGGCCCTATTTATAGTTTACAAAGGGGTGTGACCGAATGGTCATGTGCCTATTCGGCTAGGGAGAAGTCTCCCTCCAAAAGTCAGTCATTACTCCCTCCAAAAGCCAAGCAATCATTCAGTCGAATGGTGCTTCCCTCCATGCATTTCCCTCCAAGTTTTTGGCGCCCAAACTAATGTTCCCTCTAAGGTGGCCGGTCATGTCTCTTGGGAAGGGTTCATGCCCTTTGGGTGTCGAGCTGAAGGTGGTAGCTTGAGCTGAGTTGAACTGATCGAGCTAGGAGTGAGCTGGCTTGAGCTGAGCTAGCTAGCTGCATGAGTTTCACTTAGTGTCTGATCTGAATTGAGTTGCTACGAGCTTTCCTTAGCTAAGTGAGCTTGTCCTTAAATGTCCTTGAGCTATCTCGAGCTAATTAGAGATTGTTTGGAGTTGAATGTGCTTGTGTAAGTTTGAACCAAATTGCATGAGCTGGTTTGTTCTTGATTTGAGTTGAATGAGCTTTAGGTGAGCTGCCCTTCAATCCTCCCCTTTGTATGTGGATGATAAGTCCTACGAATAAGAAGAATAAAACACATAATTAATACTTATATTAGAAAGTAATATTAAGCTTGAAGTAAAGATGTGGTCATACTTAATATGCATGAATGAAACACTACTTAATGTGCAAAGTGTAAGGTATAATGTATGGAAAGATGTCACGGTACCCGAAAACACTAAGTATGATGTTAAACATAAATGAAATGCAAACATAGATGATAAATATATGTGCATGCATAACTAATAGTATCATAGTTATATAACTAAGATTAATGTGAAAAAGGTAAGTCAAAACTCCCTCTGTTGCATGCATAGGAGGGCTGAAAATATGCATAAAGACAAGAAGTTGGCACTGTTTCACATCTCAGATTTTCTTCCCTTTGATACTTTAGATTCGGGGACGAATCCTTTTGAAACTATTTTTTAAGTCTGGAAAATTAGTTGACTTGAGAAGACTTTTCGAATAGGATCTGGGCATTTTTGGGTCGAGTTGTCTTCTGATAAATTGATTGCCATTTAGTTACTTTTCCTACGCATCAATCCGATGTCACGAACTCAATATACGTCATTTTACTGAAGACTGCGCATGCAGAAAACTGGATACGAGATTATTACGAGATTTTGTAAAATTCAACCTAAAAGCTATAAGGCTTTGGATGAATTAAACTTAACCCAATGTATTTATTATCATTTAAATTGATTTTTTAGGGTTTTATATACTTTAGGAATCAACCACCCTTCTTTCAAGCCATTAGATCAAGTCCAATTTAATAAACCAGATTTCTTTGTTTATTTTATTCATTCTTAGCTTTAGGTTAAAGCCATCCTTCATCTTATAAAAGGATGATGCTTTCTTCTTTGTTAGAGAGATTTTCATTGATTAATAAAAAGTTCTCTTTTGAGATTTTAGTATTCTTTGAATATGTGTTTGCAAGTGTTCGGTAAACTTGTATAGAAGCCATCTTCAACGTTTTAACCGGGTTGATTGTTGCTGATCTTCACACTCCGGGTTACCTATCTAATTGCCGGTAGAAGGGTCAGTTTTAAGCCATATCACGGAGGTTTCCTAGTTAATCGCGACTAGGAGAGTTCCGTGGGCAAATTCTTCAATTCCACAAGCCATCTCCACCAAATTAAAAATCTAGAAAAATTTCAGATTTGATTCTTTATCCTTCTTCCTTTAATCGTTTGTCTTCTTTTCGTTTTATTCTTGTTATTCATCTACTAATCCTTCATCTTGTTTTTGTTTCTTTAAAATTTCGGCCTTAGTTCTGAAATTTTCAAGAAACTCCCAACAAGTTTCTCTTGAAATTTCAGATTTGTGCCGAACTTCCTAGCTCGAGTCTAAAGCCCTAGGTTTGCCTCCAAGCCAACAAAATTGAAGGTTCCAACGTACCATGGCAAGCCTCATGTCATTTGGTATCAGATTGGGCCAATTCTTGGGTAATTTTTTGACGTTTCTGGGTGAAAATTTCAAAAAAAGAGAAAATTCGCAAAAACCAAACGAACGAATTTTGAGATGAAAATTTGCTGATCAGATCTACACCATTTTAGGAGCCACCACACAAAATTTTAGAATTTTTTAACATTGGGAACACCTCGAACAAAATGGATCAAGATGAAGGATTAGTAGATGAATAACAATAATAAAACGAAAAAAAGATAAATGATTAAAGGAAGAAGGATAAAGAATCAAATCTAAAATTTTTCCAGATTTTTAATTTAATGGAGATGGTGTTTGGACGTGAAGAAGAGATGGAGATGGTTTTTGGAATTGAAGAATTTGCCCGCGAAACCCTCCTAGTTGCGATTAACTAGGCAACCTCCGAGATATGTCTTAAAACTGACCCTCCTACTAGCAATTAGATAGGTAACCGGAAGTGTGAAGATAAGCAACAATCAACCTGGTTGAAACATTGAAGATGGCTTCTAGACAAGTTTACTGAACACTTGGAAACATGTATTCAAAGAATACTAAAATCTCAAAAGATCACTTTTATTAATCAATGAAAATCTCTCTAACAATGAAGAAAGCATCATCCTTCTATAGATGAAGGATGGCTTTAACCTAAAGCTAAGAATGAATAAAATAAACAAAGACATATGGTCCATTAAATTGGACTTGATCTAATGGCTTGAAAGAAGGGTGGCTGGTTCCTAAAGTATATAAAACCCTAAAAACATTAATTTAAACGATAATAAATACATTGGGTTAAGTTTAATTCGAAAAAGCCTTAGATGTTAGCTTTTGGGCTGAATTTTAAAAAATCTCGTAATAACCTCGTATCCAGTTTTCTGCATGCGCAGTCTTCAGTGAAATAGACGTATCTTGAGTTTCTGACATCAGATTAATGCATTTCAAGATGTGTTGGGAAGGTAACTAAATGAAGGTCAATTTATCGGCAGACAACTTTACCCAAAAATGCATGGATCCCATTTGAAAAGTCACCTCAAGTCAACTGATTTTCCAGACTTAGAAAATAGTTTCAACTTCTTGTCTTCAATGCATCTTTTTAGCCCTCCCATGCATGTATCACCCTCATTCTCCATCCACGTGAACACGGTTGAAAGTATGGTGAAACTGAGTAATGTATGAAACAGGATCGCATCATCGAGCCAAGTCCAAGATGACCAAGGACGAGCTGAATTCGACCATCCAAGGATTCGTGAGCAAAGGATTGCAAGCTGCCATGAAGAAAAAAGAATTTCTTGAAGGAAGTTCACACTTAACATCCTTTAAGAACAATTGGATCACAAAAACTCTACTTGCTGCACCTTTGGAGATGGATATCCATGAGCCTTTAGATGTCCATTAATTATCCCTTTTATTGTAATTAGACCCAATACTTATTACTATAAAAGATCGGGTCAAATTTTACTTTTAGCTCAAATTAGGATTTACAAGTGTTTTTTAGGCCTAGTTAGCATTTAAAAACAGCCCACACATGCCTCCTTGACCAAAACCCATTACTTGCTAAGCAAACCAGCCCAATACCCTTAAAATTCGTACAAATAAAAGCCCCCATCAATCCTTACTTGCCGCCCAAGCAACTAGCCCCTATCAGCTTATTACTTGCCAATCAAGCAAACAAGCCCTTATGAAATTACTTGGCGCACAAGCAATAGCCCTTATCCGCTTAATCATTGCCGCCCAAGAACACAAGGAGTTTAAAAGGCTGTTTTTCTTTATTATTTTAATTAAATTAGGTTTTCCTTGTTCTAGTAGAAGTTAAATTACTTTGGCTATCCTTCACCTATAAAAGGATGAAGCCTCCCTATTGTAACACAAATTTTCTTTGATATATGAAATATTTAGTGAGTTCGTTTTTGCAAGTGCTGATAACTTGTGCCTTAGAAGTCTTCTTCAGCATAAGATCGCTGAGTTCTTGTGAGGGAGACCATCTTCACACTCATACTTGCCTAGGTAATTGCATCTAGGAGGGTGGGTTAGAGCCGCTTGAGGTTGCTTGCTTAGGTAATTACATCTAAGAGGGTGTCGAGGACAAACAACAACATCAATTTTGCCAAGCCATTTTCATCTACTACCTCCACGCCAATGTTCATAAGCCATAAACAAAGCTGGAAATTTCAGATTTGTTTTACCTATCCTTCTCTTCATCTTTTTCAATATTTTTAATTATAATCTTGTTATTCATCTTCTAATCTTTCACCTTGCCATCATTCTTTTAATTTCCAGCCTTGAATCTGAAAATTTCAAAAAAATCCCTTCTCAACTCTCTTGAATTATTAGATCTGCGCATAGCTTTCTTGATTGAGATGGAGCTTCTAGTTTTTGCAACAACTTGATTGAAGGATTCCAGATCCACGATTGTGCTACTCTATCATTTGGTATCAGATTTGGGCCGATTCTTGGGCAAAATTTTGACGTTTTTGGGTGAAAATTTGAGAAAAAGGGAAAATTTGCCAAAAGCAAAAGAGTGGATTTTGAGCTGAAAATTTCCAAATCAGATCTACACCATTGGAGGAGTCACTACATAAAATTTTAGAATTTTTTGACATTGGGAACACTTCAAACAAAGTGGATCAAGCTGCAGCAAAATTAGGGTTTTTCCTATATTTTAACCCTATTTTCGCTCTTTTCCCCTCAATTTTCATTATTTTTAGTTTATTTATCTTGTAAAAAAGAAAAAACAAAAACAAAAAAAAGAGAGAAAAGAAAAAAGTGAGAAAATTCATACCTAGCTGCCAACCACCATCAAGAATCATCAAGATCACCGTCATCTGCCACCACAAGCAGCACATTGAAGTGGATTCAATATTTGGATTTCTTCCTTCAAGTTGTTTATGGGTTTTGGGTTATCATCTTTCTTGACTATTCTTTCTACTCTTAGTTATTTAAGTCTGTTTGTTTTGCTTTTCCTTCTTCTATTACGCGATTAACACTTTCTCTTCCTTATGTGAGTAGGACTACATGTTGTATTACAATTCTTCTTTCTTGCAACTATACTTCAATCAGTGTCATCCTTTTCATTGGAGTCCTAGTACAGTTAGGACTCATTGTTAGGATCAAACTCTAATAATAACTTGTTGACTTGTGGCAGGAAGGTCTTTAAAGAGCACAAGATCGGCTTACTTGCCTTGCTAAGTATTTCTTTCTTGGAGTGTTTAGTGAGATTTCTAAATTTTTCTTTTGTTTTTCACCTTTTAAATTTGAGTGTTTTAGGATGTGTCACAAACAAGTATAGATGAGGAACCAAAAGATGTGACTCTTAAAGAGGTTTCATATAATCTAACTAAACTTGCACGGACTATAACCTCATTGGTAACCAAACTTGATCACATCGATGCAATCAAGAATGAATAACTCAGACCGTGACTAGATTACAAGCCAATGACGTTTTAAACGACGATGATGAACCTAGGCGTCCAAATCTCATTCCCATTCAGAATAGACGCCAACATCCCCAGCCAAGGAACAACCCTCGTGTAGATCCGAGACGAGCCAAACACACCTTGGCCAAACTAAAGTACATTGTCCCGTCCTTTCAAGGAAGGTATGATCCTGACGCTTATTGATGTGATCACAACTAGCAAGGATCCAGAGGAATTTCCTAGTGGACCTATGACTCATGCTAGGGCCAAGAAGTTCCAAGAGGCCATGGGAAATCTATTTAGTCAAGGCTGGAAATTAGAGAAGGAAACGCCAACTTTGTTGGAAAATGCAGCCTCACTCGTGCATGAGTTTTTATTAAGTTTTAAATTTAATTTCAGCTTGTGTGCATGAATAAATAAGGCTTGGTGTTCATTTAAGCTTGTTAGTTCTTTTAAGTTGGTTAGTTTAATTAATGCATGACAGTTTATTAATGCATGTTAGTTCACTTATTGCACATTAGTTTACTTATGTTTGTGAGTTCATTTGATGTATTAGTTACTTGATTAAACTAGTTTTTTCAATGTAACCAGTTCCATTAAATTAAACTAGCTCATTAAATCTGTTTCATGTGTTCACTTTCATTTTAATAAATAAGTTATTATCTAATGGTTGTTTTTGTCTTTTTGGCTAGGAAATTCATTTGGGAGCAAATTGGCTGATCATCTTCTCAAGTTTTGACAAGGCATTTACCCCTAATTGAAAACACTTGAAGACACATCAAGACTGATCGGTTACATTGCAATTCAAGACAGTAATTACACCACTTGAAGGCACATCAAGACTGATCAGTTTTCAATGCAATTCAAGAGAGAAATTGCAACACTTGAAGGCTGTTGATTCAGCAAGGAAGCAAGGCATTCAAGCCCCTTAAAGTCGGCCACTTAAAGAGTTGTTTAACACCACTTAAAAGCTACTTTAAGCCTTCTAAAAGTTGATCATTTTTTATAACAAGAGAGACATGCATTAAGGCCTTTTTATCACATTTTAAGAGGGAATGAATGCCAATCTCATCAAATGGCAGATCAAGGGGTTCTTTTACTTGGACGATATGTATGTCCACATTCATCCCCATCCAACATCAACCTTTTGGCTGAACTTGGAGAAAGGATAACCGACAATTCAATTAGCTTTTAACCCCTTAATCAATAGCTTTTAATCCTTTGTTGCCTATTCAATTCGGTCACTATGCTCCTATAAATAGGCAGCCATTTTCTATTGTAAAAAACTTTTAGCATATATTATACTCGAGAGTGTTTCTCTTTCAAAGTTCATATTGAACTTTTCGGCTTACAAGACTATTCTTGTGGCATTCTTCCCCTTTCATTTTATTATATTGCTGGTTCCTAGTTTCTACAACTAGCGGGTCACAATCCATATACCCTTCAACCCAGTACCCGATTAAGAACTCTTAAGGAACAAGTCTTCACTATTTAGTGTTGGTTCCTCCTTTGTTTACACAACACCATTAGTTACGTTTCTGTTTCCAATTCCAATTACCCTTACAACCAACTACCCACATCCATATTTCCTTCAATCCCTTGACACATCCTATTCCACAACCAAACTTCACATTCATTTATAACCTTCCTCCATTTTCTTCCATTCCTATTAAGTCCAAACTTGAACGCCATTGTTTCACTGTTTTGCAACAGATTTTAAAATTATTACCTGAATCACGATAGGGAAAACTTGGATACAAATTCGACCATCTCACAACCAAATTCATATCAATTGGTATTAGGGAGTTGGCGATTCAGTAAGTTGTTTGATTCATCTCCCTGAATATTAAAAAAATAAAAAATTATAAAAATCAGAATTCTAAAAGAAGAAAAGATCAAATAGGGAGGGATCACATCTTATATTGAAAAAAGAGTTTGTTTGTTACTTTTGTCATCACTCATTTCAGATTGTTATTTCACTTTTTTTCTTGTTTGCTACATATCATTGTTTCTCTTTCCTAACCACTTTGTTTTAGCTGAATTCCACAAAGAATACTTGTTGAGCCTTGAGTAAGTTCTCTAAGGACTTAGAAAGAGAGCAAGAGTGGTAAAAGGAAAGAGTGTGCATTAAGGGAAAAGCCTAATCCAAGTGAAACACGAGTGTGAGTGCATTTTCTTTGGAGTGGAAAGGTGAGGATTTGTGTTAGTGAGGTTTAAATTATTTCTTTATTATTTTGTTAACTAATCATGTCTCAAAGATCTGGGCACAGTGGAGATGCAACTCCTAATTTGCAAAACCAGGCTTTGCTTCAAACAATGGCCAAGATGATTCAAGATCAATTGGAACCATTGTTGGAACGAATAGAGTCGCTAGAAATGTCACAAGCCAATCGAGAACATGAGGAGAATCTTGAATAAGTAGATGATATGCAAATCAAGTATCTCAACATAGCATGTCACAACAAGGCCAAAGAGCTCAACCACGAGTAGATGATAATCTCAACAACATTAAGATAATCCATTCCTCCTTTTCAAGGAAGAACGGATCCTGAAGCCTATCTTGCATGGGAAAAGAAGGTTGAGCACATTTTTGAGTGCCATAACTACTCAGAGCTTAAGAAGGTAAAACTTGCAGCCATTGAATTTATGGATTATGCACTAATATGGTGGGATCAATTGACATCTATCATGAGACGCAATGTTGAACATCCTATCTCTTGGAATGAGATGAAGGTTGTTATGTGTAGGAGGTTCATTCCAACTCACTACCATAGAGAGCTATTCAACAAGCTTCAAAACCTTACACAAGGCAACCGCAGTGTTGAAGATTACTATAAAGAGATGGAAGTAGCCATGATCCAAGCCAACATTGATGAGGATCGAGAAGCCACCATGGCAAGGTTTCTATCAGGCCTTGATCTTAACATTGCGGCCACTGTAGAGATTGAATACATGGTACATATGGCCATGAAAGTGGAGAGGCAACTCGAGAGGAAAGGCACCACTTGTGCCTATGGAAGTGCTACCTCTAAATGGGGGCAAGGTACCTACAAACAGAAGCCATCCTTTACTCCTAATGACCGAGGCGGACCATCAAAGAATGTCAAACCCATTGCCAAAACAAGCAAGGGAAAGAACACAACTATGCCAGTTCGATCCTGTGATGTCTAATGCTTCAAGTGTTTTGGGCGGGGTCACATTGCTAGTTAATGCCCTAACCACAACACCATGCTCATCTGAGATGATGGAGAGATCAAAACTGATCAAGAGGAGGAAGAAGATGATGAAAAAGAATTTGAAGAGGAAGAGGAGTTAGAACATGCCGTAGATGGAAAGGTCTTTGTTGTTAAAAGGAGCCTAAGCATGTAAGCAATTGAGGGAGATCAACAACATGAGAACATTTTCCATACTTGTTGTCTATTAATGGAAAGGTATGTTTTGTCATTATTGATGGTGGTAGTTGCACTAACGTTGCTAGTACTTTGATGGTAGATAAGCTTGACCTAGCATTAACAAAGCATCCACACCCCTACAAGCTATAATGGCTTAACGATGGTGGGGAACTCAAAGTGACCAAGCAAGTTGCCGTTCCTTTTTTCCATTGGAAAGTATAAAGATGAGGTGCTATGTGATGTCGTACTAATGCATGCCGATCATCTCTTGTTAGGGAGACCATGACAATTTGATAGGAGAGTCATACATGATGGTTATACCAATCGATATACCCTCACCCATGAAGCCAAGAAGATCAGCCCCGCTTTCACCAAAGCAAGTTCATCAAAATCAAATACATTTGAGGGAAAGTTTTGAAAAAGCCAAAGAGAGTGACAAAAATTTTGAGAGAAAAGCAAAAGAGAGTGAGGTAAAATCTGAGAGAAAATCAAAAGAAAATAAAAAGGAAGAGAGAAAAAGAGTGAGCATCTTTGCGAGAGAAAAAGAAATCAGAAAGTGTTTGTTGTCGGAAAAGATGGTTCTTGTACTCATATACAAGGAAAGTTTATCAAGCACTAACGATCTTGACCCAAATTTGCCATCTTTTATTGTTTCATTGCTGCAGGAATACGAAGACCTATTTCTGGAGGAGATTCCAAGTGGGCTGTCTCTAATTCATAGAATAGAGCACCAAATTGGCTTTATTCCTGGTGCTATCATTCCTAACCGGCGAGATTACCGTAGTAACCCCGAGGAGACCAAGGAGTTACAAAGGCAAGTTTCAGATTTAAGGGAAAAGGGTTATGTGAGGGAGAGTCTTAGCCCTTGTGCAGTACCAGTTTTATTAGTGCCTAAGAAAGATGGTACATGGCGCATGTGTGTGGACTGCCGTGCGGTGAACAAAATAATGGTAAAGTATCGTCATCCCATTCCACGTTTAGATGATGTGTTAGATGAGCTTAGTGGTTCAAATGTCTTTTCTAAGATTGATCTTAAAAGTGGTTATCACCAAATTCGCATGCGAGAAGGGGATGAGTGGAAAACTGCATTCAAGACTAAGCAAGGGTTATATGAGCGAATGGTTATGCCATTTGGCCTAACTAACGCCCCTAGCACTTTCATGAGGTTAATGAATCATATCCTTAGACAATTCTTGGGTAAGTTTTGTGTAGTGGATTTTGATGATATTCTTATCTATAGCAAGAGTTTGAATGACCATGTTCAGCATCTAAGGTCAGTGTTAGATGTTTTGAGAAAAGAAAAACTTTATGCTAATCTACAAAGTGCATATTTTGTACTAACAAAGTTGTTTTTTCTAGGTTTTTTTGTTAGTGCAGATGGTTTGGAGGTTGATAGAGAAAAGGTTAAGGCAATTGAGGAATGGCCTAGACCAACAAGCATTAGCCAAGTTAGAAGCTTCCATGGATTAGCAAGCTTCTACCGTCAATTTGTGCCCAATTTCAGTACCTTAGCCGCCCCTTTAACAGGAGTTATTAAGAAGAATTATAATTTCTACTAAGGGTGAAGAATAAGAGGAATCATTTAAATTGATTAAAGATCGTTTAATTAATGCAACATTATTAACTTTGCTTGATTTTAACAAGGCTTTTGAGGTTGAATGTGATGCATCAAGTTTGGGAATTGGAGTGGTTTTATCCCAAGAAGGATGCCCTATAACCTACTTCAGTGAGAAGTTGAGTGGAGCTACACTCAATTATCTGACCTATGATAAAGAGATGTATGCACTAATTCGGGCCTCAGAAACATGGCAGCATTACCTTTGGTTAAAATAATTCATCATCTATATGGATCATGAGGCATTAAAGCATATCCGAGGATAACACAAGCAAGAGGCACGCTAAATGGGTTGAGTTTCTTGAATCCTTTCCCTACGTGATCAAGTATAAAAAGGGTAAGGAAAACATTGTTGCTGATTCACTATCACGCAGGTATGCCCTTCTTAACACCTTAGTGATACGAGCATGAGAGGGGTCAAAATAATCATCTTGGAAAAGAAGTTGAAACTGCTTTGCAAGTCAGAAACGTCAGTCAATTTGCGACGCATTTTTGGATGGGATCCAGGGATTTATGGGTCAGTATGTCTTCTTACAACTTGTCCGTCTGTCAATTGGCTTTCCAACACATCTTGAAACGCCTCAATCGGACATCTGGAACTCAAGATAATTCTATTTTAACGAAGACAACGCATGCAGAAATTCCTATATAGGATTCTGCAATATCGATTAGGATCAGATTTATTTAATTAGGATTTTATTTTTAGCATTTAATTTATTATTAGAAGTTATTTATCTAATTAGGAAATTAAATTTTAGCATTTATTTATTGTATTTAGTTCCTAAGTTTAGCAAGATTAGAACTTCTCCAAGGCCTATATAAAGGAGGCTTCACCCACATTGTAATTCATATTTGAATGATTAAATAAAGTTCTCTTTTGAGTTCCAACTTGCAAGAAGATTATCTTGTGTTTTAGAAGCAAGTTGATTTTCAAGTTCTCCGGGATTTGTTGTTGAGGATCTTCACTCCTACTTGTCCATACAATCGCGTTTGGGAGGGTGGGTTAGAGCAGTTTGAGGCTGCTTGCATATATAATTGAGTCTAAGAGGGTGACGAGGACAACTATAAATTCATCACACCATCTCCATATATTCAAGCTTCCTCCATTGACCCCACCACCATAAGCAAATCTAAATTTTCAGATTTGCTCTTTATTTTGGGTTTGTTTTCTTTTTTATTTAGATCTGCGCTAGTCTATCATTTGGTATCAGAGATGAGATAATTCTTGGAGGATGTTTCACAGAGACAAACCGCATACAAAACAACCTGATAAGTTTGGGTTTTACTTCTCGAGGAAAGCCTCCCTTAAGTAAACCAAACTTCAAAATACCTTATTTTTATGGAAAGTATGATCTTGATGGTTATTGTGATTGGGAATATCGTGTTGATCGCCTGTTTGATTTCTTCGGATATCCTGAGGAAGATCAAGTTCCATTAGTGACCCTAAATTTCAAAGATTATGCCTCACTTTGGTGGAAATTATTACGGCGAAATAGGAGACTCAATTGAGAAGCAGAGATAAGATCTTGGGAACAACTCAAGAAAGTCATGAGAGAGCGATTCGTTCCCATCTATTATCAACACACTTTGGCCATCCCAAACTTCAGAATACCTTCTTTTTGAGGTAAGTATGATCTTGATGGTTATTGTGATTGGGTGATGGAATCTCGTCTTGGAATTTACTAAGATGCCTGATTTGCTCGATCGTAAATGAAATAACTTTGTGTTGTGAAACTTGCAATAGTTTTTGGATGATTTAAAGTGTGATGGTGTGTAACAATATAGAAAGTGATGAGAAAAATATTCTAAAATTTTAGAAGGTTAACATGTTCGATGGTGGTGGTAGAATTGGATGATGGAAGATGGAAGGTAGTTTAGGACTTAAGGATTGAACCAACACTAAAAAGTGTGACCCGAACCCTATAACAGACTCTAAACAAAATAAGGATCTTGACCCACTAGTTAAGTAGAACTAGGAACCAAAGATATCAAGGTTTGATTCAACAAGCAGAACTTGAAGGATCGATAAAGTTCTCAAAAGAACGAAAGAGATAAAACTCACAATTTTTTCTTGAAATCAAAGTGTGTCTTACAATTGAAGAACCAGCCTCTATTTATAGGATTTACAAATGATGTGATCAGCCAACATTCCTAGGGAGGTGTGAAGGGATAATAAATAAAAAATCTTAAAATGTGTGCCTTTGCCGCCCAATGTAATCATAAGCATGCATGTCAATTTCCATGTGAATTTAAGCATGCATGCCAATTTCCATGTGAATGTAAGCAAGCATCTCAAGCAAGCACCTCTCTAGAATTGTTGTCCATTGTGAATGCAAGCAAGCACCTTAAGCAAGCATCTTAAGCAAGCACCTCTCTAGTTGGCGTCCATTGTGAACGTAAGGCAATCACGTCAAGCAAGCACCTCCAAAGCTAAGCAAGCATCTCAAGCAAGCACCTCTCCAATAGTCACAATCCTCTTAATCACCCTAATGATGTGTCTATTCATTGACTTTGCATAACACCTATAAATACGAGAAATATGATCAGAAATAAATAAGGTAATATAATGCATGCTAAATATAATAAATATGTGTTATATGATTCAACGAACTCTAGCGTTGGTAAGATAAACAATAAAGAACATAATAGAAAACATGTGCACACTAAAACTATAATAATAAAATAGAACATATGCATCAGAAATAAACATGCAACACGTTGCATGGACTCCCTTTCACGTTGCATGAATCTTCCACATTACAGGGCATTGATTCAACTTCGGCAGCTTCAATAATCTTCCAAGCATGATTGCACTTGTTGCTGACCGCATCTCTAAATTTCCTTGCCCTTGCACGAGTAATGGGGCCTAAGGGAAATTCCTCCTTGTCTAATGGTGGTGGTGACGCCATGATCTCATCATCCTCCCCTTCTTGAGAGCGATTTGTCCTCAAATCGTTACCTTGCTCAAAAAGAGATAAGTCTGAAACGTTAAAAGTAGCACTGACACAAAACTCTCCCGGAAGATCTATCTTGTAGCCATTATCATTGATCTTCTCCAATACTTGAAATGGCCCATCCCCTCTAGGTGAGAGTTTAGATTTCCTTTGTGTTGGAAATCGTTCCTTCTTGAAGTGCACCCAAACCCAATCGTCGGGTTCAAAGTTGACTTGCTTTCACCCTTTATTTACTTGTTGTTCATATTGCTTTGTTCTTTTCTTAATATTCTCTCGAACCATCTGATGAAGCTTTTTCACGAATTCATCCTTTTTTTCCCGTTCAGGTTTAATGCTTGATCAATTGGAAAAGGTAGCAAATCCATAGGAGACAATGGATTAAACTCATATACAACCTCAAATGGTGTGAATTTGGTGGCTGAATGAATTGATCTGATGTAAGCAAATTCCACATGTGGCAAGCTATCTTCCCACGGTTTTGGATTCTTGCTAATCAAAGACCGCAACAAAGTTGAAAGTACTCGATTTACCACTTCGGTTTTGCCATCAGTTTGAGGATGACAAGTTGTAGAGAATAATAACTTTGTCCCAATCTTGCTCCATAAAGACCTCCAAAAATGACTCAAAAACTTCGTGTCTCGATCTGAAACGATTATCCTCGAAATTCCATGTAAACGCACAATCTCCCTGAAAAACAGATTAGAAATATTTGAAGAATCATCGGTTTTATGACATGGAATAAAGTGCGCCATTTTTGAAAACCTATCGACAACCACGAAAATGGAATCTCTGTCATTCTTTGTTCTAGGAAGTCCTAAAACAAAGTCCATGGAAATGTCAACCCACGGCTCTTTAGAGATTGGTAATAGCGTGTAAAACCCTTGAGGTTGAAGTCTTGATTTCGCCCTTTTACAAGTGATACATCGCTCACAAATTCGTTCCACATCCCTTTGCATTTTTGGCCAAAACAAATGCTCTTGTAGGATGTTTAATGTAACACCCCCTTCCCGTGACTGTATACCAGACACGAGTCGGAAATGTCAATACTTTTAAAAATAGTCTTTTAATAAAAAATCGGAGAAATTTAAATTTTTTTGAAAATTTCCTAGTGATCACCCATCTTGAAATTTCCTTAACTCAAGCATGCTTAACTTTAATCAATTCAGAAATAAAATATTAACTCTAGATCTGATAATAAAACTTTTTACATAAATAATACAGTCATACTAAGACAACTCATTTTATTAAAATGATTCTATTTAGATTTATTCAGATCTAGACTCATATAGGACATGTCAAATCATGTCATATAATAATTAAATTGTAAACATGCTTGCCGCCTGTAAAAGATTTATTGATCTAGTTAAGGCACTTTAATAAAATAGATCATTTTATATAGTACATGCCACTATTAAACATATATAAAGATACAGATGTCATGATTACCGAAATATCTATCGATTTTGTATTTCCAAAAGAGAAACTGATGCAAAAGCCGTCCACTCCTAACTTCATTTTCCTACGTGTATACCAGAAATACACGCTGACTATAACTCAGTGAGGCATAAGGTAAGTAACATATATAAAACATTATATAAACATGATACCTTTCAAAAACATGATAATCAGTAAAATCACTTACTTTATAATGCAAGAATGTTTATGCAAGAAAACATAACGAAATCATTCATTAACATAAAAACATACTTCATCTTGTGAAATCACATAGCTGCACTTTGAAATCATTTAGCAGCACTTTGAAATCATATAGCCCAAGGTACACATCAAGTGTCTAATATACGAGTTCGTACTTAAAAAGTATTGTCCTTGACATACTTGAGACACACTAAAGTGTCTATCTTTATGATACATTTTCAAGTGTCGGTAACTTTATAATACACTTGATGTATCAATAACTTACTTTATAATACTCTTATGGTATACCATCATATCATCCTACTCGATATTGTATTACCAGGGCAAACATTAAAAACATTTCCTGCAAATAATGGCAAGTAACCCAAATTCCATACATACATACATACATACATACATACATACATACATACATACATACATACATACATACATACATACATACATACATACATACATACATACATACATACATACATACATACATACATACATACATACATACATACATACATACATACATACATACATACATACATACATACATACATACATACATACATACATACATACATACATACATACATACATACATACATACATACATACATACATACATACATACATACATACATACATACATACATACATACATACATACATACATACATGCATACATACATGCTTCATGAAAACCATCATTATATTGGAGCAGTTTATACTCCAATATTTTATAACATTCATGGGACTGCAATTTAAAAAAAATATATCAAATAACTTTGTCATGCATTATCATGCTATAAAACATATTTAAGCATGAAATTATGTCATAATCTTTAAAATAAAAAAACAATAAAATCAAAAATCAATTAGCATGCTAAAAACATATTATACTTTTATAAAATCTTTACCTTTAGGTCGACTTATCACAAGTCTCCCTATTACGTATGTTAACTAACACACATTTAAAAACATGTATGCACTCACCTTAGCCTTGCAATGAGGTTGCCTTTACTATTCAATATCACTCCCGATCTTTTTCTTTTCCTTTCTACTGATACGACCTCGATTTATATTGGAATCTACATTAAAATAACATATACCATTTCAAGCATATGTTAATACATATTCATCCCATATAATAATGGAAAGTAATTAAAAATAACTTTCCATTATGTACAAACTTGATCCAATAAAATTTCCTATATTCGAATCATATTTTCTCACACTTTTCCATAATTCTTCAACTTTTCCAAATTACTCATTTTAGTCCCTAAGGACTCTTTTGAGCTTCCAATCATAACTTTCAAGTCTAATCCTTACATTTCTCATCCTTTACACTTTAGACCCAAACTTTAAAAATTTACAAATTGGTCCTTAAGTTAACTGAATCTTTCAAAATGGTCCCAAAGTTAATATGAACTTCAAAATCAACATTCCAATCACTTTACTTAATTTTCCAACATAATATACTTCAAAAATAAGTTCAACCATCAAGTCGCCAAACTTTCCAAAATTTACAATTTAGTCCTTAATGCAAAATAATTAGGGATTTTCATTCCAAACAACTTATATCATCATAATAAATGATATGATCTCGACTATGAGTTTTGAATCATATATGTGAATGCCCGATCGTGATTCTAGTAAGAACTCTGCAGTGCTTTGAATGTATTCTGAAATTACTCAAACAACAATGTAAGTAGAAATAGATAAATAAGAAATAGAAATAATGGGATGAAAGATATGTAGAAGGGGTGTAGGAAGAGTGATAGTTGTGATTATGGAAGAAAAAAAAAATAAAAGATGAAAATGTAGGTGAAGATGATGGGGTGTTGGCGTTAAGATGAAGAAAAATCAAAGGATGGATTGTGACCCCTAACTATAAAGAGTTAGGAACCAGCAATATAATAAAGTGGAAATGAAGTGGTAGGATATGGAACGTGACCCACTAGCTATAGATGAGCTAGGAACCAACGCTATAACAAAAGGGAAATGGATGAAGACTACAAGACTAACTTGAAGCCGATAAAGTTCCACAAGAGAACAAGAATGAAAGCAATCTTTCAAAGATGTTTTATATATTCAAAAGTGTCTTACAATGATCCTAAAGATGCCTATTTATAGTAGAAGTAGGCAGAATATGAAAAGGTGTTACAAGAAAGATGAATGCTCATCTTAATGCACTTGAATACACATGAATGCTTTGTCCTTTCTTCTCATCTTCAAAGCTGATTAGTTTAGACAAATTGAGGTTGAATTTAGTCATATTTTCGTCCAAATTAAGAAGGACTCTTGGGCTGCCTTGTTTTGCTATCATATGAAGAGAAAGGGGATGAATGTGGACAAGGATGAATGTAGACATCCTTGCTGTCCAGTTTAAGTGCAACTCTTCATCTTCCAAGCTGATTAATATGACTTGAATGTCATAAAAAGGTGAGTTTCATCCAGCCTTCATTTCATGTCTCCTCAATGAATTTTGAAACCCCACTTGAATGGTGATAACATCAACCTTGAATGCCTTGAATTTGCTGAATTAAGATGGCCATCAATTGCTTGTCTCTTGGTAGAAGATGAAAGAACTCTTCCTTGGCTCAAATTCATTCAAATCATCCATGCATAAAATTCCCGTAATAAAAATTTCAGCCTGCACTGTCTTCAGTAAATCATTCGTATCTCAAGCTCCTGATATCGGATTGAGGTGATTCAAAAGGCATTGGAAAGCTAAGAGATGGAGGAATAACGTCCAATTGATTTCTGGATCCAAACACGTCTGTATCGCATCCAGAATTGGAAGACATTCTGCTGATATTCTTGCATCTGGTAAAACCGTTCATCTTCCCTCATGCACCTAGACACAAAGGTAAACTTTATTCAATCTTTAATTGAAAACATGCATGTAAACAATTAAGAGTTAGTTTAATAAATGAGCTAGTTTGATGAATGAACTAGTTTAATTAATGAACTAACTTTATTCAATGAACTAATAATCTTGAATGAACTAGTTTAATCAATGAACTACTTAGTTAAATGAAGTGTATAACTAAATGAACTACATGTTTAAATGCAACGCATGCTTTAATGAACAACATGTTTATTGAATGCAATGAATGTTATGCAAACTTTAAATACTCATGCAAATTCATGCATAAGCAAAGTAAAGTGTTCCTCCCTTATTATTTCTTCTTTCTCACGTCCCAAGCTTGATGTAAACATATTTTCCATGGCTGCTTGGAACTCCTTGGCCCTTGCTCGAGTAATGGGGCCACCTGGGTACTTCTCTGGTCTTTGCCAATGACGTTCATATCAGTCCCTCCCTCTTTAAAGCGATTTGTCCCCAAATCGTCATCTACATTATAAGGAGATAGGTCAGCAACATTGAAGGTTGCACTAACATTAAACTCACCTGGAAGATCTAATTGATAGGCATTGTCATTGATCTTCTTGACTATTTGAAATGGTCCATCTCCCGAGGCATTAATTTGGACTTTCGTTGAGCCGGAACCTTTCTTTCCTCATGTGCAGCCACACCCAATCCCCTGGCTCAAAGGAAATTCGCTTACGACCCTTATTTGCTTGCTGCTCATATTGCTTGGTTCGTTTTTCAATGTTCTCCCGACTTGTTGATGAAGCTTCTTAACAAATTCAGCTTTATTAAGTCCATCTTTATTCACAATTTGATCAGCGGGTAATGGTAACAAGTCTATCGGTGTTAATGGATTGAATCCATACACCACTTCAAAAGGCGTGCGCCCTGTAGTACTATGGATCGAACGGTTGTATGCAAACTCCACATGTGGTAAACTCTCCTCCCATGTTTTCAAATTCTTCCTAATGATGGATCAAGTAACATAGAAAGTACTCGGTTCACCACTTCAGTTTGGCCATCTGTTTGAGGGTGGCAAGTGGTGGAGAATAGTAACTTAGTACCAATCTTACTCCATAGGGCTCTCCAAAAGTGACTTAAGAACTTCACATCCCGATC
This sequence comes from Hibiscus mutabilis, assembly GCA_019671005.1. Taxonomy (NCBI): domain Eukaryota; kingdom Viridiplantae; phylum Streptophyta; class Magnoliopsida; order Malvales; family Malvaceae; genus Hibiscus; species Hibiscus mutabilis. The sequence goes on along the minus strand of CM033752.1, from coordinate 10,472,088 downwards.
AGACACAATAGTTCTTGGTATGCCATGTAACCTTAAGATTTCCCTGAAAAACAAAGTAGCAATATGTGAGGCATCATTAGTTTTGTTACAGGGGAATGAAATGAGCCATTTTGGAGAATCTATCCACAACTACAAAGATGGAATCTTTGTTATTCTTGGTACGTGGAAGCCCTAGCACAAAAATCCATTGAAATATCCATCCATGGTGCTTCCGGTATGGGTAGTGGTGTGTAAAGTCCATGTGGCATGACTTTAGATTTGGCCTTCCTGCAAGTGATGCATCGCTCACACAACCTCTCCACATCTCGTTTCATTTTAGGCCAATATAGGTGCTCTTGAAGTATAGCCAAAGTCTTTGCTATCCCAAAATGTCCCATTAATCCTCCTCCATGAGCTTCCTTAGTTAGCAATTCACGCATGGAACCTTGAGGGATGCATAGTCTTCCTTCCTTAAATAGGAAACCATCATGCTTATAGTATTTTTCAATTGACCCTTTCTCACAAGCTTTGTAAATCTCTCCAAAATCAGAGTCAGAGACATATAAGTCTTTAATAAAAACAAAACCCAATAACTTAGATTCCAAAGTGTTTAAAAGAATATACCTCCGTGACAATGCATCGGCAACTATATTCTCCTTACCTTTCTTGTACTTGATAACATATGGGAAAGTTTCAAGAAACTCCACCCATTTGGCATGCCTTTTGTTGAGTTTATGCTGCCCCCGGATATGTTTCAATGCCTCATGATCAGTGTGAATGATGAACTCCTTAGGCCAAAGGTAATGTTGCCATGTTTCCATTGCCCTCACAAGAGCATACATTTCCTTGTCATAGGTAGGGTAATTAAGCGTAGCTCCACTTAATTTTTCACTGAAATAGGCTATAGGACGTCCACCTTGAGACAAAACTGCTCCAATTCCTACACCTGATGCATCACATTCAATTTCAAAAGTTAGATTAAAATCAGGTAGAGCAAGTAAAGGGGCATGTATTAAACAATCTTTAATGCTATTAAAGGACTTCTCTTGATCTTCCCCCCAAAAGAATTTAGAATTCTTCTTAATAACACTTGTTAGTGGGGCGGCTATGGTGCTGAAGTTGGGGACGAATCTTCGATAAAAACTTGCAAGTCCATGGAAGCTCCTAACTTGAGAAATGCTTGCTGGTCGTGGCCACTCTTCAATGGCTTTAACCTTCTCTTTGTCCACCTCCAAGCCTTCAGAACTCACAACGAACCCTAGGAAAACAACCCTGTCAGTACAAAATGTACATTTTTGTAAGTTAGCAAACAGTTTTTCCTTCCTCAAAACTAGCAAAACTGACCTTAAATGTTGAACATGTTCTTCCATGGTTTTACTATAGATTAGAATGTCATCAAAGTAAACCACACAAAACTTACCCAAGAATGGCCTAAGAACATGATTCATTAACCTCATAAACGTGCTTGGAGCATTAGTTAAGCCAAAAGGCATAACCAACCACTCATAAAGGCCTTGCTTAGTTTTGAATGCTGTTTTCCACTCATCACCTTCCCGCATTCGTATTTGGTGGTAACCACTTTTAAGATCAATCTTGGAAAAGAGGTTAGAACCACTAAGCTCATCTAACATGTCATCTAAGCGAGGAATAGGGTGACGATACTTTACCGTAATTTTGTTTACCGCTCGGCAGTCCACACACATGCGCCAAGTTCCATCCTTCTTTGGCACAAGTAGAACCGCACGGCACATGGGCTAAGGCTTTCCCTCACGTAACCTTTTGACATCAACTCAGATACTTGCCTTTGCAACTCCTTAGTTTCTTCGGGTTGCTTCGCACGCTGGTCGGTTTGGAATGACGGCTCCGGGAACAAAGTCTATTTGATGTTCTATGCCACGAATAGGTGGCAGCCCACTTGGTATTTCCTCCGGAAATAGGTCATCAAACTCCTGCAATAAAGACACAACAAAAGCAGGCAAATTTTGATCAAGGTAGTTAGTATTCAAGAAATTTTCCTTGTACATGAGCACAAGTGCTTCCTTTGCTGTCATTAAACTCTTTTTCAACTCTCTCTTTTAGAAAGAATGCTGATTTTCCTTCCCTCATTTTGATCACACTCCTTTGCTTTTACCTCCATTTTGGTCTCTCTCTCTTTGGCTTTTTCAATTTTTCCTCTCAATAAAATTTGGTCTTCATGTATTTGTTTTGGAGAAAGTGGGGCTAAAGTGATCTTCTTTGCTTCATGGGTGAACGATACCGGTTGGTATACCCGTCATGGATCACTCGCCTATCAAATTGCCAAGGCCTTCCAAGTAATAAATGGCTTATGTGCATTGGAACGACATCGCATAATACCTCGTCTTTGTACTTCCCAATAGAGAAAACAATTCGAACTTGTTTGGTCACCTTGAGTTCTCCTCCATCGTTGAGCCATTGTAGCTTATAAGGTTGTGGATGCTTTGTTGTTGCCAAGCCAAGTGTATCTACCATTAAGGTACTAGCAACATTAGTGCAACTACCACCATCAATAATAACAAAGCATACCTTTCCTCCAACATGGCAACAAGTATGGAAGATATTTTCTCGTTGTTCATTTCCTCCAACGGATTGTACGTTTAGGCTTCTTTTGACAACAAGAACCTCTCCTTCCACGCCATACTCTAATTCTTCTTCTTCGATGGCAACATCTTCATTCTCATCCTCTTCTTGTTCCGATTCAACTTCTCCATCATCTTGAAGAAGCATGGTGTTGCGGTTCGGACATTGGCTTGCAATGTGTCCACGCCCCAAACACTTAAAACATTGTATGTCACGGGAACGATTTGGAGTAGAAGTAGTCTTACCCTTGCTGGTTTCGGCAATGGGCTTACTTCCTTTCGGTGGTCCTCCTTTTTCGTGGGACGGTATTGGAGGAGTCTTCTTGTATGAACTTTGCCCCCATTTTGATGTTGAACTCCCATAAGATCGTGTGGCACCCTTTCTTTTGAGCTGTTTTTCCACTTTCATGGCCATATGCACCATGTCTTCCATCTCCACATAATGTTGCAACTCGACCACGTTCGCAATGTCCGGATTTAGTCCCGCTAGGAATCTTGCCATTGTGGCTTCTCGATCCTCGTCGATGTTGGCTCGAATCATGGACACCTCCATCTCTTTGTAGTAATCTTCAACACTTCGTTACCTTGTGAAAGATTTTGAAGACGGTTGAATAACTCTCGATAGTAGGGGTTGGAATGAATCGCCTTCGCATCACCGCTTTCATTTCATCCCATGTAGTGATGGGATGTTCTCCATTGCGTCTCCTACTTGATGTCAATTGATCCCACCATATTAGTGCATAATCCGTAAACTCAATGGCAGCGAGTTTTACCTTTTAAGCTCTGAATAGTTATGGCACTCAAAAATGTGCTCAACCTTCTTTTCCCATGCAAGATAGGTTTCAGGATCCGCTCTTCCTTGAAAAGGAGGAATGGTAATCTTGATGTTGCTGAGATTATCGTCTACTCGTGGTCGAGCTCTCTGGCCTTGTTGTACCATGCTATGTTGGGATACTTGATCTTGCACATCATCTACTTCAACTTCTTCAGATACTCCTCATTACCCCGATTAGCTTGTGAAATTTCAAGCTGGTCTATTCGTTCAATTAGGGGCTCCAATTGCTCTTGGATCATTTTGGCCATTGCTTGAAGCATAGCCTGATTTTGCAAATTGGGAACTCCTTCACCACTATGACCAGATCTTTGTGACATGTTAGATAAAGAAACAAAAGAAATTAAACCTTACTAACACAAAATCTCACCTTTCCACTCCAAAGAAAATGCACTCACACTCGTGTTTCACTCGGGTTAGGCTTTTCCCCTTAATGCACACTCATGCCTTTTACCACTCGTGCTTTATTTTCAAGTCCTTTTGGGAACTTCCTCAAGGCTTACAAGTGTCTCGTGGACTTGGCTGAAACAATTCTAGCTTGGTAGGAGAATGATGAATAATAAAAGGATAATGGCTTCAAAAAAAAGAATTACTAAGAATAGGTAAAGGAATTTGTAATTCAGCAATAAGAAATGATGTATTGTAATTTTTTTTAAACAAGAATAGACTGCTCCCTCCCTCTTTAGATTTTTTTTTGATTTTTTTTTGATTTTTTTACTAACCCAGGAGAGAAAAAATAATACGCTTACTGAATCGTCTAGGCTCTGATACCAAATGATATGATCTCGACTATGAGTTTTGAATCATATATGTGAATGCCCGATCGTGATTCTAGTAAGAACTCTGCAGTGCTTTGAATGTATTCTGAAATTACTCAAACAACAATGTAAGTAGAAATAGATAAATAAGAAATAGAAATAATGGGATGAAAGATATGTAGAAGGGGTGTAGGAAGAGTGATAGTTGTGATTATGGAAGAAAAAAAAAAAAAAGATGAAAATGTAGGTGAAGATGATGGGGTGTTGGCGTTAAGATGAAGAAATTCAAAGGATGGATTGTGACCCCTAACTATAAAGAGTTAGGAACCAGCAATATAATAAAGTGGAAATGAAGTGGTAGGATATGGAACGTGACCCACTAGCTATAGATGAGCTAGGAACCAACGCTATAACAAAAGGGAAATGGATGAAGACTACAAGACTAACTTGAAGCCGATAAAGTTCCACAAGAGAACAAGAATGAAAGCAATCTTTCAAAGATGTTTTATATATTCAAAGTGTGTCTTACAATGATCCTAAAGATGCCTATTTATAGTAGAAGTAGGCAGAATATGAAAAGGTGTTACAAGAAAGATGAATGCTCATCTTAATGCACTTGAATACACATGAATGCTTTGTCCTTTCTTCTCATCTTCAAAGCTGATTAGTTTAGACAAATTGAGGTTGAATTTAGTCATATTTTCGTCCAAATTAAGAAGGACTCTTGGGCTGCCTTGTTTTGCTATCATATGAAGAGAAAGGGGATGAATGTGGACAAGGATGAATGTAGACATCCTTGCTGTCCAGTTTAAGTGCAACTCTTCATCTTCCAAGCTGATTAATATGACTTGAATGTCATAAAAGGTGAGTTTCATCCAGCCTTCATTTCATGTCTCCTCAATGAATTTTGAAACCCCCACTTGAATGGTGATAACATCAACCTTGAATGCCTTGAATTTGCTGAATTAAGATGGCCATCAATTGCTTGTCTCTTGGTAGAAGATGAAAGAACTCTTCCTTGGCTCAAATTCATTCAAATCATCCATGCATAAAAATTCCCGTAATAAAAATTTCAGCCTGCACTGTCTTCAGTAAATCATTCGTATCTCAAGCTCCCGATATCGGATTGAGGTGATTCAAAAGGCATTGGAAAGCTAAGAGATGGATGAATAACGTCCAATTGATTTCTGGATCCAAACACGTCTGTATCGCATCCAGAATTGGAAGACATTCTGCTGATATTCTTGCATCTGGTAAAACCGTTCATCTTCCCTCATGCACCTAGACACAAAGGTAAACTTTATTCAATCTTTAATTGAAAACATGCATGTAAACAATTAAGAGTTAGTTTAATAAATGAGCTAGTTTGATGAATGAACTAGTTTAATTAATGAACTAACTTTATTCAATGAACTAATAATCTTGAATGAACTAGTTTAATCAATGAACTACTTAGTTAAATGAAGTGTATAACTAAATGAACTACATGTTTAAATGCAACGCATGCTTTAATGAACAACATGTTTATTGAATGCAATGAATGTTATGCAAACTTTAAATACTCATGCAAATTCATGCATAAGCAAAGTAAAGTGTTCCTCCCTTATTATTTCTTCTTTCTCACGTCCCAAGCTTGATGTAAACATATTTTCCATGGCTGCTTGGAACTCCTTGGCCCTTGCTCGAGTAATGGGGCCACCTGGGCACTTCTCTGGGTCTTTGCCATTGACGTTCATATCAATAAATCATTCTTCCTTCAATCATGTTCTAAAATTCCAAACTTGACATAAACCCTAATTTTCCATATTTCAAGAACATGAGTATTTCTTCTTCTAAACAACAAAATCAAGCTTGTATAACATCATTCTCATCATTTCCATCATCAAAATAATTTTGCCATAATTTCCCTTAATTTCTTCAAAATTGCCGAAATGGTCCCTATATTTTTAACCTAGGGGTTTTGCTTCCAAACAACAATTCAAGCTTACTAGATCACTAATTCAACATCACAAACCCTAAATTAAACTTGAATCCATAAACCCTAATCTTCTTCATAATAATCAAAGCATGTAGAACTTAAATCCCAACTCAATATCATGATTTTAACATCATACTAGCTTGATTTCAATTTAAATTCAATCATAGAATCATAAAATCTCAAAAGCCCCAATTTGATCCATAAACCCTAATTTCTTTCTCATGTAAATTCTCATCAACCAAGCATGAATTCCATGAATTATTGATATCAAAAGATAGAGCTTGAAGAGTAGAACAACTTTGTAGTTCAAACGATTACCCGGAAAGTTGAGTTTCGGGGCTTGAATCGAACTTGGAAAAATTTTCTCCATTTTTCTTTCTTTCTCCCCCTCATAGTTCGAAATCTGAAGATGAAGAATGGTCTTCATCTTTTGTTTTCATCCAATTTGGTATGAATTTTAAATTCATTTAGATAGTGAAATTACTAAAATGCCCTTTTAATCCAACGGTTGAGATTAAACTTATCATTAATCAAGGGCCAAGATCTAATCTTCCATTTTATTCTTTCAAAAATGACCCTTGTAACTTCAAATATTTCAAAAATGCCATTGGGGCAAAATGACCAATTTACCCTCCAACTAGTTTTTATTTACTAGTTTGTTCCAAAATTGCCATTCCATTACAATCTAACTAAATCTAGTTAGAATTCAACCAACCATAATAAAATATTTATAAAATGGTATTTTATGAATTTCTCCATGTCCTTTGGATCAGTCTCCAAAATTTTCATTCGATCCAATATACCGATAAATAATCCTTTACTAAAAAATAAACTGTAGGATTCATCTTGAATCAAACTACAAATATTTCCAACACTTGGAAATAACTTTTATAACCTTTCTCCATCATATGGCAAAATTTCATAATTTTCCAATTTGATTCGGGTATCTGAATTCCACTTAAACTTTAACTGCGATTTTCCCAATAATCGAAATATCAGATCGAACCAATAATTCCACATTCGATTCACATCCTTAGATTCTCTATTTATTTATGAGATAAAAACTCCTAACTTTTGGGAAATTACAACTTTGGTCCTTCAACTTTTCATATTTCAACTTGTACCATACAAGTTTTGAAAACTTATCATTTTGGTCACTAAACTTTAATCTTGAATTCCCATTCTAATCTTCCTTGGATTTTATCCAAATTTTGTGAGTATCCTATTTTACTCGCTCTCTATCACATGACACCTTAAAACCTCAATAATTTCTTTTCTATAGTCTATAATTGAGAAAGTCCTAACTTTTGCATTTTTATCATTTTAGTCACTAAGTAAGCTTTTAAGCAAATATCTTAGCACTAAATAACCCTTAAACAATACTATAAAATTTTGGGTATTACATTTAACGTCTTCTTAACTCCGAAATGTCCCATAAGTCCCCCGCTATGGGCTTCCTTCACTAAGACCTCACGCGCACTACTTTGAGGAATGCAAAGTTTCCTTTCCTTGAACAAGAACCCATCATGCCTATAAAACTTGTCAAATGGACCTTTCTCACATGCTTTAAAGGTCTCCCCAAAATCAAGATAAGTAGCATAGAGTTCTTCAAGAGAATAAGAAGCACATACCTCCGTGATAAGGCATCAGCAACAACATTCTATTTTCCCTTCTTGTACTTAATGACGTATGGGAATGACTTTGGAATCCCACCCATTTGGTGTGTCTTTTGTTGTCCCTTGATGTGTTTCAATGACTCATGGTCCGTATGCACAACAAATTCCTTCGACCATAGGTAATGTTGCTATTTTTCCAAGGCCCTGATCAAAGCATACATTTCCTTGTCATATGTTGGATAGTTCAAGGTTGCTCCATTTAGTTTCTCGCTAAAATGTGCAACTGGGCGTCCCTCTTGTGATAAAATAGCACCGATTCCTACACCTGAAGCATCACACTCGATCTTGAATGTTTTATCAAAGTTTGGTAAGGGAAGGAATGGTGCATTTGTTAAGCACTCCTTAATCTGATTAAAAGCCTGTTCTTGCTCAATATTTCAAAAGAAACTTGCATTCTTTTTAATCACGTTAGTTAAAAGAGCAGCAATGGTACTAAAATTAGGAATGAACCTTCTATAGAAACTGGTCAATCCATGAAAGCTCCTTACTTGGCTAATGCTTGTAGGCGTCGACCACTCTTCAATTACTTTTACCTTCTCATGATCAACCTCCAAGCCTTCAGAACTCACTACAAATCCTAGAAACACAAGTTTGCTTGTACAGAAAACACATTTTTTAAATTGGCATATAGTTTCTCCTTTCGAAGTGTATTCAAAACAAACCTGAGATGTATTTCATGGTCCTCGAAAGAACGACTGTATATGAGAATGTCGTCAAAATAAACAACACAAAACTTACCAATATAATGTCGTAGGACGTGATTCATTAATCTCATAAACGTGCTAGGTGCATTTGTTAAACTGAAATGCATCACAACCACTCATACAAACCTTGTTTTGTTTTGAACGTTGTCTTCCATTCATCACCTTCTCTCATCCTGATTTGGTGTTATCCGCTTTTAAGATCAATCTTTGAAAACACATTGGAACCACTCAATTCATCCAACATATCATCTAGGCATGGTATAGGATGTCGATATTTGATTGTGATCCGATTAATTGCTCGACAATCCATACACATGCGCCATGACCCATCTTTCTTGGGTACCAACAGTACAGGAACGACACATGGGCTTAAAGCTCTCTCGAATATAGCCTTTTTCCATCAATTCTTGTACTTGTTGTTGTAACTCTTTTGTTTCCTCGGGGTTACTCCTATATGATGGTCGATTAGGTAATGTAGCATCAAGCACAAAATCGATTTGATGTTCTATGCCACGAATATGTGGTAAACCTCCTGGAATCTCGCCGGGTAAAACATCTTCAAAATCCTGCAAAAGAGAAACAATAGAAGAAGACAATGTTGCATTGAGTTCGTTAGTGTTCAAAAAAGTCTCCTTGTACAAAAGCACAAGAAGTGTTTGCCTCGCCAAAACACTTTTTCTAATTTCACTACCCCTCGCATATACGCTCATTTTAAGCTTCTCTCCCCGCTTTCAATTTCACTCTTTCCCTTCCCGCTTTTACTAGTACTTACTATTTTTCTCTCTTCTCTCGCTTATTTTTTTCTCTCATTTTCTGTTTCTTTTTCTTTTAATCCTTGGAAACTCTTTTTCAAATGCAATTGATCATCGTTTACTTACTGTGGTGATAAAGGAGTTATAGTGTGTGCTTCCTTCCTTTAAAAGGGAATGAGTATCGATTGCTATATCCGTCATGATTCACTCTTCGATCAAATTGCCAAGGCCTCCCCAAAAGTAAGTGGCTGGCGTGCATGGGTATAGCATCACATAGGACCTCGTCCTTGTATCTACTGATGGAAAATGGTACGAGTACCTGCTTGGTCACATTCAATTCCCCACCATCATTAAGCCATTGAAGCTTATACGGGTGTGGGTGTTTTGTTGTCACCAATCCAAGTTTGTCCACCATTAATGTGCTGGCAACACTAGTACAACTTCCTCCATTGATAATCACAAAACATACCTTCCCATTGATATGGCAGTGTGTATGAAAGATATTCTCTCGTTGCTGGTCGCCTTGCACCATTTGTGTATTTAGACTCCTCTTCACAACGAGCACTTCTCCTTCAGTGAGAGGGTCTAAGTCTTCATCATCTTCACTTATGGCATCAACTTCTTCTTTTTCTGATCCAGATTCAATCTTGCCACTTCCTCGAATCACCATAGTATGCTTATTTGGACACTGACTAGCTACATATCCCCTTCCAAGGCATTTGAAGCATTGAATATCCTTGGATCGATATGGTATAGCTTGTGGTTTTCCCTTGTTCTCATCAATAGTCTTGTTGGGTTTTGAAGTCCCAACGTTTTCCTTGAACTGATTTGGTTTGTATGGCGTTTTTAGAGTAATCTATCCCGATTTAGAATTCTGACTCCATTTAGAAGTAGAAGAGTTGTTTCTTTACGTTTAAATTGTTGTTCCACCTTCATAGACAAGTGAACCAATTCTTCTAAGTCCACATAGTATTGCAAATCCATGGTGTCGGCTATATCTTGATTTAGCCCCGAAATGAACCTTGCCATGGTAGATTCAATGTCTTCTTCCACATTTGCTCGTATCATTGCCATCACCATCTATTTAAAATAATCTTCCACGCTCATGTTGCCTTGTTTGAGGTTCTGGAGTTTCCGCATTAATTCTCGATGATAGTAGGCTGGTATAAATCTCTTCCTCATTATGCCTTTCATTTCCTCCAACGTGGACACTAGACATTGTCCATTTCATCGTCTGTTCATGGTTAACTGGTTCCACCAAACTATTGCATAATTAGTGAATTCAATGGATGCTATTTTTACCTTCTTTTGCTCAGAGTAATTGTGACAATCGAAGATGTGTTCGATCTTCTACTCTCATTCAAGATAAGCCTCTGAATCTGTTTTACCTTGAAATGGCAGAATGTTCATCTTTATATTTTCAAGGTTATCATCAAACCTTTCTTGATTCCTCCGATATGGGTGTTGGTTTTGTACAAAGCGGTTCGTTCGTTGTCGTCCACAATCTGCTCAATTTCCTCTTCTTGGACACCTTGTCTTCGGTTACCTTGCGCTAGAAAGGTTGGGGTTCCCACAGATTTCTCTTCAAGACCGTCAATTCGCTCACGTATGGACTCGAGTTTCTGATCCATAAGTTGTCCCAATTCTCGAACAAGTGCTTGAAATTGTAGTCTCGAGATTCCTCATGTTTATCCTTCATTAGACTCTCCTATATTCTTATCTGCGTTCATGGCTCCCTGTTCACTTCAAAAGAAAAGAAAGAGGAAAAATAAAAAGAAAAATAAATTACTCGCTCTCTTTGGCTTTTACCCTCAGATGTACTCACTCTCTCGTGCCTTTTTACTGCTCTTTTTATCTTAAAAGTTCTTGAATCGAACTTACTCAAAATCCTCCAAAATACTTGTTGAATCGGCTGCAAAATATATATTAAGGTTTGGAAAGATATGGTGTATAAGGTAGGCTTAGAAGAAAAGGCTTACGGTTCAAAGTTAGAATATTGAAATGAAGAAATAACAATTCTGAAACAAGGAAAATTTGTATCAACCCTTGTTATCGATTTGCTTTCTTTTTTTAATATTTTTTTTCTTTTTTAATAGCAAAACACATAGGCTTACTTGATTTAGCCTAAGCTTTGATACCATCTGATGGGATCTCATCTTGGAATTTAGCGAGATACCTATTTTACCCGATCGTAAATGAAGTAACTTTGTGTTGTGAAACTTGCAACGATTTTTGGATGATTTAAAGGGTGATGGTGTGTAACGATATAGAAAGTGATGAGAATAAGATTTTGAAATTTTAGAAGGTTAATTTGTTCGACGGTGGTGATAGAATTGGATGATAGAAGATGGAAGGTAGTTTAGGACTTGAGGATTGAACCAACAGTAAAAAGTGTGACCCGAACCCTATAACGGTCTCTAAACAAAATAAGGATCTTGACCCACTAGTTAAGTAGAACTAGGAACCAAAGATATCAAGGTTTAATTCAACAAGCAGGACTTGAAGGATCGATAAAGTTCTCAAAAGAACAACAGAGATAAAACTCTCAATTTTTTCTTGAAATCAAAGTGTGTCTTACAATTGAAGAATCAACCTCTATTTATAGGCTTTACAAAATGATGCGATCAGCCAACATTCCTAGGGATGTGTGAAGAGATAATAAATAAAAAATCATGAAATGTGTGCCTTTGCTGCCCAATGTAATCATAAGCTAGCATGTCAATGTCCATGTAAATGTAAGTAAGCATGTCAATTTCCATGTGAATGTAAGAACCACCTCTCTAGAATTGCCGTCCATTGTGAATGCAAGCAACCACCTCAAGCAAGCACCTCTCTAGAATTTCCGTCCATTGTGAATGCAAGCAACCACCTCTCTATAATTGTCGTCCATTGTGAATGTAAGCAAGCATGTCAATTTCCATGTGAACGTAAGCAAGCACCTCAAGCAAGCACGTTAATTTCCATGTGAACTTAAGCAAGAATGTTAATTTCCATGTGAACTTAAGCAAGCACCTCAAGCAAGCACCTCCAAAGCTAAGCAAGCATCTCAAGAAAGCACCTCTCCAATAGTCACAATCTTCTTAATCACCCTAATGATGATGTGTCTATTCATTGACTTTGCACAACACCTGTAAATACTAGAAATATGATCAGAAATAAACAAGGTAGGTAATATGATGCATGGTAAGTATAATAAATATATGTTATATGATTCAACGAACTCTAGTGTTGGTAAGATAAACAATAAACAACATAATAGAAAGCATGTGCACACTAAAACTATAATAATAAAATGGAACATATGCATCAGAAATAAACATGCAACACGTTGCTTGAATCTTCCACGTTGCAGAGCATTGATTCAACTTCGGCGGCTTCAATAATCTTCCATGCATGATTGCACTTGTTGCTGACCGCATCCCTAAATTTCCTTTCCCTTGCACGAGTAATGTAGCCTAAGGGAAATTCCTCTAGGTCCAATGGTGGTGGTGACGCCATGATCTCATCATTGGGAATATTGCGTTGATTGCCTGTTTGATTTCTTTGGATATCCCAAGGAAGATCAAGTTCCATTAGTGACCCTAAATTTCAAAGATCATGCCTCACTTTGGTGGAAATCATTGCGGTGAAATAGGCGTCTCAATGGAGAAGTCGAGATAAGATCTTGGACAAAACTCAAAAAAGTCATGAGGGAGCGATTCCTTCCCATCCATTATCAACAGCAATAATCCTTTGTACTATAGTCGAATCATTGCCGGTACAGTAGACTAATGAACCACCATCAGTGTGCCATGTAGAAAAAGAGGTGAACACCACACCAAAGATGATGATAGTCCCACAAACCGAACCATCCATTCTCACCACGACTCCACAAGGTATTCCGTACGAGGACGAAGGAGAACAAGATGATGCACAATCAGAAAACAAAGTACTTGCGTGTTACGAAAGTAACTGTGATTATAACTCTTCATTTAATAATTTTCCTATCATTATGTTAGAAACACTCCCTCCTCTACAGAAATTGAATTTTGATGATATTTTTTGTGAGAGGAATTAGGTACGCGAGTTATTTTATTTGAAAAAGACCGAGAGTCGAGATGCTGAGAACAATAAAAGTCCAATTAATGGCCCAATTAATGTTAGTGAAAAGAAACAAGAGGTAAAAGTTGATCCATGTCCAAAATAAAAAGACGAGAAAAATATAAAGAGAGAATTTTTTCAAAATAACCATAACATCCTTGTTTCAAGTGGTTTTGAGTTATTTTTCCAGAACTTTGTTGAACCATTGTGAGGTGCTCAATTAGATCACTCCACTTATGACAAAGATTCCTTTGTACTTCCCGTTATTTCACGTCCTTATTTTTTCGGCTTGAATTTGAAGATGAATCCTTTTGAGGAGGGAGGGGATGATACGTGTCAGGCAAGGCATATGCGAACACTCAAACCCCCTGCGAACGCTCGACAACTTGCGGACTTGCGAAGACTCTTTGAATGGAATCCCAATTTGAGGACGAATCCTTTTAAAGAGTGGGGGAGTGATACGAGCATGAGAGGGGTCAAAATAATCATCTTGGAAAAGAAGTTGAAACTGCTTTGCAAGTCAGAAACGTCAGTCAATTTGTGACGTATTTTTAGATGGGATCCAGGCATTTACGGGTCGACATGTCTCTGAAAACTTTTTCAAAACTTTTTCGTCTGTCAATTAGCTTTCCAACGCATCTTGAAACTTCTCAAATCGGACATCTGGAACTCAAGATACGTCTATTTTAGCGAAGACAGTGCATGCAGAAATTCCTATATGGGATTTTTGGATAATTACGAATTTTCAAGATTTTATTTGATTATTTGTAATTTAAATTAATATAGGATTCTGCAATATCTATTAGGATCATATTTATTTAATTAGTATTTTATTTTTAACATTTATTTATTATTAGAAGTTACTTATCTAATTATGAGATTAGATTTAAGCATTTATTTATTGTATTTAATTCCTAAGTTTAGAATGATTAGAACTTCTCCAAGGCCTATATAAAGAAGGCTTCACCCACATTGTAATTCAGATTTGAATGATTAAATAAAGTTTTCTTTTGAGTTCCAACTTGCAAGAAGATTATCTTCTATTTTAGAAGCAAATCGATTTTCAAGTTCTCCAAGATTTATTGTTGAGGATCTTCACACTCTTGCTTGCCCATACAATCGAGTTTGGGAGGGTGGGTTAGAGCCGCTTGAGGTTGCTTGCTTAGATAATTGCGTCTAAGAGGGTGCCAAGGAAAACTATCAATTCATCACGCCAACTCCATATATTCAAGCTTCCTCCATTGACGCCACCACCATAAGCAAATCTAAATTTTCATATTTGTTCTTTATTTTGGGTTTGTTTTCTTTTTTATTTAGATCTACGCTGCTCTATCACTTAGACTTTAAATTGTTGGGTTTTGCTTTCATTAAAGAATTGTATGGATCTGACCATGATTTTGGTGAAGTTTACAAATTTTGTGAGAAAGGTGCACATCATAAGTTCTATAGGGACGATGGATACCTATTCAAGGAAGGGAAGCTTAGCATTCCACAAGGTTCCATTCATGAGTTGCTTATCAATGAAGCACATGGTGGAGGACTAATGGGACATTTTGGAGTAGCCAAGATATTGAGCATGTTGCAAGAACATTTGTATTGGCCGAAGATGAAACGAGGTGTAGAAAGGCTATGTGAGCGTTGCATCACATGTAAAAAGGCCAAATCAAAAGTCATGCCCCATGGCCTCTATACTCCATTACCTATTCCAAATGCACCGTGGGTGGATATATCCATGGATTTTTTACTGGGACTGCCTCGTACAAAGAACAACAAAGACTCCATCTTTGTAGTAGTGGATCGATTTTCTAAAATGGCTCATTTTATTCCTTGCAACAAGTCTAATGATGATTCACATGTTGCTAACTTGTTTTTCAGGGAAATTATGAGATTGCATGGAGTTCCAAGGACTACTGTATCCGATCAAGATGTAAAGTTTTTAAGCCATTTTTGGAGAACACTAAGGAGTAAGATTGGAACCAAGTTGTTGTTTTCCACTACTTGTCATCCACAAACCGATATACTCCGTCCTTGTTGATGTTGGAGACAGCCTTTGATTGTAGGATCTAGGAAGGTAAGCAAGTGATTCTTGGAAAGTAAGATGGCCTGAAAGGTATTTTAATGGTGGCTACGGAAGATGGTAAGAATGACGTATGGAAATGGTGAAGGTAGTATCTTAAAGAATCAAGGAAGAAACTAGGCTATAGAGAGCCTAACCCCGAACCTTATAGATGTCTTTAAGGGGGTAGAAAGGACTTGGACCCGTTGATTATAAAGAACCAAGAACCCGAAGTATCAAGGTGGATAGAAAGATTTGACGCCACAAGTACAAAGTACTTGATAAGTCGATAAAGTTCTAAAAGAACTAAAAAGAGAGAAAAATCTCACAAAGGAAATTTTGTATTAAGAATGTGATGTCTTACAAATGAAAATTACAACTCAATTTATAGGGGATGAAGGGGCATGGCCGAAAAGGCCCTTAACTATTCGGCTAGTGATGGTGTCTCCCCCAAAGAAGCCTTAACCATTCGGCCAAAGTGGTGTCTCCCTCCAAAGGGATTTTGGCGCAAAATGCTAGTTTCCCTCCATGTAGTTGTCGCCCATTCAAGTTCCCTTCAAAAGCGTTGGGACATGTTCCTTAGGAAGGGACATGACCCTTAAGGTGGTGACCTGTGTAGGTGGAGCTGAAGTGAGCTGGTTGAGCTTAGTGTAAGCTGGATTGAGCTGAGCTTGCTAGCTGGATGAGCTAGCTTAATCTGAGCTATTTTGAGCTTCATGAGCTGCCCTTAGCTAGGTGAGCTAGTCTTTTAAGCTTATGAACTTTCTTAGAATGCTCCCCTTTGTCCTCGAGCTGCCATGAGCTAACATTGGACTCCTTGAGCTAATCCAAGCTGCTTTGAATGTCCTTGAGCTGTTCCAAGCTATGCTTTCACTTCTTGTGCTAGTCCGAGCTTCCTTGTGAGGTCCTTGAGCTATCTCCAGCTTATGCCTTCATCTATAGTACCTAAAAGAAAACATTAACAATATGTAAGCAGAAATGAAGCTATAATAAGATGCATGCTTAAGCTAATAATGCAAGGTAATGCAAGCATGAAATTTAAAGATGCGGATTAAGTTATTACTTAGACAAACTTATGTGATATAAGGACCTATGTGCTTATGCACAATCCTTACTATGATATGCATAATATAAATTATCAAAATGTCATTATAAAGTATGTGTTTTACAACCAAATTAAACTAAGTGTGCCATGAATAACATAGTTAAGTAAAAGATGTGTAAGGGTTTTAAAAGCTCCCTTTTCTTTCATCCCTAAGATTAGAGATGAAAGGATGATGATAAAAAGATGCCAAGGTTGGATTGTATCATTCTCCTCTTCTTTTAGGTGATTTGTCCTCAAATTGAAAGGATTCTTCATTAGACACTTCCTTCCCATAGGGATGGTTGAATTCTCAAAGTCTTCTCCCCTTGCCCGTTCCTTCATTCCTAGTGTAATCTGCAAAACAAGATGAGAAGTGTTTTGAAAAGTGCGGTTTGCATGAGAATCCCCAATCGTGGATTGTGTCAAAAGACACTTTTGAATGCTGCCCTTGGTTGAAAAGGCACTCGTCCTTTGGATTCCTCTTTTGGGTTGTTCTGAATCTTCATGTCCTTTGGTAAAGGATAGTGACTTTTGGGATCCTTCTCCATGTTGTTTCTCACATTATTTGTGCATGGCCTCAATGTTCTTTCTCATTTGCATTTGGCCTTATTGTGCCTCTTTTGGTGATAAAGGAACCAAAATGAATTTCTTTCCCTCGTGCTTAAAAGAGTATTGGTTGGTGTAGCAGTCATGAATTGTCATTTTGTCATATTGCCACGGCCTCCGAAGCAAGATATGACCTACATGCATAGGGGCTACATCACATAGTACCTTATCTTTGTAGTTCCCAATTGAGAATGACACCAATGCTTGCTTTGTCACGTTCAATTCTCCTCCATCATTCAACCACTGAAGTTTATAAAGCTCATGATGTTTCAAGGTCTTTATGATACATGCATGAGCGGGGTCAAATTACTCATATTGGACAAGAAGTTGAAGTTGTTCGATGCAAACAATAAAGGCCAAAACAATGCACGCATAGGAGGTCAAAAACGATGCATCTTGTACAAGAAACTGAATCTGTTTTTGAAGTCTGAAAAGCCAGCCAACTTACGACGAGTTTTCGGATGGGATCCAGGCATTTATGGGTCGAGTTATCTTCTAACAAATTGTCCGTCATTCAGTTACCTTTCCAACGCATCTTGAAATGCGTCAATCGGACATCGGGAACTCAATATATGTCCAATTTACCGAAGACTGCGTATGCAGAAAACTGGATACAAAATTATTACGTGATTTTGTAAAATTCAGCTCAAAAGCTAACATATAAGGCTTTGGACGAATTAAACTTAACCCAACCTAATTATTAATATTTAAATTATGTTTTTAGGGTTTTATATACTTTAGGAACCAGCCACCCTTCTCTCAAGCCGTTAGATCAAGTCCAATTTAATAGACCAGATTTGTTTGTTTATTTTATTCATTCTTAGCTCTAGGTTAAAGCCATCCTTCATCTATAAAAGGATGATGCTTTGTTCTTTGTTTGACAAGATTTCATTGATTAATAAAAAGTTCTCTTTAGTATTCTTTGAGTTTGCAAGTGTTCGGTAAACTTGTCTAGAAGCCATCTTCAACATAAGATCATCGAGTTCTTGTGAGGGAGATCATCTTCACACTCTTGCTTGCCTAGGTAATTGCATGTAGGAGGGTGGGTTAGAGCCGCTTGAGGTTGCTTGCTTAGATAATTGCGTCTAAGAGGGTGTCGAGGACAAAACAACAACAACAACGATTTGCAAGCCATCTTCATCTTCAACCTTCACACCATCTTCCATAATTCCATAAACAAAGCTGGAATTTTCAGATTTGTTTTACCTATCTCCTTATCTTAGTCTTTTTCAATATTTTGTTTTTATTCTTATTAATCATCATCTTATCTTCCCTCTTATCTTCGTTTCTTGAATTTCCAGCATTAAATCTGAAATTTTCAAGAAAAGCCTTCTCTTTTCATCTTGAATTTTCAGATCTGCCCAAAGCTTTCTTGATTTAGTCTAGAGATCCTAGTTCTTAACAACAACTTGATTGAAGGCTTCCAAATCCAAGATTGTGCTACTCTATCATTTTGTATCGGATTTGGGACGATTCTTGATAAGAATTTTGGCATTTTTGGGTGAAAACTTGAAAATTAGGGAAAATTCGTCAAACTCAAACGAGCAAATTTTGAGCTGAAAATTTCCATATCAGATCTAAACCATTGGAGGAGTCACCACACAAAATTTCAGAATTTTTGGACTTTGGGAACATCTCGAACAATGTGGATAAATTTTCAGCAAAATTAGGGTTTCCCCCTACTTTAACCCTAATTTTCATTATTTTTTCTTCAATTTTCGTTATTTTCAGTTTATTTACCTTGTAAAAAGAAAAAAAAAAGAAAAAAAAAAGAAGAAAAGAAAGTAAAGTGAAAAAGCTCATACCTAGCCATCAACCACCACAAGCATCACATTGAAGTGGATTCAACATTCCTTCAAGTTGTTTCTGGGTTTTTGGGTTATCATCTTTCTCTACTAATTTTTTCTACTCTTAGTTTCTTAAGTTCCTTTGTTTTGCTTTTTCTTTCTTCTATTACACAATTTAACACCTTCTCTTTTTTGGTGTGAGTAGGGGACTAAAAGTTGCATTACAATCCTTCTTTCTTGCAACTATATTCAATTGGTGTCAAGCATTTCATTGGACTCCTAGTACAATTAATACTCATCGTTAGGATTAAACTCCGATTGTAACTTGTTGACTTGTGGCAGGAAGGTCTTTAAAGAGCACGAGATCAGTTTCTTGCCTCACTAAATATTTATTCTTAGAGTGTTTAGTGAGATTTCTAGTTTTCTTTTGCTTTTTACCTTTTAAATCTGAGTGTTTCAGGATGTCAGAAATGAGTAACGACGAAGAACCACATGAGGTGACTGTTCAAGAAGTTTCGGATACTCTCAATAAACTTGAACGGACTGTAACCTCATTGGCAACCAAGCTTGAGCACACCGATACAGTCGTGACCGCAATCACTCAAACCATTGGGAGATTAGAAACCACTACTATCGAAAGCGATGCTGAGGAGCCTAAGCGTCCAAATCTTGTTCCCATTCAGAATAGACGCCAAAACCCCCTACATAGGCACAATCATCGCATAGAACCGAGACGAGCAACAAACACCTTAGCCAAACCGAAGATCACTGTACCACCTTTTCAAGGAAGGTATGACCCTGATGCTTAAAGTGACTGGGAAAATCAAGTTGATCTTCTATTCGAGCATTATCAATGTCCCGAAGAGGATCAAGTTCCACTGTTGACTCTCGAATTCACTGAATTTGTATCCATTTGGAGGTCCCAATCGGTCCGCAATTGGCG
Source organism: Hibiscus mutabilis (assembly GCA_019671005.1). NCBI lineage: Eukaryota > Viridiplantae > Streptophyta > Magnoliopsida > Malvales > Malvaceae > Hibiscus > Hibiscus mutabilis. Next base: position 10,452,256 of record CM033752.1, on the reverse strand, counting down.
TCTCAATAGAGAAGCCAAGATAACCTCATGGGGAGAACTTAAAAAAGTCATGCGAGAACGATTTTCCCCCATTATATCAACGAGAGATCAAACAAAAGTTACAAAGGATCCGACAAGCCAGCAGAACTGTTGATGAGTATCTCAAAGAGATGGAATCATTGATGGAAAAAGCCGACATACAAGAGGATAAAGAGGATACAATTACTAGGTTTGTTATCGGACTCAATGACAACATTCTTGAGGTACTTAAACTCAAAACCTACTACACCCTTCAAGAGGCATTCTAATTCGCAATGACAATCGAAAAGCGCATCAAAGATCGAAAACGATATCGACAGAAGAATTATCACTATGACAGAGGTACCACTCAACCTTTATCTCATTCTAATTCTTCTAAACCTTTGCTCGACTCAAGTAGACCAAAGCAGAAAATTGAAACATCCAAGTCACTAGACAAAACCAAGACAAAAAATCCCCATGTTGACGGAAAACACACAAACACTCAAACAAGAGGATAGTGCTAATGAACGTATTAGATAACATGACAATGCTTCTAATCCCTCATGTGAAGTAGTAGATCCACTTGCTATACTCTCATCACCTCCCCACAAAGAAAGTAAGTGTAATTCTAACTCTTCATTTGATTCTTGTCCTATCATTCCGTTAGAAACACTTTCTCCTCTACAGAAATTGTACATTGATGATAATTTTTGTGAGAGGGATATGGGATGTGAGATACAAAAGACTGAGAGTAAAGAGGCAGAGAGTGAAAAACGTCAAATTAAAGGCCCAAATTTGGTGAGTGAAAATACATATGAGGTAAAAGTCACATAAAGCCCAAAAGAAAAAGACAAGAAAAAGAATGTGACGAGTGATTTTGTTTTGACTAATCCTTACAATTGTTCGAGTAGTGCTGTCTTATTTTTTCAGGATTTTGTTGAACCATTGAGAGGAGTTCAATTAGATCACTCCACATACAACAAAGAAGCCTTTTCAATTGAAGTTGAAGATTCTTCTCTCATTGCCGATTTAGATTTGAGGACGAATCCTTTTGAGGAGTGGGGGAATGATACATGCATGAGCGGGGTCAAATTACTCATATTGGACAAGAAGTTGAAGTTGTTCGATGTAAACAATAAAGGCCAAAACAATGCACGCATAGGAGGTGAAAAACGATGCATCTTGGACAAGAAACTGAATCTGTTTTTGAAGTCTGAAAAGTCAGCCAACTTGCGACGAGTTTTCGGATGGGATCCAGGCATTTCTGGGTCGGGTTATCTTCTAACAAATTATCCATCATTTAGTTACCTTTCCAACGCATCTTGAAACACACCAATCGGACATCGGGAACTCAAGATACGTTCAATTTACTGAAGACTGCGCATGTAGAAAACTGGATACAGGATTATTACGGGATTTTGTAAAATTCAGCCCAAAAGCTAACATATAAGGCTTTGGTCGAATTAAACTTAACCCAACCTAATTATTAATATTTAAATTATGTTTTCAGGGTTTTATATACTTTAGGAATCAGCCACCCTTCTCTCAAGCCGTTAGATCAAGTTCAATTTAATAGACCAGATTTGTTTGTTTATTTTATTCATTCTTAGCTTTAGGTTAAAGTCATCCTTCATCTATAAAAGGGTGATGCTTTGTTCTTTGTTTGACAAGATTTCATTGATTAATAAAAAGTTCTTTTTAGTATTCTTTGGGTTTGCAAGTGTTCGGTAAACTTGTCTAGAAGCCATCTTCAACATAAGATCATCGAGTTCTTGTGAGGGAGATCATCTTCACACTCTTGCTTGCCTAGGTAATTGCATCTAGAAGGGTGGGTTAGAGCCGCTTGAGGTTGCTTGCTTAGATAATTGAATCTAAGAGGGTGCCGAGGACAAAACAACAACAACGATTTGCAAGCCATCTTCATCTTCAACCTTCACACCATCTTCCATAATTCCATAAACAAAGCTGGAATTTTCAGATTTGTTTTACCTATCTCCTTATCTTAGTCTTTTTCAATCTTTTGTTTTTATTCTTATTAATCATCTTATCTTCCCTCTTATCTTCGTTTCTTGAATTTCCAGCATTAAATCTGAAATTTTCAAGAAAAGCCTTCTCTTTTCATCTTGAATTTTTAGATCTGCCCAAAGCTTTCTTGATTGAGTCTAGAGCTCCTAGTTTTTTACAACAACTTGACTGAAGGCTTCCAAATCTAAGATCGCGTTGCTCTATCACTTTAACCCCAACTTTTCGATCAGAATAGTGCTGGCCACATTAGTACAACTCCCACCATCAATAATCATGAAACATACCTTCCCATTAATGTTGCACCTTCTGTGGAAGATATTTTCTCTTTGTTCCTCCTAGGTGTTTACTTAGGCGTTAAGTAATCGCTTTACCACAAAAACTTCTCCATTAGCAGCAGCAAATTCGGGATTTTCTTTTACATCCTTGATGTCTTTTTCTTCTTCATGATCAGAAGCGACCTCTCCATTGTCCAACAATAGCATGGTATTCCGATTATGACATTGATTGGCCATATGACCTCGTCCAAGGCATTTGAAGCACTTGATCTCACTTGAACGTTCCTTGCCCTCTATTGTCTTGCCTCGGCTTGTTTCCACCATGGTTGGCTTTGTTTTGGAGGTCTCGGCTGGTTCTCTTATTTGGAGGGGTGTGTTCTTTCGTGCACTACTCCACTTAGGGTCGTTGGTGCTCTTGTGTCTTTTAACGGTCCTTCTCTTTTGACGCCTTTCGACCTTCATTGCCATATCTACCATTTCATCAATTTCCACATAATGTTGTAATTTTACAATGTCGACAATCTCTCTATTCAACACGGTGAGAAATCTGGTAATTGTTGCTTCTCTATCTTCATCCACATTGGCACATATCATTGCAACCTCCATCTCTTGGTAATATATTCCTCTACACTTTGGTTTCCTTGCTTTAAGGTTTGTAATTTGTGGGAAAGGTCTCGGTGATAATGAGTTGAATGTACCTTCTCCTCATGATGCTTTTCATATCATGCCACGTTGTAATTGGCCATTCTCCATTTCTCCTCCTAGACAAGGTTAATTGGTCCCACCAAATAAGTGCATGATCAATGAATCCCGTAATAATCTCGTATCCAATTTTTTGCATGCACAATCTTTAGTAAAATAGACGTATCTTGAGTTTCTGACATCGAAATGGTCTTGAATAATGGTAAATTCTTTAGAACACAACTCGACCCATAATGCCCAAATCCTATTCGAAAAGTCACCTCAAGTCAACTGATTTTCCAGACTTAGAAAACAGTTTCAACTTCTTGTCTTCAATGCATCTTTCCAGCCCTCCCATTCATGTATCATCCTCTCCTTCCTCCAAAGGATTCATCCTCGAATCTAAAGTATCAAAGGGAAGAAAATCAGTGTGAAATAGTGTCAACTTCTTGTCTTTAGTGCATATTTCCACCCTTCCTATGCATGTATCATCCCCCCATTGCTCAAAAAGATTTGTTCCTGAATTTGAATCGGTGATGGGGACCAGGTCATCAAAGTACCGTAGGAGATAAGTCATGTCGAAGGATTCTTGTTCTGAGTCTCCTTCAGCCATGTTATGTACGAGTTCCTTCTTATTGATAGCATAATCATCAGTCTTATTTAGGTCATAAGGCAACTCATTCACATCATCGTCAATATTTACCGTTAGATGATGATCATTTTCTTTGTCTCAACACGGCAAGTCCGCATCTTCCCACCATTCTCAGGATAGAAAATTTCTTCCTCATCATAGGGCAAGAGTAGATTTTTGACAGCCTCTGTACCATGACTCCTCAATGGTTTGTCTGCACTATCCCCTTGGACTAGGGATGAGTCTTCTTCCTTCGGATTTGTCCTACTAGAGTCGACATGGTTATTAGTAGGGTTATGAAAAGTGGAAGGTGGAGATGTACCTATATCAACGGATGAGTATGACATCTGACATGTTGTGGACTATCGTAGTTGATGTTTGATTTAGATTGCTTGTTCAACGAAATCCATTAGATTTTTATACGGTTGGAATCGTGTTGGCGATCTCTTCATTTAATCCAAAATAGAATCATTTTACCATGTCTTGTTCTTTTTCAATGATATTAGATCGGTGCATAAGTACGAGCATGGTGTTGAAGTACTTTTCCACGAACATTGTACCCTGTGTCAATCGTTGAAGCTTTTTCTTGATGTCCTCATAACATTCTAGTGAGACATAATGAATCCTCATGATCCGCTTTAATTTACTCCAGGAATCAATTTGTCGTTTGCCATAAAACTTTCAGTGTTTCACTAATCTATTCCACCAAATAGTAGCATGGTTAGTGAATCCTCTAATAGCTAACGAACATGTTACTGTATCACAATGCTTTCTTTAATCTTGTACTTCCATTCACAATAAGCATCTGGGTCGGATGTTGTGCGTTGGTATAGCCAAATGATGTAACCCGTCCTTGATGATGTTTGAGACGGCTACATTGATTGTAGGATCTAGGAAGGCAAGCAAGTGATTTTGCAAAGTAAAATGGCTGCAAGAGAAAGGATATATTGATAGGTGATGTACGGAAGTGATGTAGGATGATTTGAAGGAAAATGAAGTTGGAAATGGAAGGAATGTATGGTTCGAATATGGTGGTGTTTAAGGATGGAAATGGGGATGATAGTATCTTAAAGAATCAAGGAAGAAACTAGGCTATAGAGAGCCTAACCCCGACCTTATATGATTTCTTTAAGGGGTGGTAGAAAGGACTTGGACCCGTTAGTTATAAAGAACCAAGAACCCAAAGTATCAAGGTGGATAAAGAGGTTGATGCCACAAGTACAAGTACTTGATAAGTTGATAAAGTTTAATTAAGAAATAAAGAGAGAAAATTCTCATAAAAGGAAATTTATATTATGAAGTGAGATGTTTACAAAATGAAAATACAACTTATATTTATAGTTGATGAAGGGGCATGGCCGAAAAGCCCTCTCAATTATCCGGCTAGGGTGGTGTCTCCCTCCAATGGTCTCATACTTGTTCGGCTGAAATGGAGTCTCCCTCCCAAGGGACTTTGGCGCAAAGTTCAACTTTCCCTCCATGTGTTTGCCACCCATTCAAGTTCCCTCCAAATTGAAGGGACATGTTCCTTAGGAGGAGGGGATACGATCTTTGAGGTGGTGAGCTGGCATGTGTAGGTGGAGCTGAAGTGAGCTGGTTGAGCTTGGTGTGAGTTGGATTGAGCTGAGCTACTTAGCAAAATGAGCTAGCTTAATCTTCGAGTTGTTTTGAGCTTTCATGATCTGCCCTTAGCTAGGTGATGTACTCCGTCCTTGGTGATGCTGGAGACGGCTTCTTTGATTGTTAGATCTATGAAGGAAGCAAGAAACCTACAAGCAAGATAGGCTTGAAAGAATAAGAGGCGTTGTAATGGTGGCTGCAGAAGATGGTATGATTGATGTATGGAAATGGTGATGGAAACGGATGGAAATGGTGAGGTAGTATCTTAAGAATTCAAGGAAGAAACTATGCTATAAAGAATAAGGTCCTTGAACTGATCCAAGTTTTCCTTAAACTCTTTGAACTAATCCAAGCTCCTTGTGAGGTCTTTGAGCTGATCCGAGCATATACTTTCATCCATAGTACCTGAAGAAATAACAAACAAATTTGTGAGCTGAAATGAAGCTAAAATATGATGAAACTTAAGTTAAAAGATGCAATGCATGGTAAATATACTGAAATGACTTAAACTAAATATAAAGATGTGTTTTAATGAATATAAGTATAATATAAAGATGTGAATCATAGGTTGTATAAGAATATCATATATTATGCAAGCATATGATAATTCAAGTATTCCCTAATATGCAAAAGTATGCCTAGAACAATATATAATGCATAAAGAAGATAATAAAAGATGAAGTAAGGTAGAACTCCCTTAGAATCAGCCTTAAGGATCTTCAATGGTTTTATCATATTATGGAGAAAGTTGATGCTGATTAGGATTGTATACTAGGTAAGCTAGTCCTTGAAGCTTTTGAGCTCCCTTAGAATGCTTCTCCTTTGTCTTTGAGCTGATCCGAGCACTCTTTGTGGTTTTGAGCTAATCCAAGCTCCTAATGAGGTCTTTGAGCTATTCCAAGCTGCCCTTAAACTCCTTGAGCTAATTTACGCTCCTTGTGAGGTCTTTGAGCTATCTCGAGCTTATTCCTTCATCCATAGTATCTAAAGAACATTAAACAATGTGTGAGCTGAAAACAAAGCTATAATAAGATGCATGATTAGGTATAAAAAATGCAATGTATTCTAAACAAGCTTAAATGAGCTACAATTAGATGTAAAGATGTGGCTTAGTGCAATGCATTACATTGCAACATGTAATACATTATATAGCTTTTTATCTAAGGTCGAATCTTCTACAAATGATTTTAAAACACGAAGACACTTATTAGAAATAACTTCCCTGAAAGATTTGGCTTTAGAACTGGTAATTGTCCTTGTGGCAACACTTCTGGATCCAGTGCTGGTATGCTTGCGTCATCCTCCCCTTCTTTTAAGCTTTGTTTAAAATTGTCGTTGTCTTCAAATGGGAAAAGATCTGTGATATTGAAAGTTGCACTTACATTATATTCTCTGGGCATATGCAATTTGTAGGCATTATCATTTACTTTCTCTACCACTTGGAACAAACTATCTCCTCTTGGAAGTAACTTGGATTTCTATTGGTTTGGAAACCTTTCCTTTCTAAAGTGAACCCAAACCCAATCTCTGACCTCAAAGTTGGCCTTCTTGCTGCGGCCCTTGTTGGCTTGTTGCTTATATTGGCAGGTTTTGTTCTCAATATTCTCCTGAACCTGTTTGTGTAGGTTTTCACAAACTCTGCCTTGCTTTTGCCATCCTTGTTTAGCACATGTTCACATGGTAAAAGGAAAAAGATCCAAAGGTGTCAAAGGATTAAAACCGTATACTACCTCAAATAGAGAGTGCTTGGTTGCGGAATGGACTGAGCTATTGTAGGCGAACTCTACATGTACAAACATTATTCCCATGTTTTGATGTTCTTTCGAATGAGAGATCACAATAGGGTAGATAAGACCCTGTTCACTACTTCAGTTTGTCCATTGGTCTGAAGATGGCAGGTGGTGGAGAATAGCAACTTGGTCCCTTATTTACTCCATAGTGTCCTCCAAAAGTGGCTAAGGAATTTGACATCTCAATTTGAGACAATAGAATTGGGAACTCCATGCAATCTTACCACTTCCTTGAATAACAAGTTGGATATATTTGTTGCATCGTCCGTCTTATGGCATGGTATGATATGAGTCATTATAGAAAAATGATCAACCACCACAAAATGGCATCTTTCTCGTTCTTGGTCCTGGGCAGTCCGAGCACAAAATCCATGTAGATATCATCCCACGGTGCACTTGGAATTTGTAGAGGCATGTACTGATAGAGAAGCGCAAATTCAAATAAAGAGAAAAACAAAACAAATCTAAAAATTTAGATTTGCTTATGGTGGTGTGATACATGTATGGGGGGCTAAAATGATGCATTGTAGCCAAAGAGTTTAAGCTGTTTTATAAGTCTGGAATTTCAGCCTACTTGCATCGAATTTTCGGATGGGATCCGGGCACTTCTGAGTCTACATGTCTTCTTCAAACATATTCATCTGTCTCTTAGCTTTCCAACGCATCTTGGAACGCATCAATACGACATCGGGAACTCAAGTTATGTCCATTTTAGTGAAGACTGTGCGAGCAGAAATCTCTATACGATTTTATCACGGGAAATATTATTTATTACGAATTTTCAATAATTTTATTGATTATTTTTACTTAAATTTAATCTAGGATTCTTTATGAAGATATTTAGATGATTTAGGATTAGATTTGTTATTTATTTATTAGTTTTTTAGGTTAGATAAAATATGTTTATTTATTTTATTATTATCTTTACTTTTCCTAATTTAAGTTGAACGTTTCATTTGTAGCCTATTTAAAGGCATATTTGCTTCACTAATAAGAACAACATCATGAAGTTTTGAGTTACAAAAAGCCTTTGGCTATGGGCCATTTTATTTTCAAGGTAGATAGATTTGCCTTGTTATTTTTCGTATCAGAAGTCTTCTTCAACGTAAGTTCGTCAAGTTCTTGTAATGGAGATCATCTTCACACTCTTGCTTGCCTAGGTAATTGCATCTAGGAGGGTGGGTTAGAGCCGCTTGAGGTTGCTTGCTTAGATAATCGCGTCTAAGAGGGTGTCGAGGACAAAATATCCTACAACATCTATCTCGTCATCATCCATTCATCGAAGAGATTCGTGCCGTTTGCAGGTGTTTGCCTATTCAATTGCGATTAGGGGGTGCCAAGGACAAATCTATCCAACACCGCCACCATCAAATTCATCCTATCTCGTTTTCTACATCAAGATCATGCTTTATTATTGGTTTGCTGAACGTGGAGTTTGGGGTTTTCTTGGATCATATTAGTGAGTTTGCTAGATTAATTGTGATCTGAGGGTTCCTAGATTTTGAGGTCATTCTTGGATCCTAGCTTCCGTATCAGGTGGTGGCGTCAATGGAGGAAGCTTGAATATGTGGAGATGGCGTGATGAATTGATAGTTGTTGTTTTGTCCTCGGCACCCTCTTAGACGCAATTATCTAAGCAAGCAACCTCAAGCGGCTCTAACCCACCCTCCTAGATGTTTTAAGAAGAAATGTTGACCCATAAATGCCTGGATCTCATCCAAAAATGCTTCGCAAGTTGACTGATGTTTCTGACTTGCAAAGCAGTTTCAACTTCTTTTCCAAGATGATTATTTTGACCCCTCTCGTGCTCGTATCAAAGGTCTTTAAAGAGCACGAGATCAGTTTACTTACCTCGCTAAATATTTATTCTTGGAGTGTTTAGTGAGATTTCTAGTTTTCTTTTGCTTTTTACCATTTAAATCTGAGTGTTTCAGGATGTCAGAAATGAGTAACGATGAAGAACCACATGAGGCGACTCTTCAAGAAGTTTCGGATACTCTCAATAAACTTGAACGGACTGTAACCTCATTGGCAACCAAGCTTGAGCACACCGATACAATCGTGACCGCAATCACTCAAACCATTGGGAGATTAGAAACCACTACTATCGCAAGCGATGCTGAGGAGCCTAAGCGTCCAAATCTTGTTCCCATTCAGAATAGACGCCAAAACCCCCTACATAGGCACAATCATCGCATAGAACCGAGACGAGCAACAAACACCTTAGCCAAACCAAAGATCACTGTACCACCTTTTCAAGGAAGGTATGACCCTAATGCTTATTGTGACTGGGAAAATTGAGTTGATCTTCTATTCGAGCATTATCAATGTCCCAAAGAGGATCAAGTTCCACTGTTGACTCTCAAATTCACTGAACATGCATCCATTTGGTGGTCCCAATTGGTCCGTAATCGGTGTCTCAATGGAGAAGCCAAGATAACCTCATGGGGAGAACTTAAAAAAGTCATGCGAGAATGATTCATTCCCCCATTATATCAACTGGAGATCAAACAAAAGTTACAAACGATCCAACAAGGCTACAGAACTGCTGATGAGTATCTCAAAGAGATGGAATCATTGATGCAAAGAGCCGACATACAAGAGGATGAAGAGGATACAATGACTAGGTTTGTTATCGGACTCAATGACAACATTCTTGAGGTACTTGAACTCAAAACCTACTACACCCTTCAAGAGGCATTCCAATTCACCATGACAATCGAAAAGCGCATCAAAGATCGACAATAGAATTATCACTATGACAGAGGCACCCCTCAACCTTTATCTCATTCTAATTCTTCTAAACCTTTGCTCGACTCAAGTAGACCAAAGCAGAAAATTAAAACATCCAAGTCACTGGACAAAACCAAGACAAAAAACCCCATGTTGACAGAAAACACAAAAACACTCAAACAAGAGGATAGCGATAATGAACACATTAGACAAGATGACAATGCTTCTAATCCCTCATGTGAAGTAGTAGGTCCACTTGCTATTCTCTCATCACCTCCCCACAAAGAAAGTAAGTGTAATTCTAACCCTTCATTTGATTCTTGTCCTATCATTCCGTTAGAAACACTTTCTCCTCTACAGAAATTGTACATTGATGATAATTTTTGTGAGATGGATATGGGATGTGAGATACAAAAGACTGAGAGTAAAGAGACCGAGAGTGAAAAAAGTCAAATTAATGGCCCAAATTTGGTGAGTGGAAATACATATGAGGTAAAAGTCACACAAAGCCCAAAAGAAAAAGACAAGAAAAAGAATGCGACGAATGATTTTGTTTTGACTAATCATTACAAATGTTCGAGTAGTGTTGTCTTATTTTTTTAGGATTTTGTTGAACCATTGAGAGGAGCTCAATTAGACCACCCCACATACAACAAAGAAGCCTTTTCAATTGAAGTTGATGATTGTTCTCTCATTGTCGATTTAGATTCGAGGACGAATCCTTTTGAGGAGTGGGGGAATGATACATGCAAGGGTGGGGTTAAATTACTCATGTTGGACAAGAAGCTCAATTTGTTCGATTCAAACAATAAAGCCAAAACAATGCATGCATAGGAGGTAAAAAACGATGCATCTTGGACAAGAAACTGAATCTGTTTGTGAAGTCTAGAAAGTTAGCCAACCTGCGACGAGTTTTCGGATGGGATACAGGCATTTATGGGTCGAGTTGTCTTATAACAATTGTCCGTTATTCAGTTATCTTTCAAACGCATCTTGAAACGTATCAATCGGACATCGGAAACTCAAGATACGTCAAATTTACTGAAGACTGCACATGAAGAAAACTAGATACGGGATTATCACGAGATTTTGTAAAAATCAGCCCAAAAGCTAACATATAAGGCTTTGGACGAATTAAACTTAGCCCAATGTATTTATTATCATTTAAATTGATGTTTTTAGGGTTTTATATACTTTAGGAACCCAGCCACCCTTCTTTTAAGCCGTTAGATCAAGTCCAATTTAATGGACCAGATTTGTTTGTTTATTTTATTCGTTCTTAGTTTAGGTTAAAGCCATCCTTCATCTATAAAAGGACGATGCTCTCTTCTTCTTTTTTATATTTTCTTTTATTTATGAAATATTTAGTGAGTTTGTTTTTGCAAGTGCTGATTACTTGTGCCTTCAAAGTCTTCTTCAACATAAGTTCGACGAGTTCTTGTGAGGGAGATCATCTTCACACTCTTGCTTACCTAGATAATCGCGTCTAGGAGGATGGGTTAGAGCCGCTTGAGGTTGCTTGCTTAGATAATTGAGTCTAAGAGGGTGCCAAGGACAAAACAACGTCAACAATTCGCAAGCCATCTTCATCTTCAACTTTCACACCATCTTCCATAATTCCATAAACAAAGCTGGTATTTTCAGATTTGTTTTATACCTATCTTTTTCTTAATATTTTTTCATCTTTTTATTTATATTCTTATTTCTTATCATCTAATCCTTCATCTTGTCTTTCTTTCTTTAATTTCCCAGCCTCGAATCTGAATTTTTCAAGAAAAGCCCTTCTCTTTTCTCTTGAATTTTCAGATCTGCTCATACTTTTCTTGATTGAGTCTAAAGCTCCTAGTTCTTGCTACAACTTGATTGATGGCTTCCAAATCCAAGATTGCGCTACTCTATCACTACTATTTGGTGGAATAGATCAGTGAAAGACCGAAAGTTTTATGGCAAACGACAGATTGATTCCTGGAGTGAATTAAAGCGGATCATGAGGATTCATTATGTCCCACCAGAATATTATGAGGACATCGAGAGAAAGCTTCAATGATTGACACATGGTACAATGTCTGTGGAAAAGTACTTCAACATTGTGCTAGTACTTATGCACCGAGCTGATATCATTGAAAAAGAACAAGACATGGAAAAACGATTTTATTTCAGATTAAATGAAGAGATTGCTAACAACGAATATCAACCTATGAAAATTTGATGAATTTCGTCGAGCAAGCAATCCAAATAGAACATCAACTATGATAGTCCACAGCCCATTAGATGTCATACTCATCCGTTGATATAGGTACATCTCCACCTTCCACTTTTCATAACCCTACTAATAACCATATCGACTCTAGTAGGACAAATCCGAAGGAAGAAGACTCATCCCTAGTCCAAGGGGATAGTGCAGACAAACCATTGAGGAGTCATGGTACAAAGGTTTTCAAAAATATATTCTTGCCCTATGACGAGGAAGAAATTCTCTATCCTAAAGAATGGTAGGACGATGCTGACTTGTCGTGTTGTGACAAAGAAAATGATCACCGACAATGATGTGAATGAGTTGCCTTATGACCCAAATGAGACCGATGATTATGCTGCCAATAAGAATGAACTCAGACATAACATGGCCGAAGGAGACTTAGAACAAGAATCCTTCGACACGATTTACTTCCACGGTACTTTGATGACTTGGTCCCCATCATCGATTCAGATTCGGGGAAGAATCTTTTTGAGCAGTGGGGGAATGATAATTGCATAGAAGGGCTGGAAATATACATTAAAGATAAGAAGCTGACACCGTTCCACATGCCCGATTTTCTTCCCTTTGATACTTTAGATTCGAGGACGAATCCTTTTGAGGAACGAAAGGATGATACATGCATGGGAGGGCTGGAAAGATGCATTGAAGACAAGACGTTGAAACTATTTTCTAAGTCTGGAAAATCAGTTGACTTGAGGTGACTTTCCAAATGGGATCCAGGCATTTATGGGTCAAGTTGTCTTCAGAATAATTAACCGACATTTAGTTACCTTTCTAACGCATGTTGAAACACATCATTCTGATGCCAGGAACTCAAGATACGTCCATTTTACTGAAGACTGCGCATGTAGAAAATTGGGTACGTGATTATTACAGGATTTTGTAAAATTCAGCCCAAAAGTTATGGCTTTGGACAAATTAAACTTAACCCAATATATTTATTATCATTTAAATTGATGTTTTAGGGTTTTATATACTTTAAGAACCAACCACCCTTCTCCCAAGCCGTTAGATCAAGTCCAATTTAATGGACCAAATTTCTTTGTTTATTTTATTCATTCTTAGCTTTAGGTTAAAGCCATCCTTCATCTATAAAAGGATGATGCCGTCTTCTTTATTTTCAGATTTTCATTTATTAATAAGAAGTTCTCTTTTGAGATTTTAGTATTCTTTGAATACGTGTTTGCAAGTGTTCGGTAAACTTGTCTAGAAGCCATCTTCAACGTTTCAACTGGGTTGATTGTTGTTGATCTTTGCACTCTGGGTTGCCTATCTAATTGCAGGTAAGAGGGTCATTTTTAAGCCATATCAAGGAGGTTGCCATGTTAATCGCGACTAGAAGGGTTCTGCTGGCATAATCTCTGTTCCATAATCCACCATCATATTCTTCAACTCAACTCCATTGTCGCCATCACCATCATTGAAATCTGAAAATTTCAGATTTGTTTTTCTATCCTCTAAATTTATCTTTATCGATCATGTTAGTTCCATTCTTATTATTCATCACCTGACCCTTCTTCTTGACATTGTTTCTTTAATTTTCTAGCCTTAATTCTGAAAATTTCAAGAAACGCCTAAAAGTTTCTCTTGAAATTCTAGATTGGCGCCTAACTTTCATGATTGAGTCAAAAGCGCTAGGTTTGCTTCCAAGCCAACAAATTGAAGGTTCCCTCGTCCCTAGACAGCCTCATATCATTGTTGGTCAAGAAAGGTTATGAGTTTCTTGCCAAGTAAATAACCCCTTTCTTTTTTCTTTTACTCTAAACTTACCTTTACATCATATTTTCTTCCTTTTCTTCTTAAACTAACCATTTCAGCAACGCAAAGCACGATACTTTCCTAAGTCTTGAGTAAGTTCCTTAAAGAACTTTACAAGAGAGAAAGGAGTGGAAAAAGGCAATTTGAGTGTGTGAGATCTGAAGAGGACAAAAAAGCCAAGTAACATCCCAGAGTGCAAATACGAGCATTAAGTCGAGTGTAATTTTCCTTGGAGTGAACAATGAGGCTTTGTGAGTGATTTTTGTAAGGCTTTTTCATTTTCTTAGTTTATCACTAACAATGGCACAAGATTTTTTTCCATCTACTTCCAACAAGGTTCTTGTTGTTAAAAGAACATAAAGCCTACAAGCTAAGGATGATGACCGGAAAAGGGAGAACATCTTCTACACCCAATGCCATGTGGATGACAAAATATGCTCCATGATCATCGATAGAGGAAGTTGCACCAACGTGGCCAGTATTATGATGGTGGAACGACTTGGTTTAAAGACCACTAAACATCCAAGTCCCTACAAATTATAATGGTTGAATGAGGGAGGCGAACTAAAGGTCAACAAGCAAGTACAGATTCCATTTTCAGTTGGAAAGCACAAGGATGAAGTCTTGTGTGATGTAGTGCCCATGAGTGCGAGCCATCTCTTGTTAGAGAGACCATGGCAGTTTGATAAAAGAGCCATCCATGACGGATTCACTAATCGCTACTCTTTCATGTTCAAAGGAAAAAAGTTCATTTTGACACCATTAAACTAAAGCCAAGTACATCATGATCAAATCCAATTAAGCAAGAGGATTGTAGCATGGATGAGAGCAAAAAGGAGGAAGAAATCAAAGAGAAGGCAATAGAAAAAGAACATTTTGAAGAAGGACAAACAGATGGAGTTGAAAATGAAAATGAGGAAGTGGATGTAAGAAAAGTTGGAGTTAAAAATGAGAGAGTTCAAAAGAATGAGTTTGGAGATAAAGAGAAAGAAAAACAGATTTTATCTAACCCTACTTTTTCTCATATTCTTTCTTTTGTCTTGCAAGATATTCCAAGAGACGTATCTGTCAAATTGATGATTCAAGAAACATGTCCTCTGAAGAACCAATGAGTGTGACTTTTGGTGATCTACAAGACATGTCCCTTGACGTTTCAAAGGTTGTGACACTTGAAGTTCCAAGAGATATGATCTTTTTAATATTCCAAGTGCATTGCCAAGCTTGAAAAAAAAATCAGCAACCAACGCCCATTAAACATCCACAATGGTTTGCTACTTCCATTCATCTTGTTAATTGTTTCTCATATTCCAACTTTGATTTATTTTGCAGCAACTTTTTTCATGGTGTTATCCTGCCAAACTATGATGGCGAGTTCTTCTATCATTGTGAGAATGATTGGTGCATCAAACTCTGCCATTACAAGAGAGTTCAAAAGTCAAGACTCTTCACCAACCATAATGATGATTCAAGGAGTGAAGATGAAGAGTTACATACTGATACAATCCTAATCAGCATCAACTTTCTCCATAATGTGATCACACCATTAAAGATCATCAAGGCTAATTCTAAGGGAGTTCTACCTTACTTCATCTTTTATTATCTTCTTTATGCATTATATATTGTTATAAGCATGCTTTTGCATATTAGGAAATACTTGAATTATCATATGTTATCATTTATTTGCATAATATATGATATTCATGCATAACCTATGATCCACATCTTTATATTTATTTTAAGTCATTTAAGTATGTTTACATTGCATAGCATCTTTTAACTTAAGTTTGCATCATATTTTAGCTCCATTTCAGCTCACACATTATTTATTGTTTATTGTTTCTTTAGGTACTAAGGATGAAGGCACAAGCTAGGCACAACTCAAAGACCTCACAAGAAGCTCAAATCAACTCAAGGAGTTTAAGGACAGCTTGGATTAGCTCAAGGACATTACTAGGAGCTCAGATTAGCTCGAAGGCTACTAGGAGTGCTCATATTAGCTCAAGGACAAAAGAGAGCACTCTAAGTAAGCTCACAAGCTTAAAGGACTTGCTCACCTAGCTAAGGGCAGCTCATGAAAGCTTAAATCAGCTTGGAGATTGAGCTAGCTCTTTTAGCTAGTGATATGATCTCGACTATGAGTTTTGAATCATATATGTGAATGCCCGATCGTGATTCTAGTAAGAACTCTGCAGTGCTTTGAATGTATTCTGAAATTACTCAAACAACAATGTAAGTAGAAATAGATAAATAAGAAATAGAAATAATGGGATGAAAGATATGTAGAAGGGGTGTAGGAAGAGTGATAGTTGTGATTATGGAAGAAAAAAAAATAAAAGATGAAAATGTAGGTGAAGATGATGGGGTGTTGGCGTTAAGATGAAGAAATTCAAAGGATGGATTGTGACCCCCTAACTATAAAGAGTTAGGAACCAGCAATATAATAAAGTGGAAATGAAGTGGTAGGATATGGAACGTGACCCACTAGCTATAGATGAGCTAGGAACCAACGCTATAACAAAAGGGAAATGGATGAAGACTACAAGACTAACTTGAAGCCGATAAAGTTCCACAAGAGAACAAGAATGAAAGCAATCTTTCAAAGATGTTTTATATATTCAAAGTGTGTCTTACAATGATCCTAAAGATGCCTATTTATAGTAGAAGTAGGCAGAATATGAAAAGGTGTTACAAGAAAGATGAATGCTCATCTTAATGCACTTGAATACACATGAATGCTTTGTCCTTTCTTCTCATCTTCAAAGCTGATTAGTTTAGACAAATTGAGGTTGAATTTAGTCATATTTTCGTCCAAATTAAGAAGGACTCTTGGGCTGCCTTGTTTTGCTATCATATGAAGAGAAAGGGGATGAATGTGGACAAGGATGAATGTAGACATCCTTGCTGTCCAGTTTAAGTGCAACTCTTCATCTTCCAAGCTGATTAATATGACTTGAATGTCATAAAAGGTGAGTTTCATCCAGCCTTCATTTCATGTCTCCTCAATGAATTTTGAAACCCCCACTTGAATGGTGATAACATCAACCTTGAATGCCTTGAATTTGCTGAATTAAGATGGCCATCAATTGCTTGTCTCTTGGTAGAAGATGAAAGAACTCTTCCTTGGCTCAAATTCATTCAAATCATCCATGCAAAATTCCCGTAATAAAAATTTCAGCCTGCACTGTCTTCAGTAAATCATTCGTATCTCAAGCTCCCGATATCGGATTGAGGTGATTCAAAAGGCATTGGAAAGCTAAGAGATGGAGGAATAACGTCCAATTGATTTCTGGATCCAAACACGTCTGTATCGCATCCAGAATTGGAAGACATTCTGCTGATATTCTTGCATCTGGTAAAACCGTTCATCTTCCCTCATGCACCTAGACACAAAGGTAAACTTTATTCAATCTTTAATTGAAAACATGCATGTAAACAATTAAGAGTTAGTTTAATAAATGAGCTAGTTTGATGAATGAACTAGTTTAATTAATGAACTAACTTTATTCAATGAACTAATAATCTTGAATGAACTAGTTTAATCAATGAACTACTTAGTTAAATGAAGTGTATAACTAAATGAACTACATGTTTAAATGCAACGCATGCTTTAATGAACAACATGTTTATTGAATGCAATGAATGTTATGCAAACTTTAAATACTCATGCAAATTCATGCATAAGCAAAGTAAAGTGTTCCTCCCTTATTATTTCTTCTTTCTCACGTCCCAAGCTTGATGTAAACATATTTTCCATGGCTGCTTGGAACTCCTTGACCCTTGCTCGAGTAATGGGGCCACCTGGGTACTTCTCTGGGTCTTTGCCATTGACGTTCATATCAGCTAGCCAGCTCAGCTCAATTCAGCTCATTCCAAGCTCAACTAGCTCACTTTAGCTCTACCTACACATGCCAGCTCACCACTCCTAGGGTCATGTCGCCTTTTAAAGGAACATGTCCCTAGCTACTTGGAGGGAAAGCCATTTTGTGCCAAAATCAAGTGGAGGGAGACACCAAGATGGCCGAACCGTCATCAGCCCTTTGGAGGGAGACACCTACCTATTCGGCTACCCCTTCATCCATGTAGTGCCTATTCGGCCACACCCCTAGAAAACTATAAATAGGTCATTTCATTTGTAAACATCTCATCTCATTTTATCTATCAAATTACTTTGTGAGAATTTTCTCTTTTAGTTCTTTTTAGAACTTTATCGACTTATCAAGTATTTGTGCTTGTGGCGTCAACCCTTCTAATTCCCTTAATACTTTTGGTTCCTATCTCTTTATAGATAGTGGGTCAAAGTCCTTTCTACCACCCCTTAATGATATCATATAAGGTCCGGGTTTAGGCTTTCTATATAGCCTAGGTTCTTCCTTGATTCTTTATGATACTATCATCCCATATTTCACCTACCATTATCACTATCCTTTCCATTTTCTCGTCCAAATTATCCTACATAAACCGCCCACTACACTTCACCAAATTTGCCCATCTTCATCATTCTTCTACGCATTCTTATCACCTTACTTCATCTTCCATTTAAAGCCCCTCTTGCTTGTAGGATTCTTGCTTCCTTCCTAGATCCAACAATCAGAGTAGCAGTCCTAACAACATCAAGGACGACCTTACATCATTTGGTATCAAAGCTATTAGTGGAAGAAGCAAGTTCATCGAGTGAAGCCCGATTCAAGAAGTTATAAGTGACTATCCTTTTGTCATTTCAATTTGTTCAAAAAATAAAAAGAAAAAAAAGAAAAAAAGATTTGAAAAGTATAAAAAAAGAAGAGAAAAGAAAGTTTCGGATAACACAAGTCCAAGGGTGAAAAGCACAACAACATCATCTTCAACATCATCAAGCCTGAAGCCATCTTCTTCAAGACTTTGATTGTTGGTCAAGAAAGGTTGTAAGTTTATTGACAAGTAAGTAAACTTTTTTTTTCATTTTCTATTCTAAACTTACCTATACACCATATTTTCTTCTTTTTCCTTTATTTTAAAATAATATTTCAGCCAATGGACAAGATACAAAACTTGCCTAAGTCTTAGTAAGTTCCTTAAAGAACTTTACAAGAGAGAAAGGAGTGAAAAAAGGCAAATTGAGAGTGTGAGATCAGAAGGGGATAATAAAAGCCAAATAACATCCAAGAGTGCAAACACGAGTGTTGAGAGGAGTGTAATTTTCCTTGGAGTGAACTATGAGGTTTTTGTTGAGTGCAAGTTGGTAAGGTGATATAAGGCTGTCTAGGGACGTGGAACCTTCAATTTGGTTACTTGGAAGCAAACCCAGGCTGTCTAGGGACGTGGAACCTTTAATAAGGCTGTCTAGGTGATTTAAAGCTGTCTAGGGACGTCGAACCTCCTATCTGAAATTTCAAGAGAAACTTTTTGGGTGTTTCTTGAAATTTTTAGAATTAGGGCTGGAAAATTAAAGAAACAAAGCCAAGAAGAAGGGTTAGATGATTAATAATAAGAATAAAACTAAAAAGATCGATAAAAATAAATTCAGAGGATAGAAAAACAAATCTGAAATTTCTAGATTTGAATGATGGTGATGGCGACAATGGAGTTGAGTTGAAGAAGATGATGGTGGATTATGGAATAGAGGTTATGCCCGTGGAACCATCCTAGTCGTGATTAACTAGGCAACCTCCGTGAATGGCTTAAAACTGATCCTCCTACCCGCAATTAGATAGGCAACTCGGAGTGTGAAGATCAGCAACAATCAACCCGGTTGAAACGTTGAAGATGGCTTGTAGACAAGTTTATTGAACACTTGCAAACACGTATTCAAAGAATATTAAAATCTCAAAAGAGAACTTTTTATCAATCAATGAAAATCTTCAAAACAAAGAAGAAAGATCATCCTTTTTATAGATGAAGGATGACTTTAACCTAAAACTAAGAATGAATAAAATAAACTAAGAAATCTGGTCCATTAAATTGAACTTGATCTAACGGGCTTGGGAGAAGGGTGGTTGGTTCCTAAAGTATATAAAACCCTAAAAACGTCAATTTAAATGATAATAAACACACTGGATTATGTTTAATTCACCTAAAGCCTTATATGTTAGCTTTTGGGATGAATTTTACAAAATCCCGTAATAATCTCGTATCCAGTTTTCTGCATGCGCAGTCTTCAGTAAAATGGATGTATCTTGAGTTTCTGACATTGGAATGATGTGTTTCAAGATGTGTTGGAAATGTAACTGATACGAGCACGAGAGGGGTCAAAATAATCATCTTGGAAAAGAAGTTGAAACTGCTTTGCAAGTCAGAAACATCAGTCAACTTGCGAAGCATTTTTGGATGGGATCCAGGCATTTATGGGTCAACATTTCTTCTTAAAACTTGTCCGGCTGCAAATTAGCTTTCCAACGCATCTTGAAACACCTCAATCAGACATCTGGATCTCAAGATACGTCTATTTTAGCGAAGACAGCGCATGCAGAAATTCCTATTCGGGATTAATACGGGATTTTTGGATAATTTCGAATTTTCAAGATTTTATTTGATTATTTGTAATTTAAATCAATATAGGATTCTGCAATATCTATTAGGATCAGATTTATTTAATTAGGATTTTATTTTTAGCATTTATTTATTATTAGAAGTTACTTATCTAATTAGGAGATTAGATTTTAGCATTTATTTATTGTATTTAATTCCTAAGTTTAGTAGAATTAAAACTTCTCCATGGCTTATATAAAGGAGGCTTCACCCACATTGTAATTCAGATTTCATTGATTAATAAAAAGTTCTCTTTTGAGTTCCAACTTGCAAGAACATTATCTTGTGTTTTAGAAGCAAATCGATTTTCAAGTTCTCCAGGATTTGTTGTTGAGGATCTTCACACTCCTGCTTGTCCATACAAAAGTGTTTGGGAGGGTGGGTTAGATCCGCTTGAGGTTGCTTGCTTAGATATTTGCGTCTAAGAGGGTGCCGAGCACAACTATCAATTCATCACGCCATCTCCACATATTCAAGCTTCCTCCATTGACGCCACCACCATAAGCAAATCTGAATTTTAGATTTGTTCTTTATTTTGGTTTGTTTTGTTTTTCTCTTTATTCAAATTTGCGCTACTCTATCAGTAACTGAATGCCGGTCAACTAATCAGAAGACAACTTGACCTAGAAATGCATGGATCCCATTCGAAAAGTTGCCTCAAGTCAACTGATTTTCCAGACTTAGAAAACAGTTTCAACTTATTGTCTTCAATGCATCTCTCCAGCCCTCCCATGCATGTATCATCCTCTCCTTCCTCAAAAGGATTCGTCCTCGAATCTAAAGTATCAAAGGGAAAAATTGAGAATGTGAAATAGTGTCGACTTCGTGTCTTTAATGCATATTTCCAGCCCTCCTATGAATCGATGATGAGGACCAGGTCATCAAAGTACCGTGGGAGATAAGTTCTGTCAAAGGATTCTTATTCCGAGTCTCCTTCGGCCATTTTATGTACGAGTTCCTTCTCATTGGCAGCATAATCATCGGTCTCATTTGGGTTATAAGGCAACTCATTCACATCATCATCGGTATTTACCATTGGATGATGATCATTTTCTTTGTCACAAGACGACAAGTCAGCATCGTCCTACAATTCTTCAGGATAGAGAATTTCTTCCTCGTCATAGGGCAAGAATAGATTTTCGAAAACCTCTGTACCATGACTCCTCAATGGTTTGTTTGTACTATCCCCTTGGACTAGGGATGAGTCTTCTTCCTTCGAATTTGTCCTACTAGAGTCGACATGGTTATTAGTAGGGTTATGAAAAGTGGAAGGTGGAGATGTACCTATGACATCTGACGGGCTATGGACTGTCGTAGTTGATGTTCAATTTGGATTGCTTGTTTGACGAAATCCATCAAATTTTCATACGGTTGATATTGTTGTTGGTGACCTCTTCATTTAATCCGAAATAAAATCATTTTACCATGTCTCATTCTTTTTCAATGATATCAGCTCGGTGCATAAGTACTAGCACGGTGTTGAAGTACTTTTCCACAAACATTGTACCATGTGTCAATTATTGAAGCTTTCTCTCGATGTCCTCATAATATTCTGGCGGGACATAATGAATCCTCATGATCCGCTTTAATTCACTCTAGGAATCAATATGTCGTTTGCCATAAAACTTTCAGTCTTTCACTGATCTATTCCACCAAATAGTAGCATGGTTAGTGAATCCTCTGATAGCTAACAACATGTTAAATTATTGCAGTGCTTATAAAACATATCATCAATCTCATTCTCCCATTCACAATAAGCATTTGGGTCTGATGTTCCTTCAAATGGAAGGATGTTGTGCATTGGTGCTATAGCCAAAGAAGGTTTAGTGCGACAAGTGTAACACATCCTGGAATTTCACAAAAGAGAAAAACAAACCAAATCCTCACTGTTATACACTCCAAACAAAGGCTCTAGGAGTCCAAGGAACTGTATGACACCACTTGAATTGAGTTGCAAGGAAGAAGGAATTTATGCAACTTTTAAATTTCTACTAACACAAGAGCTAACACAAGAGACAAGAAGGTTTTAGAAGGCGTATAAGAATAAAAAAGCTAAAACAAGGGAAAACTAATAGTTAACAATAAAAGAAAAGTCAAAAAAACCCGAAAAACACTGAAATTTGAAGCAAATTGATCCACTTTGTTTGAGGTGTTCCCGATGTCAAAAAATTCTGAAATTTTGTGTGGTGACTCCTAAAATGGTGTAGATCTGATCTGGAAATTCTCAGCTTAAAATTCTTTTGCTTGGTTTTCTTTTTTGCGAATTTTCTCTTTCTTTTTCAAAATTTTCACCCAAAAACGTCAAAAATTTGCCCAAGAATCGGCCCAATCTGATACCAAATGATATAAGGTTGTCTAGTGACGTGGGATCACGAATCAAGTTGCTCGGAAGCAATCCTGTGCGCTAGACTCTATCAAATAAGGTATGGACAGTTTTCTTAAATTTCAATAGAAACTAGTTAGGCTTTTCTTGAAAATTCTGAAATTAAGATGCAAAACTCAAAGAAACAAAGGGGAGATGGTTAATTAGAAGATAAATAATAAGAATAGAGGTAGAAAGATTGAAAAAGATAATTAAAGGGATAGTTAAAACAAATCTGAAATTTCCAGATTTGAATGATGGTGATGGCGACAATAGAGTTGAATTGAAGAAGATGATGGTGGATTATGGAATAGAGGTTATGCCTGCGGAACCCTCCTGATCGTGATTAACTAGGCAACCTCCGTGATAAGGCTTAAAACCAACCCTCCTACCCGCAATTAGATAGGCAACCCGAAGTGTAAAGATCAACAACAATCAACCCGGTTAAAACGTTGAAGATGGCTTCTAGGTAAGTTTACCGAACACTTGCAAACACGTATTCAAAGAATACTAAAATCTCAAAAGAGAACTTTTTATTAATCAATGAAAATCTTCAAAACAAAGAAGAAAATATCATCCTTTTATAGATGAAGGATGACTTTAACCTAAAGCTAAGAATAAATAAAATAAACAAAGAAATTTGGTCCATTAAATTGGACTTGATCTAACGGCTTAGAAGAAGGGTAGCTGGTTCCTAAAGTATATAAAACCCTAAAAACATCAATTTAAATGATAATAAATACATTGGGTTATGTTTAATTAGTCCAAAGCCTTATATGTTAGATTTTGGGATAATTTTACAAAATCTTGTAATAATCCCGTATCCAATTTTCTACATGCACAGTCTTTACTAAAATGGACGTATCTTGAGTTCCCGACATCAGAATGATGCATTGGAAAATTAACTGAATGGCGGTTAATTCTTCATAAGACAACTCGACCCAGAAATGCCCGGATCCCATTCGAAAAGTTGCCTCAAGTCAACTGATTTTCCAGACTTAGAAAACAATTTCAACTTCTTGTCTTCAATGCGTCTTTCCAGCCTTCCCATGCATGTATCATAAGGTCTTTTCATTTTGTTTTCATTTTCACTAACAATGTTGCAAGACTCTTGCCCATCCCAACAGGATTCTTGTAGTCAAAAGGACGTTAAAACTACAAGCTGTTGAAGATGAACAGCAAAGGGAGAACATTTTCTACACCCGATGCCTCATAAACAATAAAGTGTGCTCTGTGATTGTTGATGGAGATAGTTCCAAGAGATATGATCATTAACATTCCAAGTGCATTACCGATCTTGAAGAAAATTCAGCAACCAACGCCCATTAAACGTCCACCGTGGTTTTCTATTTCCATTCATCTTGTTAATTGTTTCTCATATTCTAACTTTGATTTATTTTGAAGCAATTTGTTTCATGGTGTTATCCTACCAAACTATGATGGCGAGTTCCTTTGTCAATGTGAAGTTGATTGGTGCATCAAACTCTTCCATTACAATAGAGTTCAAAAGTCAAGACTCTTCACAAACCATCATGATGATTCAATGAGTGAAGATGAAGAGTTACATTCCTTTTTCAAAGAACATGATGCTTTAGATCAAGGTGTGATTCAAGGGACAACATTCATCATCAAAGGATGTGTTGCAAGTACCTATTCCAAAAGGTGTGATGATTCAAATCATAGGATATATCCCTGCTCCAAAAGACACAATGCTTCAAACCAACACCATAGAGGAAAACAAAGGATAAGTGTCTTTTCACATCAAGAGAGAAAAAGGAAGTACCCTTTTATATTAATTATGAACAACATACCTTTTGCTAACCAAGGTTTCAGAAGATTTCTTCTCTGTCTTGCAGAATGAACGAGTTGATGACTTTTCAAAGGAGGTACCTTTTGAAGGTGTCCTTTCCAAAGATGTGTTATTCAATATACTTCACTAAGGGAAGTGATCCATGAAGATGCTTTGTCATTCAAGCTTGAAGAGTTGGTTACTCAAACAGCTAGAAATCTCCCAATGCAGAACCCTCTCTATTTAAGGACAAATCGCCAAAAAGAAGGGGAGGATGATACAATCCTAATCAGCATCAAGTTTCTCCATAATGTGATCACGCCATTAAAGATCATCAAGGCTAATTCTAAGGGAGTTCTACCTTACTTCATATTTTATTATCTTCTTTATGCATTATATATTGCTATAAGCATGCTTTTGCATATTAGGTTGAAGTATCATATGTTATCATTTATTTGCATAATATATGATATTCATGAATAACCTATGATCCACAACTTTATATTTAGTTTAAGTCATTTAAGTATGTTTACATTGCAATGCATCTTTTAACTTAAGTTAGCATCATATTTTAGCTTCATTTCAGCTCAAAACATTGTTTATTGTTTCTTTAGGTACTAAGGATGAAAGCATAAGCTAGGCACAGCTCAAAGACTTCACAAGGAGCTCATATCAGCTCAAGGGGGTTTAAGGACAGCTTGGATTAGCTCAAGGACATCACTAGGAGCTCATATTAGCTCGAAGGCCACTAGGAGTGCTCGGATCAGCTCAAGGACAAAGGAGAGCACTCTAAGTAAGGTCACAAGCTTAAACGACTAGCTCACCTAGCTAAGGGTAGCTCGCAGAAGCTTAAATAAACTTGGAGATTGAGCTAGCTCTTTCAGCTAGCTAGCTCAACTCAATTCAGCCCACTCCAAGCTCAACCAGCTCACTTCAGCTCCATCTACACATGTCAGCTCACCACCCTAAGGGTCATGTCCCCTCTTAAAGGAACATGGCCCTAGCTACTTGGAGGGAAACTAAATTGGCGGCAACACCACTTGGAGGGAAAGCCATTTTGCGCCAAAATCAAGTGGAGGGAGACACCAAGATGGTCGAACCGTCACCAGCCCTTTGGAGGGAGTCACAACCAACCTTTAGAGAGACCCCTTCTTCCACGTAGTGCCTATTTGGCCACACCCCTAGAAAACTATAAATAGGGCATTCATTTCATTTGTAAATATCTCATCTCATTTTATCTATCAAATTACTTTGTGAGAATTTTCTCTCTTTTAGTTCTTTTAAGAACTTTATCGACTTATCAAGTCTTTGTGCTTGTGGTGTCAACCCTTCTAATTCCCTTGATACTTTTGGTTCCTATCTCTTTATAGATAGTGGGTCAAAGTCCTTTCTACAACTCTTAAATATATCATATAAGGTTCGGGTTTAGGCTTTCTATAGTCTAGGTTCTTCCTTCATTCTTTAAGATACTATCATCTCATATTTCACACTACCATAATCACTATCCTTTCATCCATTTTCTCGCCCAAATTATCCTACATAAATCGCCCACTACACTTCACCAAATCTGCCCATCTTCATCATTCTTCCGCACATCGTTATCACCTTACTTCATCTTCCATTTAAAGCCCATCTTGCTACATGATTCTTGCTTCCTTTCTAGATCCAACAATTAGAGCAGCCGTCCTCAACAACATCAAGAACGACCTTACATCACATACCTTTTTCAAAGAACATAATGCTTCGGGGTGGTGAACTGGCACCTGTAGATAGAGCTGAAGTGAGCTGGTTGAGCTTGGGGTGAGTTGAATTGAGCTGAGCTAGCTAGTTTGAAGGGTTAGCTCAATCTTCAAGCTGATTTGAGCTATTTTGAGTTGACTTTAGCTAGGCGAGCTAATCCTTTAAGCTTGTGAACTCCCATAAGCTACTCTCCTTTTGTCTTTAAGCTGATCCGAGCATTCTTTAAAGCTTTTGAGCTAATCCATGCTTGTTGCAAGGTCCTTGAGCTGTTTTGAGTTCGTGCCTTCATCCTTAGTACCTAAAGAGAACAAAAAACAACATGTGAGCTGATCTAAAGCTAAAATAAGATGCGTGCTTAAGTATAAAGATGTAATGCTATGCAAAACATAGATAAATGATATGTAACATGAAATATGCATGACATAGCTAAGTATAAGTATAATATAAAGATGTGATTCATAGGTTATGCATGAATATCATATATTATGCAAGTGAATGATAACCTATGATATTTCAAGCATATCCTAATATGCAAAAAATATGCTTATAACATTATATAATGCATAAATAAGATAATAAAGGATGAATTAAGGTAAAACTCCCTTAGAATCAGCCTTGAGGATCTTCAATGGTGTGATCAAATTATGGAGAAAATTGCTTCTGATTTGGTTCACATCATCCTCCCCTTTTTTGAAGTGATTTGTCTCCAAATTGACAAATGGTTTGAAAAGGTAGTAGGTAGATGTTTGGATGGCTGAATCCTCTTTCTCCCTCGTTAATGGATAGTCATCTTCAGAAAGTACCTCCTTTGAATAGTCATCTTCAAGATACACGTCTCTTAGATAGGAATCTTCAAGGGACACAACTCTTGAATTATCAAGGGTGATGTGAGCAGGTCAACACCAACACCTGATCCGAAGGTCATGACAACATGCCCTATTACTCGTTCTAAGGCTAAGCTATCCAGGGAAGTTCTTTCAAATAAATGCATTAAAGCTTCCAAGTCATTTCTCAATGTTTCAGCCTTAGATAACAAGTTTTTCAATGTGTTGCATGCTGATATGTGACATATTATTTACTTATACTTAGTTTATACTTATATGTATCTAATTAGTTTGTTTATATTATGTCTCCAATAAGTTTATGTGTGTTTACGTTGTTTTTACAGCGGCATAATAAAGAGTGGCAGCTAAGGACCTTCCTACTAGCTCGATTGAAGCTCAACAACAAGGGTGTAGCTCAACTCAGCCCACAACCATTGTTTCAGCTCATTTCAGCTCCAACACTCCAAATCAGCTCAACTTAAGCTCAAGTAGCTCAACTTCAGCTCCAGTAGCTCAACTATAGCTAATGAGTCCAGTGGTAGCTCAAACATGGAGGGACATATACCTACACTTAGGAGAGTGTCCTATAGCAAGGTGCATCAAGCTAAAGGCTCCAGCAAAGCTCCAGCAGCTCCCCAAGCATGGCGTCCACACATGGCAGCCTTGACACATGTGTGTGCATGTGTGTGGCAGATTTGAACTCCCTCTCAAAGCAATCGGCTGAATTCTCAAGGATTAAGGCCAAGATGTTTGATTTTTGAATTCAAACAATTGCATGTGCATTTTGTTTGAAATTCAAGTGTTCCTGCTTCATTTAGGAGCCATTTTTAATGCTAATCAGTTTGTTTATTTCAAATACAGCATCAGATTTGTTTCAAATTAAACTTCCTCCGCCGCCACCCTTAGATCAAATAGGTAGTTTTCTTTTGAAATTTGAAGCATTTCAGATTTCCCTCTTGTATTTCTTATATATGTTTCAGATTTTTAATGTAAAAAGGTTACACAACTTATGAATCAAAAATTACTTGTGAGAATTTCTCTCAACTTAGTTCTTCATTGAACTTCTTCTAACATTTTCAAGTCTCGTACTTGTGTTGTTAAACCAGATACTTCGAGTTCTTGATTTCTTAATCAATGGGTCCAAGTCCTTCGAACAAAGAGCGTATAAGGTTCGAGTTTCTACACTTGATTGTATAGGTTCTTCCTTGTTCCTTGTTTTTTTTTCATTTTCCAGCAACTTAAAACCTTTCTTCTTCACCAAAATTTCCAGCAACCATTTCCACCATTGTTTCTTCTTTAAGCACTCATCTTCAACCTTTCTCCATCCTAAATTTCCAGCAATATTCTACCTTCTTTCATCCTACATTTCAACACCAAATTCCAGTCCCTTAAACACCATAAACTATACTTTCAACATCTTCTTTTGCAGCCCCACTTCTACATGGGAAATCTTACTTCGATCCTAGATCCGACACAATCAAAAGATGCCTACATCAATGGACAGCCTCGTAACATATGGTAATCAGAGCTTAGGTTGGATTCAAGTAAGAAATCATCATTGTGAGTGCGAAATATAAAAAAAATTGAAAAAAAAGAAGAAAGTTCAGTTTCAAAAAAGAAAGAAGAAAAGCACTTCAAAAGTGAAAAAGATGAAAGAAATTGCAATGGCAATGTGTTCTACAACAGCGAACATTACAAAATCAACCGGGCACGAAGAGAATTTGATTGTTTGGTGAAGGAAAGTTGTAAGCATTTCTATGTAGTAAGTCACCCATTTATTTCTTTTCTTTCTAATTCTAAGCCTACCTTACCTTATTTCTTTTGTTTACTAACCGTTGTTGTTATTTAGCCGACACACTTGAACAGGTTTGACAGTCTTAAGTTAGTTCGTTAAAGAACTAAACACGAGAGGAGTGGAAAAAGGCATATTGAGCGTGTGAGAACAGAAGGGGAAAGTAAAAGCTATATTTCCCGAGTAAAACACGAGCGTAGAGTGGAGTGCCATATCTACTTTCCTTGGAGAGAATTGTGAGGCTTTTGTGAGTGTGCAAGTGACGTTTTATTTTATTTTATTTTATTGCTAACAATGACAGGTTCTAGCGAAATGAATCAAGATGGAGGACACCCGAGCAACCCAAGGCCCACGAAGGCAAAATCAGCCTAGAGATGACGAACACAATGAAGAGTATGCTGACAACAATGATGATGACAAAATGGACCGATCATCGACATCGAATGCCCCGAGACACCATGCAGGGCGTGCACAACTTGATGACAATTTGAGCAACTTTCGAGTTACCATACCTCATTTTCAAGGAAAAATAGATCCAGATGCCTATCTAGCATGGGAAAGCAAGGTAGAACATGTGTTCGATTGTTACAACTATTCTAAACAAAAGAAGGTACGATTGGCAGCAATGGAGTTTGTTGATTATGCATTAATTTGGTGGGACCAATTAATCAGTAAACGAAGAAGAACAGGCGAAGGGCCAATCACAACATGGCTTGAAATGAAAAGAATCATGCGGAGGAGATTTGTACTGTCTCACTACCATCGAGACTTGTTCCAAAAGTTGCAGAATTTAAAACAAGGCAATAGAAGCATTGAAGATTATTTTAAAGAAATGGAGATGGCCATGATCCGTGCCAACATTAAAGAAGATCGAGAAGCAACAATGGCGCGTTTCTTAGCCGGTCTTAACCAAGAGATTGCCAATGTTGTAGAATTACAACATTATGTTGAATTGGACGAGATGGTGCATATGGCGATCAAAGTTGAATGTCAGCAAAGGAAGAAATCTTCTTCCCGAGGTAATAGTTAATTTAATAATTTTTCTAACCCTTGTTTCATTCAAAACAATTTTAGGAAGTCAGCACCTATTCCAGTTAAAGAAAAGGCAGAATCGAGCAAGCCAAAGCCACCGTTGTAGACGTTGGTAGAGGAAAGAAAGTGGTTACTCATGAACGCACAAGGGACATTCAACGTTTCAAGCGCCTTGGATGAGGACACGTAGCAAGCCAATGTCCAAACTGAAACACAATGCTTTTGTTAGAAAATGGTGAGATTGAGTCTGATCATGGAGAAGATGAACCAAAAATTCCTAAGGAGGAAGAAGAAGATGAGATCGAATTGGCAGCAGATGGTGAGGTTCTCGTAGTCAAACGAAGCCTGAATGCGCAAGTGTCACAAGAAGAGCAGCAACGTGAAAACATCTTTCACACGAGATGTCATGTGAATGATAAGGTATGTATTGTTATAATTGATGGAGGAAATTGTACTAATGTTGCAAGTACTCTTATGGTTGACAGGTTAGATTTGAAAACGACAAAACACCCAAATTGCAGTGGCTGAACGATGGAGGTGAATTAAAAGTCACCAAGCAAGTGAAGGTTCCATTTTCCATTGGAAAATACAAGGATGAGGTTCTTTGCGATGTGGTGTCCATGGATGCAAGCCATTTGTTACTTGGACGACCGTGGCAGTTCAATAAGCGAGCGATACATGACGGATACACCAATCGGTATTCATTCTCGCATGGAGGTAAGAAGATCACTTTGGCACCTTTGACACTGAGCCAAGTGAATGATGATCAAGCTAGTCTGAAAAAGAGCATCGAAACAATGAAAGGGAAGAAAAAGATGAACGTCTTTGCAAGCGGAAAAGAAATCAGGAAGCATCTTTCAACTCAACAAACTTTACTTATTTTGATGTGTAAAGAGAATTTATTGTTGACTAACCATCCTGATGATTTACCTATTTCTATTTTGACTCTTTTGCAGGAATTCGAAGATGTCTTTCCGAAAGAAACACCAAGTGGATTACCACCGATTCGTGGTATTGAACATCAGGTTGACTTTATTCCAGGAGCCACAATTCCAAATCGACCAGCATACAAAAGTAACCCCGAAGAGACGAAGGAACTTCAAAAGCAAATTAGCGAGTTGATGGAAAAGGGTTACATTCGAGAGAGCTTAAGTCTATGTGCAGTGCCAGTCTTGTTGGTGCCGAAAAAGGATGGAACTTGGAGAATGTGCGTGGATTTTTGAGCAGTGAATCGGATCACTATCAAGTACCGCCATCCCATTCCTCGCCTTGATGACATGTTGGATGAGTTGTGTGGTGTGAGTATTTTCTCTATGATTGACCTAAAGGGAGGCTATCATCAAATCCGAATGAAGGAAGGAGACGAGTGGAAGATAGCATTCAAAACCAAACAAGGTTTGTACGAATGGTTGGTAATGCCTTTTGGCTTAACCAATGTTCCTAGTACATTCATGAGATTGATGGATCATATGCTCCGACCCTACATTAGTAAGTATTGTGTTGTGTATTTTGATGATATCTTAATTTACAACAAGACATTGCAGGAACATGAAGAGCATTTGAGAAATGTTCTTAGCACTTTGAGGAAAGAACGACTATTCGGTGATCTTCAAAAATGTGTATTTTGTACTAACAAGCTTACATTTTTAGGCTTTATTGTTAGTTCGCAGGGTGTGGAAGTTGATCTTGAAAAGATAAGGGCAATTCAAGAATGACCAAGACCAACATCAGTAAGCCAAGTGAGAAGTTTCCATAGGCTTGCGAGCTTTTATCGACGATTTGTGCCAAACTTCAGTTCCATTACCGCCCCTTAACCGGGATCGTTAAGAAGAATGCCCTCTTCAATTGGGGTAAGGAACAAGAATATGCATTTCTTGCCATTAAGAATCAAAGCACCGGTGTTAGCTTTGCCAAACTTTGATAAGATGTTCGAGATTGAGTGTGATGCTTCGGGTATAGGAATTGGAGCAGTCTTAACACAGGAAAAGCGACCTATTGCATATTTCAGTGAAAAGTTAAGTGAAGCTACGTTGAATTACCCAACATACGACAAAGAGATGTATGCACTTATTCAAGCTCTTGAGACATGGTAGCATTACCTTTTTCCGAAAGAGTTTGTCATCCACACTGACCATGAAGCATTGAAGCACATTACCGGTCAACATAAGTTGAATAGGCGACATGCCAAATGGGTTGAATTTCTGGAATCCTTTCCTTATGTCACTCGTTACAAGAAAGGTAAGGATAATGTCATGGCAGATGCTTTGTCCTGAAGGTATGTACTTCTTAATTTTTTGAATTCTCATTTGATTGGGTTTTCTTATATCAAAGACCTTTATGCAACTGACCTTGATTTCGGAGAAAAATTTAGTTTGTGTGAAAAAGGTGCAGATGACAAGTACTACTATATGATGGATACCTTTTCAAGGAAGGATGAATCTAGTTCGAGAAGCACATGAAGGTGGACTTATGGGACACTTTGGAGTTACCAAGACCTTACATATTCTGAAGGAACATTTGTTTTGGCCGAAAATGCGAAGGGACGTTAAACGGATATGTGAGCAATGTGTCACGTGCAAGAAAACTAAGTCTAAGGTTATGCCGCATGGTATGTATATGCCTTTACCTATTCCTAGTTCACCTTGGGTAGATATTTCTATGGATTTTGTGCTACGTCTCCCGAGGACAAAGACATGACGAGATATCATATTTGTTGTTGTTGATCGTTTTCGAAGATGGCACATTTCATTGCTTGCCACAAGACAGATGAAGCAACAAATGTGGCTAACTTGTTTTTCAAAGAAGTGGTTAGACTACATGGAGTTTCGAGGACGATTGTTTACGATCAAGATGTGAAGTTTCTGAGCCACTTTTGGAGGACACTTTGGGGCAAGATAGGAACAAAGCTGATGTTTTCTACAACTTTACCACATCCAGACTGATGGACAAATCGAGGTTGTGAATCGAGTTTTGTCTACCTTATTGAGATCCATTATTCGCAAGAACATCAAGACTTGGGAAGAATGCTTGCCGCACGTCGAGTTTGCTTACAATCACTGTGTTCATTTAGCAACAAAGCATTCACCGTTTGAAGTGGTATATGGATTTAATCCCTTGACTCCTATTGATCTTTTGCCTTTGCCTCTTGATCAGGTTGTGAATAAATATGGCAAAACCAAGGCTGAATTTGTACAAAGACTTCATCAGC
Organism: Hibiscus mutabilis; assembly: GCA_019671005.1. NCBI lineage: Eukaryota > Viridiplantae > Streptophyta > Magnoliopsida > Malvales > Malvaceae > Hibiscus > Hibiscus mutabilis. The sequence continues at coordinate 10,419,235 of CM033752.1, read as the reverse complement.
AAGTCAAGGAGAATATCGAGAGAAGAACCCAGCAATATGAACAGCAAGCCAATAAAGGACGTAAACGTGTTATCTTTGACATTGGAGATTGGGTTTGGGTTCATTTTCGAAAAGAACAATTTCCATCACAATGGAGATCGAAGCTGTTACCACGAGGAGATGGTCCTTTTCAAGTGTTGGAGAAAGTGAACGACAATGCTTACAAGTTGGACTTACCAGGAGATTATAATGTAAGTGCTACATTCAATGTTTATGATCTGTCCCCGTTTGAAGATGATGTCGATTTGAGGCCAAATCGCTTAAAAGAAAGGGGGGATGATGTGAGCACATCAACACCAACACTTGATCCAGAGGTTATGCCAACAAGCCCTATTACTCGTTCTAAGGCTAAACTATTCAGGGAAGTTCTTTCAAATAAATGCATTAAAGCTTCCAAGTCATTTCTCAATGTTTCAGCCTTAGATAACAAGTTTTCAATGTGTTGCATGCTGATATGTGACATATTAATTACTTATACTTAGTTTATACTTATATGTATCTAATTAGTTTGTTTATATTATGTCTTCAATAAGTTTATGTGTGTTTACTTTGTTTTTACAGCGGCATAATAAAGAGTGGTAGCTAAGGACCTTCCTACTAGCTCGATTGAAGCTCAACAACAAGGGTGTAACTCAACTCAGCTCAAAACAGCCCACAAGCATTGTTTTCAGCTCATTTCAGCTTCAACACTCCAAATCAGCTCAATTCAGCTCAACTTCAGCTCCAGTAGCTCAACTCCAGCTAATGAGTCCAATGGTAGCTCAAACATGGAGGGACATGTACCTACACTTAGGAGAGTGTCCTACAGCAAGGTGCATCAAGCTAAAGGCTCCAGCAAATCTCCAGCAGCTCCCCAAGCATGGCGTCCACACATGGCAGCCTTGACACGTGTGTGCATGTGTGTGACAGATTTGAACTCCCTCTCAAAGCAATGGGATAAATTCTCAAAGATAAGGCCAAGAAGTTTGATTTTTGAATTCAAACAATTGCCATGTGCATTTTGTTTGAAATTCAAGTGTTCCCGCTTCATTTAGGAGCCATTTTTAATGCTGATCAGTTTGTGTATTTCAAATACGGCCATCAGATTTGTTTCAAATTAAACTTCCTCACCGCCACCCTTAGATCAAATAGGTAGTTTTCTTTTGAAATTTGAAGCATTTCAGATTTCCCTCTTGCATTTCTTATATATGTTTCAGATTTTCAATGTAAAAAGGTTACACAACTTATGAATCAAAAATTACTTGTGAGAATTTCTCTCAACTTAGTTTTTTATTGAACTTTTTCTGACATTTTCAAGTCTCATACTTGTGTTGTCAAACCATATACTTCGGGTTCTTGATTTCTTAATCAATGGGTCAAAGTCCTTCGAACAAAGAGCATATAATGTTCGGGTTTATACACTTGATTGTATAGGTTCTTCCTTGTTCCGTGTTTTTTATTTCATTTTCTAGCAACTTAAAACCTTTCTTCTTCACCAAAATTTCCAGCAACCATTTCCACCATTGTTTCTTCTTCAAGCACTCATCTTCAACCTTTCTCCATCCTAAATTTCCAGCAATATTCTACCTTCTTTTATCCTACATTTCAACACCAAATTCCAGTCCCTTAAACACCATAAACTATACTTTCAACATCTTCTTTTGCAGCCCCACTTCTACATAGGAAATCTTACTTCGATCCTAGATCCGACACAATCAAAGGAGGCCTACATCAATGGACAGCTTCGTAACAAAGGGACACATCTTCTGGAACATCAAAGAGCACATCTGTTGGTCCTCCAAAAGTCATATTACTTGGATCATCATTTTGAAGAGATATGTCCTTTGGGATAACCTTTTGAATGATGTAGTCCTCTTTTGACGTTCTTGATTTGAACAATCCTTGGTGGGTTTTGCACAATAGGAAATAGCCTTGAACCGACTTCTTCCCATGCATATCTCCAAAAATGATTGAGTAACGTAGCAACATCAAATGAAATGATCACTTTTGAAACTTTGTGTAATTGAACCTCCTTTTTGTTTCCTCACATCTTCCGGTGTAAATCCCTTTCGAAATTATATCTTTTGTTGTTTCCTACAATCACAACCAAATTAGTAGAAAGAAAAATCAAATTTACAAGATTAGAGAAAACAAACCCAACAATGGTCATGGATAGTGGTTGATGCTTGATGTTCTTGATGATATACAATATATTTGAAATATCTTTTGAAGCTTTCCTTTCATCAACTTGTAAAAAATAAAAATCATGAATAGAAGGAAAAGAATTGTTAGATAAAATCTGCTTCTCATTCTCCTTTTCTTCTCCATATTCTTTCTCTTCATTTTCAACTCCAACTTGTTTTTCATCCACAATCTCAATCTCCATTTGTTCTTCTTCATTGGTTTCCTCCTTGTTTTCTTCTTCTTTCTTGCTCTCTTTCCAAGCTTCAATCCTCTTGCTCAATTGATCTGATCATGATGTACTAGGCTTGGGTTTAACGGTGTCAAAATAAACTTCTTTCCTTTGAACATGAAAGAGTAGCGATTAGTGAATTTGTCATGTGTACTCGTTTGTCGAACTGCCATGGTCGCCCCAATAACATATGACTTGCATTCATAGGAAGCACATCACATAAGACTTCATCTTTGTAATTTCTGATGGCAAATGGGATGAGTACTTGTTTAGTGACTTTTAATTCCCCTCCCTCGTTCAACCATTGCAACTTGTACGGGCTCGGGTGCTTTGAAGTCTTCAATCCAAGTTTGTCCACCATTAGGTTACTTGCCACATTGGTGTAACTACCCCCATCAACGATCACAGAGCACACTTTATTGTTTACGAGGCATCGAGTGTAGAAAATGTTCTGCTTTTGCCGTTCATCTTCAACAACTTGTAGATTTAATGTCCTTTTAACTACAAGGACCCTGTTGGAAGTAGGTGGGTAAGAGTCTTGCGACATTGTTAGTGAAAATGAAAACAAAATGAAAAGATCTTACCAATTTGCACTTAACAAAAACCTCACAAATTCACTCCAAGGAAATTTGCATTCCACTCAACGCTCATGTTTGCACTTTGGGATGTTATTTGGCTTTTATTATCCCCTTATGATCTCAAACTCTCAAATTGCCTTTTCCACTCCTTTCTCTCTTGTGAAGTTCTTTAAGAAACTTACTCAAGACTTATGCAAGTTTTGCATCTTGTGCGTCGACTGAAATGTTAGTTTGAAAGGAAACGGAAGAAATATGGTGTATAAGTAAGTTTAAAATAGGAAAGGAAAAGAAGAAAGGGTTACTTGGCAAGAAACTCACAACCTTTCTTGACCAGCAATCAAAGTCTTGAAGAAGATGGCTTTAGGCTTGATGTTGAAGATGATGTTGTTGTGCTTTTCACCCTTGGACTTGTGCTATCCAAAACTTTCTTTTATCTTCTTTTTTCATACCTTTAATATGTTTTTTCTTTTTTTGAACAAATTGAAATGACAAAAGGATAGTCACTTACAACTTCTTGAATCGGGCTTCACTTGATTCTTCCACCAATAGCTCTAATTACCATATGATGTAATCCGTCCTTAATGATGTTGGAGACAGCCACTTTGATTGTAGGATCTAGGAAGGCAAGCAAGTGATTCCTGCAAAGTAAGATGGCTACAAAAGAAAGGATGTAATGATAGATGATGTGCGGAAGTGATGTAGGATGATTTGAAGGAAAATGAAGTTGGAAATGGAAGGATTGTAATGGTAAGTGATGGTTCAGATATGGTAGTTGATATGATCTCGACTATGAGTTTTGAATCATATATGTGAATGCCCGATCGTGATTCTAGTAAGAACTCTGCAGTGCTTTGAAAGTATTCTGAAATTACTCAAACAATAATGTAAGTAGAAATAGATAAATAAGAAATAGAAATAATGGGATGAAAGATATGTAGAAGGGGTGTAGGAAGAGTGATAGTTGTGATTATGGAAGGAAAAAAAATAAAAGATGAAAATGTAGGTGAAGATGATGGGGGTGTTGGCGTTAAGATGAAGAAATTCAAAGGATGGATTGTGACCCCCTAACTATAAAGAGTTAGGAACCAGCAATATAATAAAGTGGAAATGAAGTGGTAGGATATGGAACGTGACCCACTAGCTATAGATGAGCTAGGAACCAACAAGACTAACTTGAAGCCGATAAAGTTCCACAAGAGAACAAGAATGAAAGCAATCTTTCAAAGATGTTTTATATATTCAAAGTGTGTCTTACAATGATCCTAAAGATGCCTATTTATAGTAGAAGTAGGCAGAATATGAAAAGGTGTTACAAGAAAGATGAATGCTCATCTTAATGCACTTGAATACACATGAATGCTTTGTCCTTTCTTCTCATCTTCAAAGCTGATTAGTTTAGACAAATTGAGGTTGAATTTAGTCATATTTTCGTCCAAATTAAGAAGGACTCTTGGGCTGCCTTGTTTTGCTATCATATGAAGAGAAAGGGGATGAATGTGGACAAGGATGAATGTAGACATCCTTGCTGTCCAGTTTAAGTGCAACTCTTCATCTTCCAAGCTGATTAATATGACTTGAATGTCATAAAAGGTGAGTTTCATCCAGCCTTCATTTCATGTCTCCTCAATGAATTTTGAAACCCCACTTGAATGGTGATAACATCAACCTTGAATGCCTTGAATTTGCTGAATTAAGATGGCCATCAATTGCTTGTCTCTTGGTAGAAGATGAAAGAACTCTTCCTTGGCTCAAATTCATTCAAATCATCCATGCATAAAATTCCCGTAATAAAAATTTCAGCCTGCACTGTCTTCAGTAAATCATTCGTATCTCAAGCTCCCGATATCGGATTGAGGTGATTCAAAAGGCATTGGAAAGCTAAGAGATGGAGGAATAACGTCCAATTGATTTCTGGATCCAAACACGTCTGTATCGCATCCAGAATTGGAAGACATTCTGCTGATATTCTTGCATCTGGTAAAACCGTTCATCTTCCCTCATGCACCTAGACACAAAGGTAAACTTTATTCAATCTTTAATTGAAAACATGCATGTAAACAATTAAGAGTTAGTTTAATAAATGAGCTAGTTTGATGAATGAACTAGTTTAATTAATGAACTAACTTTATTCAATGAACTAATAATCTTGAATGAACTAGTTTAATCAATGAACTACTTAGTTAAATGAAGTGTATAACTAAATGAACTACATGTTTAAATGCAACGCATGCTTTAATGAACAACATGTTTATTGAATGCAATGAATGTTATGCAAACTTTAAATACTCATGCAAATTCATGCATAAGCAAAGTAAAGTGTTCCTCCCTTATTATTTCTTCTTTCTCACGTCCCAAGCTTGATGTAAACATATTTTCCATGGCTGCTTGGAACTCCTTGACCCTTGCTCGAGTAATGGGGCCACCTGGGTACTTCTCTGGGTCTTTGCCATTGACGTTCATATCAGTCCCTCCCTCTTTAAGGCGATTTGTCCCCAAATCGTCATCTACATCATAAGGAGATAGGTCAGCAACATTGAAGGTTGCACTAACATTAAACTCACCTGGAAGATCTAATTGATAGGCATTGTCATTGATCTTCTTGACTATTTGGAATGGTCCATCTCCCGAGGCATTAATTTGGACTTTCGTTGAGCCGAACCTTTCTTTCCTCATGTGCAGCCACACCCAATCCCCTGGTTCAAAGGAAATTCGCTTACGACCCTTATTTGCTTGCTGCTCATATTGCTTGGTTCGTTTTTCAATGTTCTCCCAAGACTTGTTGATGAAGCTTCTTAACAAATTCAGCTTTATTAAGTCCATCTTTATTCACAATTTGATCAGCGGGTAATGGTAACAAGTCTATCGGTGTTAATGGATTGAATCCATACACCACTTCAAAAGGCGTGCGCCCTGTAGTACTATGGATCGAACGGTTGTATGCAAACTCCACATGTGGTAAACTCTCCTCCCATGTTTTCAAATTCTTCCTAATGATGGATCGAAGTAACATAGAAAGTACTCGGTTCACCACTTCAGTTTGGCCATCCGTTTGAGGGTGGCAAGTGGTGGAGAATAGTAACTTAGTACCAATCTTACTCCATAGGGCTCTCCAAAAGTGACTTAAGAACTTCACATCCCGATCAGACACAATAGTTCTTGGTATGCCATGTAACCTTAAGATTTCCCTTTCTTGTACTTGATAACATATGGGAAAGTTTCAAGAAACTCCACCCATTTGGCATGCCTTTTGTTGAGTTTATGCTGCCCCCGGATATGTTTCAATGCCTCATGATCAGTGTGAATGATGAACTCCTTAGGCCAAAGGTAATGTTGCCATGTTTCCATTGCCCTCACAAGAGCATACATCTCCTTGTCATAGGTTGGGTAATTAAGCGTAGCTCCACTTAATTTTTCACTGAAATAGGCTATAGGACGTCCACCTTGAGACAAAACTGCTCCAATTCCTACACCTGATGCATCACATTCAATTTCAAAAGTTAGATTAAAATCAGGTAGAGCAAGTAAAGGGGCATGTATTAAACAATCTTTAATGCTATTAAAGGACTTCTCTTGATCTTCCCCCCAAAAGAATTTAGAATTCTTCTTAATAACACTTGTTAGTGGGGCGGCTATGGTGCTGAAGTTGGGGACGAATCTTCGATAAAAACTTGCAAGTCCATGGAAGCTCCTAACTTGAGAAATGCTTGCTGGTCGTGGCCACTCTTCAATGGCTTTAACCTTCTCTTTGTCCACCTCCAAGCCTTCAGAACTCACAACGAAACCTAGGAAAACAACCCTGTCAGTACAAAATGTACATTTTTGTAAGTTAGCAAACAGTTTTTCCTTCCTCAAAACTAGCAAAACTGACCTTAAATGTTGAACATGTTCTTCCATGGTTTTACTATAGATTAGAATGTCATCAAAGTAAACCACACAAAACTTACCCAAGAATGGCCTAAGAACATGATTCATTAACCTCATAAACGTGCTTGGAGCATTAGTTAAGCCAAAAGGCATAACCAACCACTCATAAAGGCCTTGCTTAGTTTTGAATGCTGTTTTCCACTCATCACCAGCATTCGTATTTGGTGGTAACCACTTTTAAGATCAATCTTGGAAAAGAGGTTAGAACCACTAAGCTCATCTAACATGTCATCTAAGCGAGGAATAGGGTGACGATACTTTACCGTAATTTTGTTTACCGCTCGGCAGTCCACACACATGCGCCAAGTTCCATCCTTCTTTGGCACAAGTAGAACCGCACGGCACATGGGCTAAGGCTTTCCCTCACGTAGCCTTTTGACATCAACTCAGATACTTGCCTTTGCAACTCCTTAGTTTCTTCGGGGTTGCTTCGATACGCTGGTCGGTTTGGAATGACGGCTCCGGGAACAAAGTCTATTTGATGTTCTATGCCACGAATAGGTGGCAGTCCACTTGGTATTTCCTCCGAAATAGGTCATCAAACTCCTGCAATAAAGACACAACAAAAAGCAGGCAAATTTTGATCAAGGTAGTTAGTATTCAAGAAATTTTCCTTGTACATGAGCACAAGTGCTTCCTTTGCTGTCATTAAACTCTTTTTCAACTCTCTCTTTTAGAAAGAATGCTGATTTTCCTTCCCTCATTTTGATCACACTCCTTTGCTTTTACCTCCATTTTGGTCTCTCTCTCTTTGGCTTTTTCAATTTTTCCTCTCAATAAAATTTGGTCTTCATGTATTTGTTTTGGAGAAAGTGGGGCTAAAGTGATCTTCTTTGCTTCATGGGTGAACGTATACCGTTGGTATACCCGTCATGGATCACTCGCCTATCAAATTGCCAAGGCCTTCCAAGTAATAAATGGCTTATGCGTGCATTGGAACGACATCGCATAATACCTCGTCTTTGTACTTCCCAATAGAGAAAACAATTCGAACTTGTTTGGTCACCTTGAGTTCTCCTCCATCGTTGAGCCATTGTAGCTTATAAGGTTGTGGATGCTTTGTTGTTGCCAAGCCAAGTGTATCTACCATTAAGGTACTAGCAACATTAGTGCAACTACCACCATCAATAATAACAAAGCATACCTTTCCTCCAACATGGCAACGAGTATGGAAGATATTTTCTCGTTGTTCATTTCCTCCAACGGATTGTACGTTTAGGCTTCTTTTGACAACAAGAACCTCTCCTTCCACGCCATACTCTAATTCTTCTTCTTCGATGGCAACATCTTCATTCTCATCCTCTTCTTGTTCCGATTCAACTTCTCCATCATCTTGAAGAAGCATGGTGTTGCGGTTCGGACATTGGCTTGCAATGTGTCCACGCCCCAAACACTTAAAACATTGTATGTCACGGAACGATTTGGAGTAGCGGTAGTCTTACCCTTGCTGGTTTCGCAATGGGCTTACTTCCTTTCGGTGGTCCTCCTTTTTCGTGGGACGGTATTGGCGGAGTCTTCTTGTATGAACTTTGCCCCCATTTTGATGTTGAACTCCCATAAGATCGTGTGGCACCCTTTCTTTTGAGTTGTTTTTCCACTTTCATGGCCATATGCACCATGTCTTCCATCTCCACATAATGTTGCAACTCGACCACGTTCGCAATGTCCGGATTTAGTCCCGCTAGGAATCTTGCCATTGTGGCTTCTCGATCCTCGTCGATGTTGGCTCGAATCATGGACACCTCCATCTCTTTGTAGTAATCTTCAACACTTCGGTTACCTTGTGAAAGATTTTGAAGACGGTTGAATAACTCTCGATGGTAGTGGGTTGGAATGAATCGCCTTCGCATCACCGCTTTCATTTCATCCCATGTAGTGATAGGATGTTCTCCATTGCGTCTCCTACTTGATGTCAATTGATCCCACCATATTAGTGCATAATCCGTAAACTCAATGGCAGCGAGTTTTACCTTTTTAAGCTCTGAATAGTTATGGCACTCAAAAATGTGCTCAACCTTCTTTTCCCATGCAAGATAGGTTTCAGGATCCGTTCTTCCTTGAAAAGGAGGAATGGTAATCTTGATGTTGCTGAGATTATCGTCTACTCGTGGTCGAGCTCTCTGGCCTTGTTGTACCATGCTATGTTGGGATACTTGATCTTGCACATCATCTGCTTCAACTTCTCCAGGATACTCCTCATTACCCTGATTAGCTTGTGAAATTTCAAGCTGGTCTATTCGTTCAATTAGGGGCTCCAATTGCTCTTGGATCATTTTGGCCATTGCTTGAATCATAGCCTGATTTTGCAAATTGGGAACTCCTTCACCACTATGACCAGATCTTTGTGACATGTTAGATAAAGAAACAAAAGAAATTAAACCTTACTAACACAAAATCTCACCTTTCCACTCCAAAGAAAATGCACTCACACTCGTGTTTCACTCGGGTTAGGCTTTTCCCCTTAATGCACACTCATGCCTTTTACCACTCGTGCTTTATTTTCAAGTCCTTTTGGGAACTTCCTCAAGGCTTACAAGTGTCTCGTGGACTTCGGCTGAAACAATTCTAGCTTGGTAGGAGAATGATGAATAATAAAAGGATAATGGCTTCAAAAAGAAAGAATTACTAAGAATAGGTAAAGGAATTTGTAATTCAGCAATAAGAAATGATGTATTGTAATTTTTTTTAAACAAGAATAGACTGCTCCCTCCCTCTTTAAGATTTTTTTTGATTTTTTTTTTGATTTTTTTTTACTAACCCGGGAGAGAGAAAAATAATACGCTTACTGAATCGTCTAGGCTCTGATACCAAATGATATGATCTCGACTATGAGTTTTGAATCATATATGTGAATGCCCGATCGTGATTCTAGTAAGAACTCTGCAGTGCTTTGAATGTATTCTGAAATTACTCAAACAATAATGTAAGTAGAAATAGATAAATAAGAAATAGAAATAATGGGATGAAAGATATGTAGAAGGGGTGTAGGAAGAGTGATAGTTGTGATTATGGAAGGAAAAAAAAAAAGATGAAAATGTAGGTGAAGATGATGGGGTGTTGGCGTTAAGATGAAGAAATTCAAAGGATGGATTGTGACCCCTAACTATAAAGAGTTAGGAACCAGCAATATAATAAAGTGGAAATGAAGTGGTAGGATATGGAACGTGACCCACTAGCTATAGATGAGCTAGGAACCAACGCTATAACAAAAAAGGGAAATGGATGAAGACTACAAGACTAACTTGAAGCCGATAAAGTTCCACAAGAGAACAAGAATGAAAGCAATCTTTCAAAGATGTTTTATATATTCAAAGTGTGTCTTACAATGATCCTAAAGATGCCTATTTATAGTAGAAGTAGGCAGAATATGAAAAGGTGTTACAAGAAAGATGAATGCTCATCTTAATGCACTTGAATACACATGAATGCTTTGTCCTTTCTTCTCATCTTCAAAGCTGATTAGTTTAGACAAATTGAGGTTGAATTTAGTCATATTTTCGTCCAAATTAAGAAGGACTCTTGGGCTGCCTTGTTTTGCTATCATATGAAGAGAAAGGGGATGAATGTGGACAAGGATGAATGTAGACATCCTTGCTGTCCAGTTTAAGTGCAACTCTTCATCTTCCAAGCTGATTAATATGACTTGAATGTCATAAAAAGTGAGTTTCATCCAGCCTTCATTTCATGTCTCCTCAATGAATTTTGAAACCCCACTTGAATGGTGATAACATCAACCTTGAATGCCTTGAATTTGCTGAATTAAGATGGCCATCAATTGCTTGTCTCTTGGTAGAAGATGAAAGAACTCTTCCTTGGCTCAAATTCATTCAAATCATCCATGCATAAAATTCCCGTAATAAAAATTTCAGCCTGCACTGTCTTCAGTAAATCATTCGTATCTCAAGCTCCCGATATCGGATTGAGGTGATTCAAAAGGCATTGGAAAGCTAAGAGATGGAGGAATAACGTCCAATTGATTTCTGGATCCAAACACGTCTGTATCGCATCCAGAATTGGAAGACATTCTGCTGATATTCTTGCATCTGGTAAAACCGTTCATCTTCCCTCATGCACCTAGACACAAAGGTAAACTTTATTCAATCTTTAATTGAAAACATGCATGTAAACAATTAAGAGTTAGTTTAATAAATGAGCTAGTTTGATGAATGAACTAGTTTAATTAATGAACTAACTTTATTCAATGAACTAATAATCTTGAATGAACTAGTTTAATCAATGAACTACTTAGTTAAATGAAGTGTATAACTAAATGAACTACATGTTTAAATGCAACGCATGCTTTAATGAACAACATGTTTATTGAATGCAATGAATGTTATGCAAACTTTAAATACTCATGCAAATTCATGCATAAGCAAAGTAAAGTGTTCCTCCCTTATTATTTCTTCTTTCTCACGTCCCAAGCTTGATGTAAACATATTTTCCATGGCTGCTTGGAACTCCTTGACCCTTGCTCGAGTAATGGGGCCACCTGGGTACTTCTCTGGGTCTTTGCCATTGACGTTCATATCAGTAGTGTTTAGGGATGGAAAAAGGTGATGATAGTATCTTAAAGAATCAAGGAAGAAACTAGGCTATAGAGAGCCTAACACTGAACCTTATAAGATGTCTTTAAGGGATGATAGAAAGACTTGGACCCATTGGTTATAAAGAACCAAGAACCCGAAGTATCAAGGTGGATAGAGAGATTTGACGCCACAAGTACAAAGTACTTGATAAGTCGATAAAGTTCAATTAAGAACTAAAAGAGAAATAATTCTCACAAAGATAACTTTATAAATCAAACGAGTGTGTCTACAAATGACAATTACAATCCTATTTATAGGGATGAAAGGGCATAGCCGAAAAGGCCTCTAAACTATTCAGATTATGTGGTGACTCCCTCCAAAGGCATGGTGCTTGCTCGGCCGAAATTGAGTCTCCCTCCAAATAGTTTTGGTGCACAAACATTTGAGTTGTAATTTCTCGTATGAAATTCCAACCTACACTTCCTTCGATAATATGGACATCTCTCGAGCTCCCGATATTGGATTCAAGCAATTCAACATGCATTGGAAAGCTAAGAGATAGGAGAACACGTTTCATAAGACTTCTCAACCCAGTTATGCTTGGATCCTACTAAAAAATGGCAAACAATTTGACTAACGTTTTTGGTGATGAATCTGCCCAATGAAGAGTGATTTGGTTGGATCTCTTCATTTTGGCGCACTCAAGCTTTTCCCTCCTTGTGATTGCCGCCCATTTGTGTTTCCCTCCAATTAGCTACGGGCATGTTCCTTAGGAGGGGACATGACCCTTAGAGTGGTGAGCTGGCATGTGTAAGTGGAGCTGAAGTGAGCTGGATGAGCGTAGGGTAAGCTGAATTGAGCTGAGCTAGCTAGCTAAAAGAGCTAGCTCAATCTTCAAGCTGATTTGAGCTATTCCGAGCTGACTTTAGCTAGTTTAAGTTTGTGAACTCCCTTAAGCTACTCTCTTTTGTCTTTAAGCTGATCCGAGCATTCCTTGAAGCTTTTGAGCTGACTCGAGCTGCCCTTAAGGTCATTGAGCTAATCCAAGCTTGTTGCAAGGTACTTGATCTATTTTGAGCTTGTGTCTTCATCCTTAGCACCTAAACAGAACAACAAACAATGTGTGAGCTGATCTAAAGCTAATATAAGATGCATGCTTAAGTATAAAGATGTAATGCAATGCAAACATAGGTAAATGATGTGTAACATAAAGTATGCATGACATAGCTAAGTATAAGTTTAATATAAAGATGTGATTCATAGGTTATGCATGAATATCATACATTATGCAAGTGAATGATAACCTATTATAATTCAAGTATATCCTAATATGTAAAAAACATGCTTATAACATTATATAATGGCTAAATAAGATAATAAAAGATGAAGTAAGGTAAAACTCCTGTAAAATCAGCCTTGAGGATCTTCAATGGTGTGATCAAATTATGGAGAAAATTGCTGCTGATTTGGATCACATCATCATCCTTGTAATTTCCAACTAAGAATGGACTTCGTACTTGCTTGTTGACCTTTAGTTCACCTCCCTCATTCAACCATTGTAATTTGTAGGGACTCAAAAGTTTAGTGGTCTTTAAGCCAAGTCGTTCAACCATCATAGTACTGTCCACGTTGGTGCAACTTCATCGATGATTATGGAGCATATTTTGTCATTCACATCGCATCGAGTGTAGAAGATGTTCTCCCTTTGCCGGTCATCATCCTTAGCTTGTAGGCTTAATGTTGTTTTAACAACAAGAACCCTGTTGGGAGTAGATGGAAAAGAATCTTGTGTCATTTGTTAGTGCTAAAATAAGAAAATGAAAAGACCTTACCAAATTTGATACATGCATGAGTGGGGTTAAATTACTCATATTGGACAAGAAGCTGAATTTTCTCGATGCAAACAATAATAGCCAAAACAATGCACGCATAGGAGGTCAAAAACGATGCATCTTGGACAAGAAACTGAATCTGTTTGTGAAGTCTGGAAAGTCAGCTAACTTGCGACGAGTTTTCGGATGGGATCCAGGCATTTCTGTGTCGAGTTGTCTCTAAAAAATTATCCTTCATTCAGTTACCTTTCCAATGCATCTTGAAACGCGTCAATCGGACATCGGGAACTCAAGATACGTCCAATTTACTGAAGACTACGCATGCAGAAAACTGGATACGTGATTATTACGAGATTTTGTAAAATTCAGCCCAAAAGCTAACATATAAGGCTTTGGACGAATTAAACTTAACCCAACCTAATTATTAACATTTAAATTATGTTTTTAGGGTTTTATATACTTTAGGAACCAGCCACCCTTCTTCCAAGACATTAGATCAAGTCCAATTTAATGGACCAGATTTGTTTATTTATTTTTATTCATTCTTAGCTTTAGGTTAAAACCATCCTTCTTCTATAAAAGGATGATGCTTTCTTCTTTGTTTGAGGGATTTCATTGATTAATAAAAAGTTCTCTTTGGAGATTTTAGTATTCTTTGAGTTTGCAAGTGTTCGATAAACTTGTCTAGAAGCCATCTTCAACATAAGATCATCGAATTCTTGTGAGGGAGATCATCTTCACACTCTTGCTTGCCTAGGTAATTGCATCTAGGAGGGTGGGTTAGAGCCTCTTGAGGTTGCTTGCTTAGATAATTGAGTCTAAGAGGGTGTCGAGGACAAAACAACAAATCGAAAGCCATCTTCATCTTCAACCTTCACGCCGTCTCCACAAGCCATAAACAAAGCTGGAAATTTCAGATTTGTTTTATCTATCCTCATCTTAATATTTTTCAATCTTTTTACATTTGTTCTTATTAATCATCTTCTAAATTTCCTTCTTATCTTTGTTTCTTTGAATTTCGAACCTTGAATCTGAAATTTTCAAGAAAAGCCATTCTATTTTCTCTTGAAATTTTAGACCTGCCCATAACTTTCTTGATTGAGTCTAGAGTTCCTAGTTCTTGCAACAACTTGATTGAAGGCTTCCAAATCCAAGATTGCGCAACTTATCATTTGGTATCAGATCTGGGATGATTCTTGACAAGAATTTTGGCCTTTTTGGATGAAAAACTCAAAAATTAGGGAAAATTTGTCAAATTCAAACGAGTGAATTTTGAGCTGAAATTTTCCCGATCAGATCCACACCTTTGGAGGAGTCACCACATAAATTTTCAGAATTTGTTGACATCGGGAACACCTCGAATGAAGTAGATCAAGTTGCTGCAAAATTCTAGGGTTTTCGGGGTTTTCTAATTTTCATTCATTCTTAGCCATTAGTTTTCGTTTGTTTCAGCTTTTATTGCTTCTTACACATATTCTAACACCTTCTTGTTTCCTGGTGTTAGTAGGACTAAAAGTTGAATACTCTTTTTTCTCCTTGCAACTATAATTCTATTGGTGTCTAACCTTTTCTTTGGATTATTAAAGCAATTAGGATGTTTTATTCTCATTTCAACACTTGTTATCGTATACCAATAAATATTTTTCGGTCACGATCAGCTTCATTGTTGATGCACTCGATCTACCATGCCAAGAAAACCCTAAGCCGTATCATCTTCAAGGGTTTAATAGTGGACCAGATATGAAGGTAACCGAACGTTGTTTAATCTCTTTTACTCTTGGAAGCTATTGTTATGATGTATGGTGTGACGTGGTTCCTATGGAATTCACCCACTTGCTATTAGGAAGACATTGGAAAAATGATCGTGGTGATGTCCATCGAATCAATACAAATGGATATTTGGTTGTGCACCAAGGCCAGAAGCTCTCGTTTGCTACAATAGAGCCGGAAAAAGTAGATGAAGAAATAGCGAAAGCAAAAAAATAGTGTGAGAGGATAAAATGAAAAAGATTGGAAGCACAAAAGGCTGAATCAATTGACCACACAAAGGCAACCAACCATGAAGACATCCCAAAACTAGAAGGTACACATGATTCTCTTCGTACTTCTACTTCTAGCATTTGTGCAAATGTTGATATTGGAGAAGAACCATCTCCCAAACAAAAGGATAGTGATAGTGAACACATTAGACAAGATGACAATGCTTCTAATCCCTCATGTGAAGTAGTAGGTCCACTTGCTATACTCTCATCACCTCCCCACGAAGAAAGTAAGTGTAATTCTAACCCTTCATTTGATTCTTGTCCTATCATTCCGTTAGAAACACTTTCTCCTCTACAGAAATTGTACATTGATGATAAATTTTGTGAGAGGGATATGGGATGTGAGATACAAAGGACTGAGAGTATAGAGGCCGAGTGGAAAAAGTCAAATTAATGGCCCAAATTTGGTGAGTGAAAATACATTAGGTAAAAGTCACACAAAGCCCAAAAGAAAAAGACAAGAAAAAGAACACGACGAGTGATTTTGTTTTGACTAATCATTACAAATGTTTGAGTAGTGTTGTCTTATTTTTTCAGGATTTTGTTGAACCATTGAGAGGAGCTTAATTAGATCACTCCACATACAACAAAGAAGCCTTTTCAATTGAAGTTGATGATTGTTCTCTCAATTCCGATTTAGATTCGAGGACGAATCCTTTTGAGGAGTGGGGGAATCATACATGCATGAGCGAGGTTAAATTACTCATATTGGACAAGAAGCTGAATTTGTTCGATGCAAACAATAATGGCCAAAACAATGCACGCATAGGAGGTCAAAAACGATCCATCTTGGACAAGAAACTGAATATGTTTGTGAAGTCTGGAAAGTCAGCTAACTTGCGACGAGTTTTCAGATGGGATCCAGGCATTTCTGGGTCGAGTTGTCCCCTAACAAATTGTCCGTCACTCAGTTACCTTTCCAACGCATCTTGAAATGTGTCAATCGGACATCAAGAACTCAAGATACATCCAATTCACCGTGAAGACTATGCATACAGAAAACTGGATACGAGATTATTACGAGATTTTGTAAAATTCAGCCCAAAAGCTAACATTTAAGGCTTTGGACGAATTAAACTTAACCCAACCTAATTATTAACATTTAAATTGTGTTTTTAGGGTTTTATATACTTTAGGAACCAGCCACCCTTCTTCCAAGCCGTTAGATCAAGTCCAATTTAGTGGACCAGATTTGTTTGTTTATTTTATTCATTCTTAGCTTTAGGTTAAAGTCATCCTTCATCTATAAAGGGATGATGCTTTCTTCTTTGTTTGAGGGATTTCACTGATTAGTAAAAAGTTCTCTTTGGAGATTTTAGTATTCTTTGAGTTTGCAAGTGTTCGGTAAACTTGTCTAGAAGCCATCTTCAACATAAGATCATCGAGTTCTTGTGAGGGAGATCATCTTCACACTCTTGCTTGCCTAGGTAATTGATATGAACGTCAATGGCAAAGACCCAGAGAAGTACCCAGGTGGCCCCATTACTCGAGCAAGGGCCAAGGAGTTCCAAGCAGCCATGGAAAATATGTTTACATCAAGCTTGGGACGTGAGAAAGAAGAAATAATAAGGGAGGAACACTTTACTTTGCTTATGCATGAATTTGCATGAGTATTTAAAGTTTGCATAACATTCATTGCATTCAATAAACATGTTGTTCATTAAAGCATGCGTTGCATTTAAACATGTAGTTCATTTAGTTATACACTTCATTTAACTAAGTAGTTATTGATTAAACTAGTTCATTCAAGATTATTAGTTCATTGAATAAAGTTAGTTCATTAATTAAACTAGTTCATTCATCAAACTAGCTCATTTATTAAACTAACTCTTAATTGTTTACATGCATGTTTTCAATTAAAGATTGAATAAAGTTTACCTTTGTGTCTAGGTGCATGAGGGAAGATGAACGGTTTTACCAGATGCAAGAATATCAGCAGAATGTCTTCCAATTCTGGATCCGATACAGACGTGTTTGGATCCAGAAATCAATTGGACGTTATTCCTCCATCTCTTAGCTTTCCAATGCCTTTTGAATCACCTCAATCCGATATCGGGAGCTTGAGATACGAATGATTTACTGAAGACAGTGCAGGCTGAAATTTTTATTACGGGAATTTTATGCATGGATGATTTGAATGAATTTGAGCCAAGGAAGAGTTCTTTCATCTTCTACCAAGAGACAAGCAATTGATGGCCATCTTAATTCAGCAAATTCAAGGCATTCAAGGTTGATGTTATCACCATTCAAGTGGGGTTTCAAAATTCATTGAGGAGACATGAAATGAAGGCTGGATGAAACTCACCTTTTTATGACATTCAAGTCATATTAATCAGCTTGGAAGATGAAGAGTTGCACTTAAACTGGACAGCAAGGATGTCTACATTCATCCTTGTCCACATTCATCCCCTTTCTCTTCATATGATAGCAAAACAAGGCAGCCCAAGAGTCCTTCTTAATTTGGACGAAAATATGACTAAATTCAACCTCAATTTGTCTAAACTAATCAGCTTTGAAGATGAGAAGAAAGGACAAAGCATTCATGTGTATTCAGTGCATTAAGATGAGCATTCATCTTTCTTGTAACACCTTTTCATATTCTGCCTACTTCTACTATAAATAGGCATCTTTAGGATCATTGTAAGACACACTTTGAATATATAAAACATCTTTGAAAGATTGCTTTCATTCTTGTTCTCTTGTGGAACTTTATCGGCTTCAAGTTAGTCTTGTAGTCTTCATCCATTTCCCTTTTGTTATAGCGTTGGTTCCTAGCTCATCTATAGCTAGTGGGTCACGTTCCATATCCTACCACTTCATTTCCACTTTATTATATTGCTGGTTCCTAACTCTTTATAGTTAGGGGTCACAATCCATCCTTTGAATTTCTTCATCTTAACGCCAACACCCCATCATCTTCACCTACATTTTCATCTTTTTTTTTTTTTCTTCCATAATCACAACTATCACTCTTCCTACACCCCTTCTACATATCTTTCATCCCATTATTTCTATTTCTTATTTATCTATTTCTACTTACATTGTTGTTTGAGTAATTTCAGAATACATTCAAAGCACTGCAGAGTTCTTACTAGAATCACGATCGGGCATTCACATATATGATTCAAAACTCATAGTCGAGATCATATCATTTGGTATCAGAGCCTAGACGATTCAGTAAGCGTATTATTTTTCTCTCTCCCGGGTTAGTAAAAAAATCAAAAAAAAAATCAAAAAAAAATCTTAAAGAGGGAGGGAGCAGTCTATTCTTGTTTAAAAAAAATTACAATACATCATTTCTTATTGCTGAATTACAAATTCCTTTACCTATTCTTAGTAATTCTTTCTTTTTGAAGCCATTATCCTTTTATTATTCATCATTCTCCTACCAAGCTAGAATTGTTTCAGCCGAAGTCCACGAGACACTTGTAAGCCTTGAGGAAGTTCCCAAAAGGACTTGAAAATAAAGCACGAGTGGTAAAAGGCATGAGTGTGCATTAAGGGGAAAAGCCTAACCCGAGTGAAACACGAGTGTGAGTGCATTTTCTTTGGAGTGGAAAGGTGAGATTTTGTGTTAGTAAGGTTTAATTTCTTTTGTTTCTTTATCTAACATGTCACAAAGATCTGGTCATAGTGGTGAAGGAGTTCCCAATTTGCAAAATCAGGCTATGCTTCAAGCAATGGCCAAAATGATCCAAGAGCAATTGGAGCCCTAATTGAACGAATAGACCAGCTTGAAATTTCACAAGCTAATCAGGGTAATGAGGAGTATCCTGAAGAAGTTGAAGTAGATGATGTGCAAGAACAAGTATCCCAACATAGCATGGTACAACAAGGCCAGAGAGCTCGACCACGAGTAGACGATAATCTCAGCAACATCAAGATTACCATTCCTCCTTTTCAAGGAAGAACGGATCCTGAAACCTATCTTGCATGGGAAAAGAAGGTTGAGCACATTTTTGAGTGCCATAACTATTCAGAGCTTAAAAGGTAAAACTCGCTGCCATTGAGTTTACGGATTATGCACTAATATGTTGGGATCAATTGACATCAAGTAGGAGACGCAATGGAGAACATCCTATCACTACATGGGATGAAATGAAAGCGGTGATGCGAAGGTGATTCATTCCAACCCACTACCATCGAGTTATTCAACCGTCTTCAAAATCTTTCACAAGGTAACCAAGTGTTGAAGATTACTACAAAGAGATGGAGGTGTCCATGATTCGAGCCAACATCGACGAGGATCGAGAAGCCACAATGGCAAGATTCTAGCGGGACTAAATCCGGACATTGCGAACGTGGTCGAGTTGCAACATTATGTGGAGATGGAAGACATGGTGCATATGGCCATGAAAGTGGAAAAACAGCTCAAAAGAAAGGGTGCCACACGATCTTATGGGAGTTCAACATCAAAATGGGGGCAAAGTTCATACAAGAAGACTCCTCCAATACCGTCCCACGAAAAAAGGAGGACCACCGAAAGGAAAGTAAGCCCATTGCGAAACCAGCAAGGGTAAGACTACCGCTACTCCAAATCGTTCCGTGACATACAATGTTTTAAGTGTTTGGGGCGTGGACACATTGCAAGCCAATGTCCGAACCGCAACACCATGCTTCTTCAAGATGATGGAGAAGTTGAATCGGAACAAGAAGAGGATGAGAATGAAGATGTTGCCATCGAAGAAGAAGAATTAGAGTATGGCGTGGAAGGAGAGGTTCTTGTTGTCAAAAGAAGCCTAAACGTACAATCCGTTGGAGGAAATGAACAACGAGAAAATATCTTCCATACTCGTTGCCATGTTGGAGGAAAGGTATGCTTTGTTATTATTGATGGTGGTAGTTGCACTAATGTTGCTAGTACCTTAATGGTAGATACACTTGGCTTGGCAACAACAAAGCATCCACAACCTTATAAGCTACAATGGCTCAACGATGGAGGAGAACTCAAGGTGACCAAACAAGTTCGAATTGTTTTCTCTATTGGGAAGTACAAAGACGAGGTATTATGCGACGTCCTATAGCCTATTTCAGTGAAAAATTAAGTGGAGCTACGCTTAATTACCCTACCTATGACAAGGAGATGTATGCTCTTGTGAGGGCAATGGAAACATGGCAACATTATCTTTGGCCTAAGGAGTTCATCATTCACACTGATCATGAGGCATTGAAACATATCCGGGGGCAGCATAAACTCAACAAAAGGCATGCCAAATGGGTGGAGTTTCTTGAAACTTTCCCATATGTTATCAAGTACAAGAAAGGTAAGGAGAATATAGTTGCCGATGCATTGTCACGGAGGTATATTCTTTTAAACACTTTGGAATCTAAGTTATTGGGTTTTGTTTTTATTAAAGACTTATATGTCTCTGACTCTGATTTTGGAGAGATTTACAAAGCTTGTGAGAAAGGGTCAATTGAAAAATACTATAAGCATGATGGTTTCCTATTTAAGGAAGGAAGACTATGCATCCCTCAAGGTTCCATGCGTGAATTGCTAACTAAGGAAGCTCATGGAGGAGGATTAATGGGACATTTTGGGATAGCAAAGACTTTGGCTATACTTCAAGAGCACCTATATTGGCCTAAAATGAAACGAGATGTGGAGAGGTTGTGTGAGCGATGCATCACTTGCAGGAAGGCCAAATCTAAAGTCATGCCACATGGACTTTACACACCACTACCCATACCGGAAGCACCATGGATGGATATTTCAATGGATTTTGTGCTAGGGCTTCCACGTACCAAGAATAACAAAGATTCCATCTTTGTAGTTGTGAATAGATTCTCCAAAATGGCTCATTTCATTCCCTGTAACAAAACTAATGATGCCTCACATATTGCTACTTTGTTTTTCAGGGAAATCTTAAGGTTACATGGCATACCAAGAACTATTGTGTCTGATCGGGATGTGAAGTTCTTAAGTCACTTTTGGAGAGCCCTATGGAGTAAGATTGGTACTAAGTTACTATTCTCCACCACTTGCCACCCTCAAACGGATGGCCAAACTGAAGTGGTGAACCGAGTACTTTCTATGTTACTTGATCCATCATTAGGAAGAATTTGAAAACATGGGAGGAGAGTTTACCACATGTGGAGTTTGCATACAACCGTTCGATCCATAGTACTACAGGGCGCGCCTTTTGAAGTGGTGTATGGATTCAATCCATTAACACCTATAGACTTGTTACCATTACCCGCTGATCAAATTGTGAATAAAGATGGACTTAATAAAGCTGAATTTGTTAAGAAGCTTCATCAACAAGTGCGGGAGAACATTGAAAAACGAACCAAGCAATATGAGCAGCAAGCAAATAAAATTCGTGGCGAATTTCCTTTGAGCCAGGGGATTGGGTGTGGCTGCACATGAGGAAAGAAAGGTTCGGCTCAACGAAAGTCCAAATTAATGCCTCGGGAGATGGACCATTCCAAATAGTCAAGAAGATCAATGACAATGCCTATCAATTAGATCTTCCAGGTGAGTTTAATGTTAGTGCAACCTTCAATGTTGCTGACCTATCTCCTTATGATGTAGATGACGATTTGGGGACAAATCGCCTTAAAGAGGAGGGACTGATATGAACGTCAATGGCAAAGACCAGAGAAGTACCCAGGTGGCCCCATTACTCGAGCAAGGGCCAAGGAGTTCCAAGCAGCCATGGAAAATATGTTTACATCAAGCTTGGGACGTGAGAAAGAAAGAAATAATAAAGGGAGGAACACTTTACTTTGCTTATGCATGAATTTGCATGAGTATTTAAAGTTTGCATAACATTCATTGCATTCAATAAACATGTTGTTCATTAAAGCATGCGTTGCATTTAAACATGTAGTTCATTTAGTTATACACTTCATTTAACTAAGTAGTTCATTGATTAAACTAGTTCATTCAAGATTATTAGTTCATTGCATTCAATAACTAGTTTAATTCATTAATTAAACTAGTTTGAATTCATCAAAACTAGTTAAATGTCCATTATTAAATTTGGCCTAACGCTTAATTGTTTATTTGAAGTGCATGTTTTGCAATTTAAAATGTCCCATTAATCCTCCTCCATGAGCTTCCTTAGTTAGCAAAAGTTTACCTTTCCAAAGTGTTTAAAAGAATATACCTCCGTGACAATGCATCGGCAACTATATTCTCCTTACCTTTCTTGTACTTGATAACATATGGGAAAGTTTCAAGAAACTCCACCCATTTGGCATGCCTTTTGTTGAGTTTATGCTGCCCCCTGATATGTTTCAATGCCTCATGATCAGTGTGAATGATGAACTCCTTAGGCCAAAGGTAATGTTGCCATGTTTCCATTGCCCTCACAAGAGCATACATCTCCTTGTCATAGGTAGGGTAATTAAGCGTAGCTCCACTTAATTTTTCACTGAAATAGGCTATAGGACGTCCACCTTGAGACAAAACTGCTCCAATTCCTACACCTGATGCATCACATTCAATTTCAAAAGTTAGATTAAAATCAGGTAGAGCAAGTAAAGGGGCATGTATTAAACAATCTTTAATGCTATTAAAGGACTTCTCTTGATCTTCCCCCAAAAGAATTTAGAATTCTTCTTAATAACACTTGTTAGTGGGGCGGCTATGGTGCTGAAGTTGGGGACGAATCTTCGATAAAAACTTGCAAGTCCATGGAAGCTCCTAACTTGAGAAATGCTTGCTGGTCGTGGCCACTCTTCAATGGCTTTAACCTTCTTTTGTCCACCTCCAAGCCTTCAGAACTCACAACGAAACCTAGGAAAACAACCCTGTCAAGACAAAATGTACATTTTTGTAAGTTAGCAAACAGTTTTTCCTTCCTCAAAACTAGCAAAACTGACCTTAAATGTTGAACATGTTCTTCCATGGTTTTACTATAGATTAGAATGTCATCAAAGTAAACCACACAAAACTTACCCAAGAATGGCCTAAGAACATGATTCATTAACCTCATAAACGTGCTTGGAGCATTAGTTAAGCCAAAAGGCATAACCAACCACTCATAAAGGCCTTGCTTAGTTTTGAATGCTGTTTTCCACTCATCACCTTCCCGCATTCGTATTTGGTGGTAACCACTTTTAAGATCAATCTTGGAAAAGAGGTTAGAACCACTAAGCTCATCTAACATGTCATCTAAGCGAGGAATAGGGTGACGATACTTTACCGTAATTTTGTTTACCGCTCGGCAGTCCACACACATGCGCCAAGTTCCATCCTTCTTTGGCACAAGTAGAACCGCACGGCGCACATGGGCTAAGGCTTTCCCTCACGTAGCCTTTTGACATCAACTCAGATACTTGCCTTTGCAACTCCTTAGTTTCTTCGGGTTGCTTCGCACGCTGGTCGGTTTGGAATGACGGCTCCGGAACAAAGTCTATTTGATGTTCTATGCCACGAATAGGTGGCAGTCCACTTGGTATTTCCTCCGGAAATAGGTCATCAAACTCCTGCAATAAAGACACAACAAAAGCAGGCAAATTTTGATCAAGGTAGTTAGTATTCAAGAAATTTTCCTTGTACATGAGCACAAGTGCTTCCTTTGCTGTCATTAAACTCTTTTTCAACTCTCTCTTTTAGAAAGAATGCTGATTTTCCTTCCTCATTTTGATCACACTCCTTTGCTTTTACCTCCATTTTGGTCTCCCTCTCTTTGTCTTTTTCAATTTTTCCTCTCAATAAAATTTGGTCTTCATGTATTTGTTTTGGAGAAAGTGGGGCTAAAGTGATCTTCTTTGCTTCATGGGTGAACGTATACCGGTTGGTATACCCGTCATGGATCACTCGCCTATCAAATTGCCAAGGCCTTCCAAGTAATAAATGGCTTATGCGTGCATTGGAACGACATCGCATAATACCTCGCCTTTTTGTACTTCCCAATAGAGAAAACAATTCGAACTTGTTTGGTCACCTTGAGTTCTCCTCCATCGTTGAGCCATTGTAGCTTATAAGGTTGTGGATGCTTTGTTGTTGCCAAGCCAAGTGTATCTACCATTAAGGTACTAGCAACATTAGTGCAACTACCACCATCAATAATAACAAAGCATACCTTTCCTCCAACATGGCAACGAGTATGGAAGATATTTTCTCGTTGTTCATTTCCCAACGGATTGTTACGCTTTAGGCTTCTTTTGACAACAAGAACCTCTCCTTCCACGCCATACTCTAATTCTTCTTCTTCGATGGCAACATCTTCATTCTCATCCTCTTCTTGTTCCGATTCAACTTCTCCATCATCTTGAAGAAGCATGGTGTTGCGGTTCGGACATTGGCTTGCAATGTGTCCACGCCCCAAACACTTAAAACATTGTATGTCACGGGAACGATTTGGAGTAGCGGTAGTCTTACCCTTGCTGGTTTCGCAATGGGCTTACTTCCTTTCGGTGGTCCTCCTTTTTCGTGGGACGGTATTGGAGGAGTCTTCTTGTATGAACTTTGCCCCCATTTTGATGTTGAACTCCCATAAGATCGTGGGCACCCTTTCTTTTGAGCTGTTTTTCCACTTTCATGGCCATATGCACCATGTCTTCCATCTCCACATAATGTTGCAACTCGACCACGTTCGCAATGTCCGGATTTAGTCCCGCTAGGAATCTTGCCATTGTGGCTTCTCGATCCTCGTCGATGTTGGCTCGAATCATGGACACCTCCATCTCTTTGTAGTAATCTTCAACACTTCGGTTACCTTGTGAAAGATTTTGAAGACGGTTGAATAACTCTCGATGGTAGTGGGTTGGAATGAATCGCCTTCGCATCACCGCTTTCATTTCATCCCATGTAGTGATAGGATGTTCTCCATTGCGTCTCCTACTTGATGTCAATTGATCCCACCATATTAGTGCATAATCCGTAAACTCAATGGCAGCGAGTTTTACCTTTTTAAGCTCTGAATAGTTATGACACTCAAAAATGTGCTCAACCTTCTTTTCCCATGCAAGATAGGTTTCAGGATCCGCTCTTCCTTGAAAAGGAGGAATGGTAATCTTGATGTTGCTGAGATTATCGTCTACTCGTGGTCGAGCTCTCTGGCCTTGTTGTACCATGCTATGTTGGGATACTTGATCTTGCACATCATCTACTTCAACTTCTTCAGGATACTCCTCATTACCCTGATTAGCTTGTGAAATTTCAAGCTGGTCTATTCGTTCAATTAGGGGCCAATTGCTCTTGGATCATTTTGGCCATTGCTTGAAGCATAGCCTGATTTTGCAAATTGGGAACTCCTTCACCACTATGACCAGATCTTTGTGACATGTTAGATAAAGAAACAAAAGAAATTAAACCTTACTAACACAAAATCTCACCTTTCCACTCCAAAGAAAATGCACTCACACTCGTGTTTCACTCGGGTTAGGCTTTTCCCCTTAATGCACACTCATTCCTTTTACCACTGTGCTTTATTTTCAAGTCCTTTTGGGAACTTCCTCAAGGCTTACAAGTGTCTCGTGGACTTGGGCTGAAACAATTCTAGCTTGGTAGGAGAATGATGAATAATAAAAGGATAATGGCTTCAAAAAGAAAGAATTACTAAGAATAGGTAAAGGAATTTGTAATTCAGCAATAAGAAATGATGTATTGTAATTTTTTTAAACAAGAATAGATTGCTCCTCCCTCTTTAAGATTTTTTTTTTGATTTTTTTTTTTTACCCACCCGAGAGAAAAAATAATACGCTTACTGAATCGTCTAGGCTCTGATACCAAATGATATGATCTCGACTATGAGTTTTGAATCATATATGTGAATGCCCGATCGTGATTCTAGTAAGAACTCTGCAGTGCTTTTTGAATGTATTCTGAAATTACTCAAACAACAATGTAAGTAGAAATAGATAAATAAGAAATAGAAATAATGGGATGAAAGATATGTAGAAGGGGTGTAGGAAGAGTGATAGTTGTGATTATGGAAGAAAAAAAAAAAAAAAGATGAAAATGTAGGTGAAGATGATGGGGTGTTGGCGTTAAGATGAAGAAATTCAAAGGATGGATTGTGACCCCCTAACTATAAAGAGTTAGGAACCAGCAATATAATAAAGTGGAAATGAAGTGGTAGGATATGGAACGTGACCCACTAGCTATAGATGAGCTAGGAACCAACGCTATAACAAAAGGGAAATGGATGAAGACTACAAGACTAACTTGAAGCCGATAAAGTTCCACAAGAGAACAAGAATGAAAGCAATCTTTCAAAGATGTTTTATATATTCAAAAGTGTGTCTTACAATGATCCTAAAGATGCCTATTTATAGTAGAAGTAGGCAGAATATGAAAAGGTGTTACAAGAAAGATGAATGCTCATCTTAATGCACTTGAATACACATGAATGCTTTGTCCTTTCTTCTCATCTTCAAAGCTGATTAGTTTAGACAAATTGAGGTTGAATTTAGTCATATTTTCGTCCAAATTAAGAAGGACTCTTGGGCTGCCTTGTTTTGCTATCATATGAAGAGAAAGGGGATGAATGTGGACAAGGATGAATGTAGACATCCTTGCTGTCCAGCTTAAGTGCAACTCTTCATCTTCCAAGCTGATTAATATGACTTGAATGTCATAAAAGGTGAGTTTCATCCAGCCTTCATTTCATGTCTCCTCAATGAATTTTGAAACTCCCACTTGAATGGTGATAACATCAACCTTGAATGCCTTGAATTTGCTGAATTAAGATGGCCATCAATTGCTTGTCTCTTGGTAGAAGATGAAAGAACTCTTCCTTGGCTCAAATTCATTCAAATCATCCATGCATAAAATTCCCGTAATAAAAATTTCAGCCTGCACTGTCTTCAGTAAATCATTCGTATCTCAAGCTCCCGATATCGGATTGAGGTGATTCAAAAGGCATTGGAAAGCTAAGAGATGGAGGAATAACGTCCAATTGATTTCTGGATCCAAACACGTCTGTATCGCATCCAGAATTGGAAGACATTCTGCTGATATTCTTGCATCTGGTAAAACCGTTCATCTTCCCTCATGCACCTAGACACAAAGGTAAACTTTATTCAATCTTTAATTGAAAACATGCATGTAAACAATTAAGAGTTAGTTTAATAAATGAGCTAGTTTGATGAATGAACTAGTTTAATTAATGAACTAACTTTATTCAATGAACTAATAATCTTGAATGAACTAGTTTAATCAATGAACTACTTAGTTAAATGAAGTGTATAACTAAATGAACTACATGTTTAAATGCAAACAACATGCTTTAATGAACAACATGTTTATTGAATGCAATGAATGTTATGCAAACTTTAAATACTCATGCAAATTCATGCATAAACAAAGTAAAGTGTTCCTCCCTTATTATTTCTTCTTTCTCACGTCCCAAGCTTGATGTAAACATATTTTCCATGGCTGCTTGGAACTCCTTGGTGGCCCCATTGCTCGAGTAATGGGGCCACCTGGAAAATATGTTTACTGGGTCTTTGCCATTGAAGAAATTCATATCAACATTTTGCATTGCATTTAAAGTAAACATGTTGTTGCATTCATTAAACATGTTGTTCGTTGCATTTTTAAACATGTAGTTCATTTAGTTATACACTTCATTTAACTAAGTAGTTCATTGATTAAACTAGTTCATTCAAGATTATTAGTTCATTGAATAAAGTTAGTTCATTAATTAAACTAGTTCATTCATCAAACTAGCTCATTTATTAAACTAACTCTTAATTGTTTACATGCATGTTTTCAATTAAAGATTGAATAAAGTTTACCTTTGTGTCTAGGTGCATGAGGAAGATGAACGGTTTTACCAGATGCAAGAATATCAGCAGAATGTCTTCCAATTCTGGATGCGATACAGACGTGTTTGGATCCAGAAATCAATTGACGTTATTCCTCCATCTTTTAGCTTTCCAATGCCTTTTGAATCACCTCAATCCGATATCGGGAGCTTGAGATACGAATGATTTACTGAAGACAGTGCAGGCTGAAATTTTTATTACGGGAATTTTATGCATGGATGATTTGAATGAATTTGAGCCAAGGAAGAGTTCTTTCATCTTCTACCAAGAGACAAGCAATTGATGGCCATCTTAATTCAGCAAATTCAAGGCATTCAAGGTTGATGTTATCACCATTCAAGTGGGGTTTCAAAATTCATTGAGGAGACATGAAATGAAGGCTGGATGAAACTCACCTTTTATGACATTCAAGTCATATTAATCAGCTTGGAAGATGAAGAGTTGCACTTAAACTGGACAGCAAGGATGTCTACATTCATCCTTGTCCACATTCATCCCCTTTCTCTTCATATGATAGCAAAACAAGGCAGCCCAAGAGTCCTTCTTAATTTGGACGAAAATATGACTAAATTCAACCTCAATTTGTCTAAACTAATCAGCTTTGAAGATGAGAAGAAAGGACAAAGCATTCATGTGTATTCAAGTGCATTAAGATGAGCATTCATCTTTCTTGTAACACCTTTTCATATTCTGCCTACTTCTACTATAAATAGGCATCTTTAGGATCATTGTAAGACACACTTTGAATATATAAAACATCTTTGAAAGATTGCTTTCATTCTTGTTCTCTTGTGGAACTTTATCGGCTTCAAGTTAGTCTTGTAGTCTTCATCCATTTCCCTTTTGTTATAGCGTTGGTTCCTAGCTCATCTATAGCTAGTGGGTCACGTTCCATATCCTACCACTTCATTTCCACTTTATTATATTGCTGGTTCCTAACTCTTTATAGTTAGGGGGTCACAATCCATCCTTTGAATTTCTTCATCTTAACGCCAACACCCCATCATCTTCACCTACATTTTCATCTTTTATTTTTTTTTCTTCCATAATCACAACTATCACTCTTCCTACACCCCTTCTACATATCTTTCATCCCATTATTTCTATTTCTTATTTATCTATTTCTACTTACATTATTGTTTGAGTAATTTCAGAATACATTCAAAGCACTGCAGAGTTCTTACTAGAATCACGATCGGGCATTCACATATATGATTCAAAACTCATAGTCGAGATAATATCAGTAATTGCATCTAGGAGGGTGGGTTAGAGCCGCTTGAGGTTGGTTGCTTAGATAATTGCGTCTAAGAGGGGGCCGAGGACAAAACAACATCAACAATTTGCAAGCCATCTTCATCTTTATCTTCAACCTTCACACCATCTTCCATAATTCCATAAACAAAGTTGGAATTTTCAGATTTGTTTTACCATTAAATTTGAAATTTTCAAGAAACCCCCAACTAGTTTCTCTTAAATTTTCAGATTTGCTCCTAACTTCCTTGTTCGAGTCTAAAACCCTAGGTAATTTAATCTAGGAGGGTGGGTTAGAGCCACTTGAGGTTGCTTTCTTAGATAATTGAGTCTATGAGGGTGCCGAGGACAAAACAACAAATCGCAAGCCATCTTTATCTTCAACCTTCACGCCATCTCCACAAGCCATAAACAAAGCTGGAAATTTCATATTTGTTTTATCTATCCTCATCTTAATCTTTTTCAATCTTTTTACTTTTGTTCTTATTAATCATCTTCTAATTTTCCTTCTTATCTTTGTTTCTTTGAATTTCGAACCTTGAATCTGAAATTTTCAAGAAAAGCCATTCTCTTTTCTCTTGAATTTTCAGACCTGCCCTTAACTTTCTTGATTGAGTCTAGAGCTCCTAGTTCTCGCAACAACTTGATTGAAGGCTTCCAAATCCAAGATTGTGCTACTCTATCAAAATTGCACTTAACAAACCCTCACAGTTCACCCCAACGAAAAATGCACTCCACTCACGCCCGTTTTTGCGTTCTGGGATGTTATATGGCTTTTATTATCCATTTTTGATCTCACACACTCAAATTGCCTTTTCCACTCCTTTCTCTCTAGTAAAGTTCTTTAAGGAACTTACTCAAGACTTAGGCAAGTATTGTGCCTGTGCGTCGCTGAAATGATTAGTTTAAGAAGAAAAGAAAGAAAATATGGTGTAGATGTAGTTTAGAATAAAAAAGGAAAAGAAGAAAGGGTTACTTACTTGGCAAGAAACTCACAACCTTTCTTGACCAACAATCAAAGTCTTGAAGAAGATGGCTCCAGGCTTGATGTTGAAGATGATGTTGTGCTTTTTCAACCTTGAATTTGATGTTGAATATGGCCGAATAGTGTTGGTGATGGTTTAAGTTGGCGCCAAGGCTTTTCCCTCCATGCAGTTGCCACCCATTTTCAAGTTTCCCTATGATGTAATCCCGCTTTTGTAGGTGAAGTCGAGACACTCGTTTTCCTGATCGAATTAAGGATGCCCCAAACTAGGTAGATGTCAACTTCGATCTTTGAAGGAGAATGGTGCGGAAGTAGTGGTTAAGGGTAATTTGATGGATGGATAGTTGATGTAATTGAGAAGTGATGAAAAATTGAACTTGAGTTTGGTTAAGGATTAAGAAGAACCAATATTATAAAACAATATTAACCCAAATCTTATAAATCACTTAACAAAAACAAGGTGGATTGAAGATGGGTCTCGACCCACTATCTATATGGAGATAGGAACTGAAGATATAATTAGATGGATGAACGCCGCACTCGTGAGAGTGATAAGTTTGGTAGATGTAGAGGTCACAAGGGGATACCTTGATAAGTCTTGGATAAAT